>OX578133.1:158452381-158982381 GCA_951213105.1 Amaurobius ferox
ATAGGTAATTCGTTCTAAAATATAATGAAATTTAAAATTCACAACGTGCTGTGAACTCTTAATATTTTGAGTTTTTTTTTTGAAAATTTTATAATAATTCCAACAAAAAGGAAACATGCTAGTTATCCCATGCTGAGATAATAAACAGACAGAGATGAAAGTACAACTTACAATTGTATGTATTTAGATAATATCAGATATGTCCTGCTTTGCCGTTATTCAAAATATGTGCAACTTACTGTAGTATTGCAAATGACATTGTTATTCAAACCATTCTATTAAAATATTTAATTTGATTATTCTTAAATGAAGCATTATAATCTATCTTCTCGCTATACAAAAATTATCTTCACAGGCAGATATGAAGAACAAAATATATAGGTTCCATCTTGCTTGAAAACAAATTTACAAGATATATAAAATTTAATAGATGTCTGCCAAAATGAAAGAGCTGAAATGGTATTAGAAGATGTACACGTATAACTTTCATTTTGCATGAATAATATTCTAAACGTAATTTATGAGTTAACTGGCTAACCATAATATGTGAGTTTGAAAAATATTTGCTAAAATAAATCATATTAGACGAGAAATTGAAAATACCATTATTTCACGTATTTAAAGCCAAAGGATGTAATTGATATAATTCAATCAAATCGCAATTACGATAACAATTAACAAAAGCAACATGTTACATTTTTATTTAAATTAATTTGAAGAAAAGACATCGTCTGCATATATATATATATATATATATATATATATATATATATATATATATATATATACTGTTATTTCTTTGTTTTTTTATTAATAGCTTGACAACCCTTGTCTTAGAAACTTGAAACATAGACTATATTTTAAGTGGGGTTATTTCAAGGCTATCCATAATATATCGTTCCTGTGCAGCCGTTAAGCCGTGATGATGAAACAAACACACAGACATATTTCCATTTTATTTATATGGATTTAACATATATAAGTATTTTAGTATATACTTAAATTGGTTCTTATACCCGTCCAGCTCTACCGCAGGTTTAAAGCAGAGTAATAGACGTCTGGAAAAACACTCTCAAAAATAGAAAACATTTTCATACAGTAAGCAAACAAAAGCATCAATTCCTTATAATGTAAAATCATCTATTATAATTTAAAACAAACAATGTTCTCTAAAGGTGATTATTAACATTCTTCATACTTTCAACTTAAAGCTAAGTAATATTGAAGTATAACAGTTTACAAAATATCAAATATCACAAAAATTTTTACTGAAACATATATTTCTTAAAATTGGCTATAGATATCTATCTCTAGCCAATTTTCAGATGATGATAACTGATATGCAGATTCAACATCAAATTCTGGAGGTGGTTCAAGAAGGATTTTCGAGTCCTATATCCATTTTCGCTTCAAGATTTCCTTAGAAGTGTCTATTTATCAGGCTTTGCTCTAAATAGAGCTTAGATAATAATAGATCTGATAGGAATTCAGCGTACAGATAAAGGGGGGGGGGGGTAGTGAGCTTTACTAAGGATTTTCAGTTACTGTTTTGAAGAAGCTACTCCCCTTTCAAATTTTTTGGAATTTCCTTGAAAGTCCTGTTTCTCATTATCTGCTATATATATAGCTTATATTGATATGGATTCCACATTATATTTTGGAGAGGAAATGGATGGTTCTCTAAGGATTTCCATTTCCGATTCATTTTCCACTTCCTTCAAAGATATTTCCTGATAGATCAATTTCTCAAGGTATACTAGAAATAGAGCCTAGACAATGGCTGATATGAATTCAGTATTAAATTTCGGATTAGGTAGAAGTTTCACTAAATAGCTCAATTTCTGGGGATTTTTCATTTCCAGTTCAACAAAAATTTTCATTGAAACACTTATTTTCTCAGAATTGTGCATAGACGGAGCTTAGATAATGACTGATATGGATTCAGCATCAACCAGAAGAGATAGGAGTTCACTAGGGAATTTTATTTTCGGTCTTAAAGAGATTATTTCTGGCTTTCCAAAAATTGCTATGACTGTACTAAATTGTATGTCAAAGAGAATAAAAATGATTGATAGTTTCTTCAAAAACGATGTTGTCACACTATTTGCCTCCATATGAAGACTCCTTTAGTTCCTTAAAAGAGGATGTTGTCATACTGTTTGCCCCCATATGAATATTCTTTTAGTTCCATCAAAGAGGATGTTGTCACATTATTTACCCCATTATGAAGACTCCTTTAGTTCCATCAAAGAGGATGCTGTCACACTATTAGCCCCATATGAAGACGTCTTTAGCTCCTTCAAAGAGGATGTTGTTACACTGTTTTCCCCCATATGAAGACAGCTTCATAAATTTCTCATTATGAATGAAGAAATGCATTCACAGTATTGCATTTCTTCTTGTGGATGACACGCATTGGTAGCAATAAATTATGAATGTCAAAACTGAGTCAGAGAAATTATCTCCTTATTCTATACGTGCAGTTAGCCCCATAAAATTGGCGACAGATATCCTCAATACTTCCAATTTAAGACTCCATAATTAAGTAGTCGTTTGTTGAAATAATGAAAGAATTGCAGATCCCGAGTTTCAAAACTCTTCAGTCAATAGCAATTGGGAATCGTTAATTTCCTATAAACTGAAGTCATGGATCTAAGTTTCTCTTTGTGTCCTAATTGTAGAATTTAATGACGTAAAGCTCTTACTATATATAAGAGTAATTGTATAGCATGCGTTTCATTTGCAAGACTAAATTGGAAATTTAAACTTAAGTATAAATATTTTTAGTGCAGCTATAATATATATGAAATGCACTAAAATGACTGACTGTTTGAGTGAGTAAGGGAAATGGTGTATCAAAATTATCGAGTTTTTTCACTATAGATGGAATATTCGTTTTGATAGTATTCGATAAGGCTCAGCTTTGAAACTAATGGAAAAATCTAAAATTTCAAAATTCGAATTAGAGATAACGATGCAAACGAACAATGAAAACACGAAACAACTTTGCTTAATTATTGAGCACTTCCTTCAGCTAGAATTTCGGCTTGGGTTCTATTCAATAGGCCTGAGCTTCCAGTTATACTACAAGAAAAATCTCATATTTCAAAAACTCAAATTAGGAGCGACGATGCAAAGGAATAACTAAAGAAATTCTCAAAACCACTTTTCAAACTGATCGAATATTTCCAGTTGAAAGTCAGAATCTTGGTTTATGTCGCATTCGATCCGGTTTCTAAAATTCGAACTAAGAATGACGATGCAAAGGGATTTGAAAGAAAAATAACACCATTTTGCCTCTCAAAGAATATGGCCCATTCTTATTTTACGTTCACTTCATACATAGTTTAATGTAGTATAGGGAAAGTATTGTGACAAGGTCGAATATTCGAATTCGAGTTTTAGATGGAATAGTCCATTTCAAACATCCTTGAACTCGAATCGAACTTTTTTGAGGTGATGTCTGTGTGTATGCATGTGTGTGTCCATGTGTCTATGAATACGATTCTCACGAATAAATGGAGCGTTTTGAACGTAATTTGGCACGGTTATTATGATCCATGAATACTGGAACCCTATTGATTTTAAATGCGATCGATCACTCGGAAGAAATTTTTAATAATTTTTTGATAAAATCATAGAAAAATCACGATGTTAAATAATGTTAAATAAATAATCATTTTATACGTAATTTTTATGTTAAAACGAAAACATAAGCTTGATTCATTCTCGAGGTACTTTACGTTTCTTAAATAAATGTATCTCTTTCTCGAATTCCACGGATATTCGTAATGTCACTCAAAGGAAACTACTAGGACGAAATTGCAAGCTCTTATCGTCTGAATAGATTCTGCATTCTAATTAATCTAGTGGCAGATTGGCATGCAACTTGACGATTTAACTGACCAATTTTTGCTACTTTTACCCCAGATTATCCTCCTGATAATATTTTTTATCCAGGCTAGTTTCAAGCGGGGTCGTTGGCCTTCCGATTTGAAAAATATAGTAGAGTCCACTGAATTAGTACTAATCGTATTAGGTCTGCTTCCTCCCGATTGTAGGGGCACCCTTATATCGGAGGTGACGACTGGGGTCATTTTCAGACTTCCAACAATAATATTACTGCACTAACCTGCAGGGTGAATTCGCTTGGGCGTCATTGTAAAGAACCATGTTACCCTATCTGGGCCCCAAACTACGGAATTCGGGTGAATTTGTCAGTCATTGCTTTCCCAATGGAGCTACTGGAAAGAAATCGCAAGCGCTAATTATTGATGTAGACTATGCATTCATTTCACTCTAATGTCATATTGACGCGGAACTTGACAATCTGTCTGAATATCTCCTCCTGTGCTTACCCCAGGTCAACCTCCTGACACTATTTATACTCAGGTTAATATATTTCATGATCGTCAGCATCCCAACGTCCGAAATTCCAAAGAAAACTGGATCCTTGCTAGTCGTACAGGGTCATTTTCACACCCCTACCTCATTGCACTAACCTGCAAGGTTGAGTTTTTTGGGCGCCATTGTAAAAATCCTTGATATCCAAGACGGAAATCGAACCACAGATTTTCTTACTGGTAAGCTGAAGCTCTCCCAATTGAGCTACTGGGACAAAATTGTAAGCTCTTATCGTCGAAGTGGACGCTGTACAGTGTAATTAAAATTGAAGTATTTGTCATATAACGTGACTACAATACCACATATATAAATTTAGAATATCTTGCATAAGTAAATGTTTTTTAATATTTTGTAAGCTAATAACGAAATATTTATCAAAGAACATAATAATTCTATATACAACAATTTAAAATAGAAAAAATGTATTAGATAAACAAAAAAAATTAGAACACATTTTCAAAATAGATATTAATACTAGAGGAATGTTCGTTATATAGCAACGGTGTAAACAATAGATAAATCCGTTATTCATGAATCATAATATAATAGCAGCTGTTGTTATGCACGTGAGAAAAACATAGTAAATATTAAAACAAACATACTTAAAAACGCCTGAATAATATAATTATGAATTTAAAAAAATAACTCAAGCAGAGTTACCGTAAATTATAATTTATTCCAGCTGTTCTTTAAAAAATGACAGGCTTAATAAATGCTGACAACATATATATATATATATATATATATATATATATATATATATATATATATATATATATATATATATATATATATATATATATATATCTTCCATGCATAAACATAGATAGATACATAAGTATCTTCAATTACTTTCGATATTTATAATAGATTAACCGTCAGGATTATTTTAAGCAACTTATCTATATAAGGAGATGAAGCACAAAGGCGATTAGTTGAAAGAGTCAAGTGTAAATGGATTCTTAATTGAAATTGACATTGACATTTGCCATAAATATGGCAATAATAGTGTCTTTATTTGACGATGGTGTGTTGTCGCTATTATATATTGGCCTGACATAACTGTGTCTGCATAATGGCACATTTTACATTATAATACAACATGTCTATTTTATGGCATCACACACACACACACACACGCACATACACTATATATATATATATATATATATATATATATTATATACACCATATATATATATATATATATTATATAGACTATATGATCAAAAGTATCCGCACACTTTGGATGTCAGATTGTTTTTCGAATTCCTACACAACTACTTGGTGAAGTGTTCTGTAACTTTGGCGATGTGAAGAACATACTTGAGCGCACACTTTTCAGTAAAGTTTCGGTGGCTTGTGCATTTAGGGTACCACTAAGATATTGAAAAAGAGGGAAAATATATTTGATCACCCTGTATCATAAAAAGCTGGAAATGATTTGTTACTTTTACAAAATAGTTAACTAGCTTTGTTAAATGTACATAAGCATTTTCGTAAAACGAAAACATATATTCATGAAGATATAAACGTTTCTTTAAAAAAGAAACGAATTTTGTTACAGGTTTTTTGCTTACAATATCCATAGGTTTCAATGAAATTTCACGAAACTTGCAGAACATTTGCCAACGTCGAAGAGCAGTATACTTCAAATGAAAATTAAAGCATTGAATATACGATGAGATATAAGCATTTGAAGAAACAAAGTTTTTACTGCACAGGCGCGAAACATAGCAATAGTTTTCTTTCATGATTTTGTAGTGAATACTGTAGGGCAACCTCTATAAAAAATCTACTGGAATATCGTGAAAATTCACAAAGATACCAACGATATAGTGATAAGTTTTTCTCTGACTCTCTGAAAGTACCTGAATGATAAGGGGTGTTCCACAAATTGACATTTTACAAATTCGATATCGAACACCCCTGTTCTGAAAATGAACTAGTCCAATTTTATGCAAATAATGATCACTACGTACAGGGGTGTCCGGAGACTTTTGATCTTTATTTGCATAAAATTGGACAAGTTCATTTTCAGAACAGGTGTGACCGATGAATTTGTAAAATGTCAATTTGTGGAAAACCCCTTATCATCTAGAGACTTTCAGAGAGTCAGAAAATAAATGATCACTATATTGTCGATATCTTTGTGAATTTTCACGATATTCCAGTGGACTTTTTTACAGAAATTTGCCTACAGTATTCACTATAAAATCCTGAAAGAAAACTATTGCAACGTTTCGCCCCTGCGCAGTAAAAACTTAGTTTCTTCAAATGCTTATATCTCATCGTATATTCAACGCTTTAATTTTCAAATGAAGTATAATGTTTTTCTTAGACGTTGACAAATGTTCTGTAAGTTTTGTGATATTTGATTGCAATCTATGGATATTGTAAGAAAAAACATGTAACAAAAGTCGTTTTTCTTTTAAGAAACGTTTATATATACATGAATATACGTTTTCGTTTTGCGAAAATGCTTATAGTCATTGAACAAAGCTAGTTAACTATTTTGTGAAAGTTACAAATCATCTCCAGCTTTTTATGATACAGGATGATCAAATATATTTTCCCTTTTTCCAATATATTAGTGGTCCCTTAAATAAACAAGTCAAAGAAACTTTACTGAGTGTGCTTTAAAGAATGTTCTTTACATCGCCAAAATTACAGAACACTTCGCCAAGTATTTGTTTAGAAATTCGAAAAAAATTCAAATTTAGGAATTCAGGATATTTCATTTTGAACAATAGTTTTGATTTAGTTAATCACCTTTGCAAGCTTCCACAAATTCTTGGTTTCCATAACTTTGATTTTAAAGACCTGTTTAATAATAGTGATATTAAAGATTTATATAAAGTTATCACCATCTTTATCATGACTATCTATCTTCCAATAACATTGTCTTTAATATGAAAAACTTCCCTATGCTCTTGCACTTGGTGTTATACAACAATTATTATATTATCCAAGGTGAAAACATTTATTTACAAGCATCTGGTGTACCAAAAGGTGGCTGTAATAGTAGTATTCTCGCTAACTTATATCTTTATTATTATGAATGTCATTTGAACTCTAATTCATATATTATATATAGATACGTTGACGACTTAATTTGTATTATCATTGATGATTCCTATAAAATTAATATTGATATTTACCCATCTAACCTAGAATTAATCCCTAATGAGTGTAGTGTTAGTCAAACTGTAAATTATTTAGACCTAAATTTAGATACCCTCAATAATCATGTTATCACCATTCTATATGATAAAAAATATTCTTACAACTTCACTATCAAAAGCTGCTATGATATCAATCTTGTAATTCAACCAGTATCAATTTTCAACCAGCTATTTCGAATACATCGACTTTCCGATTCTCAGTTTCACTTTCTCCACATCAGTAATCTTAAATGCATTTGTCAAAATTACCAATATCCGGAAGTATTTGTAAATAAGATTATTAATAATTTCAAATATACCATGTAATATTTTTACAATTGCATTATTTATCCTTCATTGGATAATCCTTTTTTGTGAATTTCACCCATTCTTATCACCTAACTTACCACTTGGCCTGAGTTTAATACTGTTTACTATTTTTGAAAGACTAATTTCCACTTGTTCTGAGTCCTATACTGATTACTATTTTTATGTTTCGTTTAAATGTATTCATTCCGGTGCCCACTCGCATTGACGAAGTGAGGTGATATGCTCAGTTCCCCAGCCAGAATGGTCGTCCTACACGTGGTAGCAGTGCCTGAGAGTTTATATTTCTGTTTTTATTTTTCTGATTTGTAATTCATTTGTTTTATATTATATTACTTCTCCTTCCACTAGCCAGTAGACAGTTCCAATGGTGTCTATAGTTAAATACTATCGCCATTGTCAGAAACTGGCTATTCTATCGGTTTTAATTCGAATTATATGGCTGTCCTGACGAGAATGCAATTTCGAACTAACCGCCTTTTTTGTGTAGTTTCAATAGTGTTCTCAATGTCTTAATCTTTTATCTTGAGCTAATTATTATTGCCTTTTCTCATTTTTGCCGTGTTTTCTTTTTCATTATATATATATATACATATATATATATATATATATATATTTATAATTTTATATATACCTTTTTAACTGTGTTTTCTGTATACTTATATTCTTTTCATCCCCCTTTCCATTGTAGTGATAAGTTACCTTCTATTTTTATCCTTAGTCTTGGTCTATACTTACTTATTTGTAACAGATATGCTAGAGATGGGTTTTTTTGTGCATACCGTAGTTTATGCATAGTTTTCGATTTAAATCTTTCAATTTATATATATATATATATATATATATATATATACAGCAGCAAATAAAGTTAGAAAGTGTATTCTAGACTTAATCGTTTTCTCTATCCAGCTGTAAAGTAGATACATTCTTAGTTTTTACTTAGTTTTAGTTTGCAGTTGGTAAATCTATGAATTAATTCCCTATAGTTTTGTATCCGTGCCACCACGCAACGTTTCAATTCACTTTACAAGAAGGGAGTGAAGTCTCAGGGGGCAAAAGAACTGAAGGCTCTAACTCGAATATTTAGTTCAGTGTCTTTTTAGATTTACAATGTAAATACTCCAAGAGAATCTAGTGCTGCTTTGAAAGCTATTTGCTTCTTCTAGAAATGAATGATTAAAATTTATATTAAGCGGATATTTATATGCACCAAATGCAGTATTATCTATAAACATATCGATTTCAAATGTTTTTCTTCAGTGTTATCGGCTTATTCGTTTCTAGTTTTATTTAAGCTTTTAAAAAATATTTTTTAGTAAAATGTTCATTTTCATATTCTAATTAATGGATAATAATTTTTTTTAGAATGCAGTTGTATAATAATAGCTTCTTAATATTGCCAAAGAAAAGTTGAAGGAATGATAAAATAAGTAATTAATGACATTATTTGTTTAAGAGGGCAAAATGTATTTAAATTAAAAAATATATATTAATACTCAAGTATTTATACTGCTTATCCTTAAAGTAAAATATATATTAAACCAAAGAATACTGACATTTTTACTGACATTTAGAAGAATACTGACTTTTTTACGCGTAACAAGTTGGGATTAGACTTATGAATCATATAGCCGATATCTATGCAAGATAAAATTAGAAGTGAGTAAAAGTATAAACTATTGGAAATTCGACCTTTGAGCCATTCTATATAATTCTTAAAAGTTCTTTTCTGAATTCACATCTACGCAATATAGCTAGTAGACCTCCCCACCCCTTAAATTTGGAAATAATTATTCTTACTTTTTCACTTTTCTTTTACTATTTTCTTTCTTTCTCGTAAGGCTTTTTCTTCATATAATTCTTGTTTCACAGGCAATCCTCAAGAATAACTGATTCACGTTTTCGGTTGTTATTTTTGGTTAAGTTTTTCTCTAGCAGCCCCTTCTGAAAATTGGCTCAAATGGTTAGGGGCCAACTTTATGTGGCAGTTATACATGTTCAGCCCTTCGTGAAATGAGAGAAAATGCGTCTTCCTGCCATTGTAGATTAACATTTTTTATCTGACCTTGCCCTAATTCAATATTCAAAACCATCACAATAAATCATACATAAATACAACGTTCTATAATAAATACTATGTCAATGTGTAACTTAAAGTATGGAAAGTTTTTAAAACTTAAATGCTTTTAATCTAAAATGAATCTCCGCTGACAGATACATTTACTTTTACGTACTTTCCAAAATTATAGGAAATAGTACAACAGTCTTCATTTAAAATATTTTTTTTTAAATTTTCTTACTGGGTAACTTAAATAACTACGCATAATAGATATATAGAAACTTCATTTCACATTCCATACTGTCCCATTTACAGATGTGACATACAATATCCTACCACAATGCTTCTCTAAACAATCTAGCCTTTTATTTACTGAATAATCACACATACTAACACGTACCTCATTAGAGCAACTTACGTGTTTTCATCTAGTCGAATTGTACACTAAGCCGAGTGTAGTAGAATGGCCAACGTTGACAGAGATCTCCTTCTTGATTCTAAGAAGTCTGTGGCACTAAATAATAGACCTTGCCAAGCACGAGAGTGCGCGTTCTTCGGAATTGAATTTGCAAAGCTTTGCATAAAATATTAATAGAAACCCCACAAAAGTACAGAATCAAAATAGTAAGTTCCGAAGTATTTACTAACAGTGTCGAAAATTGATTTTTTATTGTCATGAAGATGAAATGACAGCAGCTCTTGAGCCAGTTCCAACAAATAGCAATGTCAACGCCTTTCAATCACAGGAGGCACAACTTTCTACGTTTTCTAATGGGCGGTAAATTAGTGTTATAAAAACTATGCGACCTCGAGCCCCTCTCTACCCAACATATATTATTGACTAAAGCAAAAATAATTGTGCCATTTATTTCGAATAATATATTTCAAATTTTTGGATATCAATATCATGTATCAACATATGATGCTGAATATCTAACGTACATTCAGTGTATTTAACTTACAGGTATTGAACTTAAAGTGTATATTTTTGGCTTACAACGTAGCAATTGTTTTGAACGTCAAGAAAAGATAATAAAATTCGAATCATAACTTATAAGATGTGTAAAACATTGCTTTCTTCATTGTCATAGCTCTCCAAGAAATTGTATCACGTCACGTGATCTGTGTTTCGTGGGCGTGTATGATTATTGAGTTAGAACATCCTCCTACCTTTTGGATTACACAGTTCAACATGACAAATCCAAAATTTAAATGCTCATATTGCCGCACATCACAAATCCAATTTTTTTGGAGGCGACTATCGCGAGTCATCTTTGGTTGTACTGTTGAAGATGAAGAGTCACTATTGTTTACATTTGTAATCACACTCTTGCGTCATTCTGATGAAGTTTCTTCAGTTTTAAGTTAAAAAGAATCAGTAATCCGTAGAGTATCTAGCTTCTATAAATTTAAAATCTCCAAACTCTTCAAGCTGAGTATCACTAAGTTGATTGCTAATTTTTCCGTTCAACTCCTAAAATACTTTAACCAAGTTGTGTTCCTACTGCTGAAATCCCTCATTGCAACACTTTCATTCTTCCCGTAAATATTTTTCTAATCATGTCAGCACCAAACAAAATTTGTATGGGCGGAGTATTATCGCGGATGCCAATAAGCACAATTACTGGTGTGGTAAATGTAGGAAAGGACTTTTCATCTCGTATTTTCGGAAATGTCCACTGAAAATCTACCAAAAGTCTTTGCGATAAAATTTCATTTCCAGAGAGCGTAAGCATCATTTCATTAGCAAGACATTCTTCAGTATAGGATCAATGGAAACTAGTGTCCAACAATACTAATACGTGCAGAGTTCTATGCTTATTTCTAAGTCGTATCATTTGAGTTTTTAAATAAATATTTTGAGACGGCAAAGTAGTTGCATATTCGTCTTTCCGTTTTGGTTCTTAAAGGTAAAATTCCTTAGTTATTCTTAGGTAAATAGGGATAAAGTAGGGAATATTGACGTCTTTCGAAAATAATTAATTTTACCATGCTGCGGTATGCTCTAACCATGTGACCATATTTCAGACATACTAAGCAGTCATTTGTATTAATTTGGCTTTTCAATATAGCAAGTCACTCTGGCAGCTTTTCACAATCTTGATTGTTGTGTGGATGTTCACAAAAAAGACATCTTAACTTCTCCACAGAACGTGAAGTTACATGTGATACTAGATCTATTGCTGATAGCTCAAAAGCTCTTTGAAATTGAACAATCTCTTTCTGAGTCTTGACTACTGTTTCAAAACTGTATTCAGCGATAGCTCGATGCTCTTAACACTCTATTTCATTACTCAGATATGTCAAAATTTCTCCAAGCAACGTTCCTTTCAACTTTTTCTTCCTCCATAACCTTAAGTTATTCAGAATTGGTATCTAGAATATGATGGTACCTTCCCACACTTTCAACAACTCTACACATGAACGACCGAATGCACCGTTGCGATTTAGTTTTGTAGTTGTAACACCTAGAGTTTCCAAAAACATTGAGATATTAGCCTAGTTTGTTATACAGAACCGAAAGTGTGATATTTCCTCGACATACAGGTTCTTAACAATGCAGTGTACACGGGTAATCCCAGTATATGTAAGTTATGTCATATACCATAAATAATAAAATAAACTCCTCAGTTAGAGTAACTTACACCACGATGCTTTGCCTGCTATCTCATTGTTTATGCTCTATTATCGACTCCGAGAACCTGGCTAGCGATAACAAGCGTCCTGTTAAAGTACTTTGTAGCAAAACTAAGGCAAATCGACAAGCATACGGAATGGATTTACAGAGCATGTCCCCATGTATGGCAGATGTGTACCGCTCCTTCACTGTACCTGGATTACAGCGATGACCAAGTTTATTCCATACACGTTTATAGCGAACAACTACGACATAAGCTGGGAGTAATAGCTGTATATTGCAGAACTACATTTGGACACCGACCAAGATTTACGGATTCGACATTGTACTATACTGAAATGCTTATATTCGGTTGTCAGTGGATGGTGTTTGAAGAGACGTAAAGAATAATGTTTTGCCTTTGAAAGTCGTCGTCAAATGGTGCGCCTTGATACGACATGATACGTATGTGCCTTTGTATGTAAAACATATACTACTCTAATGAATTAAGAAAAATACATCTAACGTGACCTTAAAAATCATGAATGCTAAAAACACTTAAGTATTCCATCGTTCACAGAATCAGTCCTCAACATTTTCCTTCAGTATAATTACACAATTTCAGCAGTCATTGTGGGACGTGGAAAATAATTAGTTAAGTTTTAAAGGTTATATTAATATTATTATTAATATTAATTGCTTATTAATCATTATAAACAGGGCTGTTGAACTCATAACGTGGAATTAACATTTAAACGTACATCGCTCGTTGTTGTGCCGCAATAACCCTCCAATTATTTTTACCTTTTGTGTAAGTCCTGAAAAGAACTACTAATTAATATTAAAAAGATTAGACTATTTAAAACTTAAACAATATCATTTATTAACAACATCAATTTATCACTAACAACAATTTATCATAATTATCAACTATCATTTAATTACTCTAGTTATGGGGGATATGTGACCAGTTAGTTAGATTTCTAAAGTGTCTAGGACCGGGGAAATGAGCACATACCTTACAGTTTAATCTTTGGCTCATCACGCTGAGGCTTGCATCCGTCTTATCGCTGACTGTACGCCCACAACTCTTTCGTGTGTGGATTGCATCTCGTACTTATAGTCAACTGCCAAACCTGCTGCAACAACACCTCGAATGAAACTTCTTTCAACAACACATTTCTTGTCAGACTTCCTTCTGCAACATCTCGTATCCAAGTTCCTTCTCTCACATTTTGTATCGAAGTTCTTGGTTCCTGCGGCGGGGGGGGGGGGGGTAGCTCCACCTTTCTTCTCCTTGCTGCTCATTGGTTCTTCTAAACCCAATGGCATCACTTGACATTTATCAAGCCCCCTTTCAGCCCCCTTTGGCCTGGGACACTCAAATTTATTGTATTTGACCTAAAAGTTCAAGTTGTTGTAAACACCGGCGCCAGCCAGACTCGATCTTTGTTAGGCGTTCTATGAACCATAAATACTGCAATAAAAATGCCTCATGTGAGGACATATTCTGGCCTCACAGTCATAAATCAAAGAATTCATTTTCATATAATAAATATATATCAAACTTCGTATTTCAAGAGATATTTCTCAAATTAATATTTAAATTTACAAATTGTATGGTACGAAAAAATATTAATTATATCCTATTAACATTTGTAGTTCTAAAATTTATACATCCATCATATCTTCATTTTCATACAATCGATCATCTGTGTTTAAGTTACATTCTTTATCCCGTAAGAAGCTCGTACTTTTTAAGCGTCGTCTTATCATTAGTTTGGTAAAAAATTAGGCTGCTTCTGAAAAAAATTCTTCACTATTTCGCACAAATTGACGTATTTGTTTGTTGTAAATAACTAATTGAGTCGTGAAAAAAAGTTATTTTTTTCTAAAGATTTTTTTTTTCTCCAAATAAAGAAATGCAAAATAGACGATATATTGGAGATGTTTTTGTCATTTAAAATTCAAATGGCATATCCGTTTTAACGTTTAAATATATTTTGGAACTTCTTTTAAAATATAAAAATCTTTTTGTTGTACATTGAAAAGTTATTGAAGTTTAATATTTTCTTTTAATTTGAATATTTTATATAATTTCGAAATGAGAAATAAGTTCTTCAAAATATAATATAGTTTTACCTAATAAGTCTGTAAATTAATTTGATGAAACCTTTGGCTGTGTTCCTTCATGATTATGTTAACGAGGCATGTACATCCTTTAGAGCATGTACTCGACGTTTATCAGAATTCAATTTAATCCATTCATTTAATTTTTTTTCAAAATTCATATTCGCGCGCGAACACCTGCGGGGATGCACCCCCTCTCTCGTTATGCGACCATAATAGGCCGTAAATAAACGCTTAAGAAGGTTTTACTTTACACCCTCTTATCCTTTCGGTTCCACACCTTCTTATCATATTGGAGATGGCAAGACTTTGACTCCGACCCGAAGCTGAACCATTATGTGGAGGGAGAAGAAACTCAGAAAAGAGCAGATAAAAGAGCTGAACATAGCCCAAGTAGCACGATCTGGATTAAAAACGTTGCAAACTTGTTGCTATCGTTGGTTTTTCGTTTGGTTGCAAATATTGCGATTTAAAAATTATTTTAAAACGAATTATGTGTTACGTTGCAAAATGGATTATATATTTCGTTTTTAAATCATTTTACTCTTGTTGCATTTTTCTAAAATTTTTACACTTATTCATGATAAATATTTTCATATCTCCTCCTCAATCAACTATTTTCCTCCAAAAAATAATCGGATGCTAAATTTCTTAATACGTAAATTTAACTCATTAGCGTAAAGACCCAATGTGCTATTAGAATTTATGATTTTTAATGGGTATTTTTAATATTAAATTTCTATTTTTTTGCATATTTTGTTATTTCTATTTTGTTTAAATTTGTTAAAATTGTAAATTTTAAATTTTCGACAGTTGATAAAATTTAAAAATTTATTTAAACCATTGATATTTGTAGGCATTAAAAGGAAATAGTTGTTTATTCTTATTTTAGTTTTTTTATGATTGAATAAAAATTGCATGAATTCTGCTAAAAATGGTCTCAGGGAGTGTGTGTATGTGTGTGATGATGGTGGTGGTGTGTGTGTGTGGGGAGAAGGATACCAATTTATCCTATCCTGCACAACGCTCATAAGTAAAATTACTATGAAATATATAAATATAGAACTTTGGACTAGTTAACATCGGCGTAGCCGAAATGTCGTGAGTGAGGGAGGAGGTTGACGGTCAGATTTTATCGATAGTGACTAAATATGTTTAACTAATGGAGAGTAAATGACCTTGAATCAGTGCATAAGTGTTGAGATGGAGGAATTGGTACTCTTGCTTATACTTTTGTATAGTACACGAAAAGAATATTCAAAATAAATTTAATGACCGAAAATTTATCTGTACATAAACTTTAAGCATACATTCGATATTTCCTTGTGCAATTAGTCGAAGTTACTTTTCTTCTGGATTTTAACATATTTATCTGATCTAAATTTAACAATCAATATTCATGTTTAGACATAGGCGTAGCCAGGATTTTGGAAAAATGGAAGGGGGTTGACGATCGAATGTGTTGAATTTAGTTATTCGGTATAGACCATATAAAGAACTAGTATATTTTTAGAGCATTCTGGCATTAACAGGGTAAGGGTAAGTTGCGTCACCCACGCATAGGCGTAGCCAGAATTTTGACAACCTAATAGGGAATATTTGGAAAGGAAATTCAGGATTGCTACCTTCCCTATTAGGTTGAAGACCCAGACCGTCCGACTAAGTCCTCGGACGAGTCGGACGGTCTGGGTCTTCAACCTAATAGGGAAGGTAGCAATCCTGAATTTCCTTTCCAAATATTGACTTTATGTATAACTAATGGTTCAGACAAGGAAGGGGGGTGCTTCCAATCAGTAGTTCTTTCAGGCATACCTCTGGGGCCGATGCGCCCCCCTCCCCCTCAGAGATGAGTATCGCCCCCTCGGAGACATTTTATATTACCTAGTTTCTATTTATGTGGCATAGCGTTTAGATATTTTCTGTCGAGAAAATAGAAAACTTGTCCCCCCCCCACACACACACATACACACCAGCCGAAAAGTCCTGAAAGAAATACTGTTTCTAAGCCCCATTCCACACAACTGCACCCTGCTTTAACGGAAGGGGGGGGGGCGTTTCTTCGTTTTTTCATTTGCTAACCTAACCGCGTCATCAGCAAATTCCATTAAACAAATTATTTCACCTTATAGCAATATATGGATAACTTCAATTTCAATACATTCTCTAGCCCCCCCCCCCCCACCTATAAACTTTTATAGAATTATTGAATTATTTAATTTAATCACGTTATTTAAGGTATATATTTAAAAATTATTATTAATATTATAAATTTATATTAATATTACAATAGTATTAATATTTCAAGCAATAATAAAATTGACTGAATAGATTTCTAGAAAATGTGGAAGTTTATTAGACAGAATATTTCCTCGCTAGACTGCACGAAATTTGTGCCAAATCAGCGATAAGTATCCTTTTTCCTTTAATGTATGGTAACTCTCTACAGCAGCGTTCCCTAGCTTGTGACACGTGCTCACACCAACATTGGCGCAAAAGTGTTTGGCAACTTGGCGTGGAACTGTTGAGACACCTCGTGTTTGTTGTCTTCTTTTGTCTAGTTAGGAGTCAGGGTAAGTAAATTGTTTTTACATTTTAAAACTGATTGTTGTATTGTTGATTTTATTGTTTTTTATATTCCATGCATTGTAGATAAAGTAAATTACAAAATAATAACATATATACAAAATAATTCGGTCACAATCTGCTATCTTACCTTTTGTTCCCAGAAAAGTAATTTGATATATAGTTTGCAGAAGTGGGTCAAAAACGATCCAATTTTAATGATCACATTCCCATTGAAAATTCTTTTTTATTAAAATACAATATATTTATTTTAACATTTTAAAATACTTTTCAGTTGATAAATTTTAACTTACCAGTTTTATCTGAGCACGAAAACAAACTCCATCATATGCCAAGTACAGGTCGCCACCATAATTTCACATTTTACACTAATAATTCATTCATTAATTTTATTTATATTTTACAACATTTACACAATTCTAAAACTTTATTACGATGCACATAAGTTTGTAATGTACGAAAGTATTATTAATATTGTATCCATGAGAAAATATAGTATAAATTATAGGTATGCTTTTAAAATGAGTAAAACAAGAGCATTAAGTTTATATAAAATGGGTGGAAGTTGATTACTTCATACAAATTACATGAATAGGAAAGAAATCGGATGAACTACAGGAAAGGGATAGAACATGTAGAATAATTATGTGGAACGTAAGATTACAAGATCAGGAAGATGTCACATAACAGAGCACAGTATCAAGCAGGGTTGTGGAGTCAGTACTTCAAACCTTCGACTCTGACTCTTGTATTCTAATGTCAAGTATGATACCAATATAAATAGCAATTAATATTTAATGTTTTATATTAATAGATTTTTTATTGGTGTCTTTTTCTTAAATTTATTTCCAAAAAACTATTAAAAAATTAAATATTCCAATATAAAATTATTTTTAAATAGTTTTATTTAGCATTCTGTATATTTTTACTGACTCTGAATCAAGCAAAATATGATAATAGAACGTGAAGCATAAAGCTGTTTCGAGGAAATGTTGGATCTTCTTCATCAGTGCCAGCAAATCTAAAGTCAAAAAGATCAAAGATCAAATTGACAGAAATAGAAGAGCCAGAGAGGTATCCTATAATTAAAAGATGCGTTCACAATTATAAAACAGAAAACTAAAGAAGGATTCTGGATACTAGAAAGTCAGTCAAGCAACATAGAACTAACACACAAGCTGGATTGTTCAAAGACATTACAAAAATGTCCCAACAAGATGAGACAAGACACAACCTGGTGAAAACAATTCCAAATGTCATTGAAGAGTTCCTTAAGGTATAAAACAAATATAAAGAAAAATGGTACAATTACAAGGCATCTAACAAGACAGTAAAAGGAAAAGTTACTGAACAAATCATTAGCTAAAATACTTAACTATTTCTGAATATGAAAGGTATAGAAAAGTCAAGATTATAAATTAACAAACATTTTTGTATAATACTAGTGGAAGAAAACTTAAAACGATAGACAGAATTTCTACAATGTTGAGCAGTCAGAGATTTATTTTCCCATTTTATGATATAGTTTTCATATTCCTTAATACATAAGTTAAGAGCATATTTAGTTTTGTCAATATATATCAAAGGTCATTCTTGGAAGAAATACTGCAAATACTCTAACTTGGAGACAGCAGTGCGGACCTAGCCTACCTCTCGGTTTACAGGTTTAGTTCCGCATCCCTGTGGACTTATGGACCCACATGTTTAACATGATCGTACTCCACGTGAACACAGCAGCAGTTTTTTTAGCAGTGGAAGGAATCGAACCCGGGTCTACCGAATGCAATTCCCATGCGCTAACCAATGGGCTACCACGCCTGCAAATACCCTAACTATTTAAAATATCTGTAGGATTATTTAGATTGAAAAACTTGGGCATACTAGATGGAGAAAATGCTTGTGTTTACTAACAGACATGTAAGAAGAAAAAAAAATTGTGTGGAAGATACACAATTTCTGGATGAAAACATAGCACATTTTTAAAAATAAAATGCATTTATAATTGATCAATATATTTTTGAGATATGTATACATCTCACAATACATTTAAAAATATATTAATTGAAAAAAGCCTGTTCTTTCAAGAAGTGGCTTAAAAAATATATATATAAAGAACCTACATTATTTTTTTAGTGCGGAGGGGAACTATATCGCTGGGTATAAGCACAATATTGCTGCAATTAAATTTTCTGTGGATTTTAGTAATCTGCCAGCTCAACTTGAAAAATGATAGTAAAATATTTTTCAGAAACATGTTCATATAAAGATTTAGAAAAATTTTGATTAACTTGAACAACAATTGTAGGAGAGAAACTGTTTTAATAGTAACAGCATTTAGATACTAAGATTGAGCAAATCCATTGTAGAACAAATGTTTAAAATGCAATGTGAAAACATATCAAGAACCGACAATTTTAGTTTGGCAGAATGGCAGAAATTTTTATTTACAACGGTAATTGATACAAGTTTATGAAAAACCATAGGAAATTATTTTTGCATATAAATTTAAAGATCTTGAGTAGAATATTTATATTTCCTAGCTCAAACGTCTCAATACATTGTTTTCTTCATCATTCTAGGAAAATACTGGAACCATTGTGGGGTTGAACCCCACTTTTGGAGTCAATTTTGTCTTCCTGCATTAATCTACCAAGTACATTGTACCGTGTCAATTAACAAGTCTTGAATTAATTCACTTTTGACAGTCTATGAGGTAAGTCTGTTCCTTATCGTATCAAAAATAAGCTGTTGGGAGTTCTTGAAATATCAGCTTTTTTAGCTGATGTCCTTTGTCTTAGAAACGATAAAACAATAAAATATTTTTAATTAAAACTCATCCGACCATGTTAGTTATACATATGAATAGGTACATTAATTTAAAACCCTAATTCTGGACTCGATAGGAAGTCATGTTTTATACTCCATATTTTTATTACTCGTTATTGACTTAATTCAAATGGCAATGGCTTAAAGGTAGGCTACTCTAAATTCAATTTAAATTGTAAAAGCTATACTCACACTAAATAAAAAAATTTAAGTAATTCAATATTGGTATACCACAGTTACCCCTTTTCTATGGTTTCAGTCAATCACAATCAAAAAATCATAAATGGAAAATTTCGGAAATAAGCAATTCATAAAATGTAAATTACACACCAGTGATTGGAAATCATCAGTATTGTTGACACAATAACATTTACTAAAACTGCAGTGAATGAATTAAAACTAGTAACATTAAATGCCTGCAGGAAGACCTTATGATTTTAAAGGTTTCCCAGGGATCAGTGGAAAAGTTGAGAAAATCATTTATGTAGTCACAAGTTGGTAGAAAAGGTTTTTCTAACATTCTTGATTAAGAAGTGAAGGAATATATTGAAGACCATCAAGATGTGGTAACAAATGCAGAATTGAAAGAACTTGTTAAGTCAAAAGTATCCTGTCTATGAAGGTAAAGAAATTGAAGCATAACTAGCAGTGTCGACATCACTAAAATCAACTATCGAGAATCCTCAACCATTGACAAGGTCTGTTCCTTACATCCAATCACCAACATTGTCATGTCTTGATAATTCAGGATCTCCCAAAGCAAATGATTCTCAATAATAGTCTAACCTTGCATCACAATGCCTACATTATTTTTCTCATTCCATCAAATATGCATTGTATCATTATCACCAGAACAAGGATTAGTCTAAAACTGTACAATAAGCTATATTGGGAGGGGGAGATCACATTCACAACTTTTATTACAGTATATTATTATACTTGTTCTTTTTTATTATTAGTTATTGTTGTTTATCTTATACAGTGTCTAATTTATAAATTTAACTTTCTCATAGAAAATAGAACGGTTTTTCATATTAAACTTTCTCATATGTGATGGAAAAAATATAGTATAATATTGGGTTTGGTACTATCCATGGTTTCAAGCATCCACTAGGGATCTTGAAACATATTTTCCTGCTGGGGAAACCTACTGTAATTTCGTTTAAAACTTTTAACTATAATTTTTTGTGAAATTGCACATTCTTGTCCCCAAGAATGGGCGACAATGTTCGAAGAATAATCTTTTTCTTCCACTCGATTGTGACAGCAGCCACATTAAATTCTAGAATAATATCACAAAGAATTTTGTTTAAAATTTTACCACTTTACAATAGTTAAGGAAAGTGAAAAACACAATTTTGTTCATTTTTGATGCCTATATTTATTATCCCTCAACTGTGTCATGCATTTAATTATTGTTAATATGGATGAAAATTCAAAAGTAATATGTCTTGTGTTAGCATAAGCGTGTTTTGCATGTACATTTTATTTTCAAATGTTTCGATTTCTGTGCAGAATAAAAATATACACAAACATCAACTGTTTCTTGCGGAATGACACACAGCCAATTCGCGGTTACCTTACACCTTTCTGGTAGGTTGGACAGTCTGGGAAGTAATATGGCAACACTGCTTGCTGTTTGGTCTTGCATTTAGTTTCAGTTAGGCATACAAACACCCTAATGGCAGATTGCCTTTACTTCGCTGACCATTGGGTGAGGGTGAAGCATCATCGTCATAGTTTCAGTTCTATTTAATTAGTTTAGTTAGTTTTTATTTTAAATTAACAATAATTATTTTCGGATAAAGTTAGTGATACTCCAAATATTATGAAGAGTAGACGTCCTCCAACCTGGGGCTTCTAAAAAAATTCAGATTATTATGTAAAAAAAAATCAGTTGTGCTGATAGCAGTGGTTGTGAGAGCATCCTACATTTTTTTTCCATAAAGCAAGTTCCAAGCAGATTAGAAAAGTAATACTTCCACAATTACAACCAAATTTTCTACAAATCGGAATGCTGATAAAGTAGTAGAGAGCGCATCTGAAACGACAAATTTCATTCAGAAAAGTGACGCCAAATATTATGTAAAGAGGAATGCAGAAAACGGTGCAACTGAATTATCGAATGAAGATGAGGTTGAATTTTTCTATAGGAGAAAATGCAGTGAATTTGAAAAAGAATGCTGAAATTGAAAACGATGTTGAAAATGATGTAGAAAAGAATACTTAAAATGAAAACAATATAAAAGAAAATATTGACGTTGGACTTGAATTTTCTGATGATGAGGTGATGATGAGGTTCTGATAATGAGGTGATGAAGAAAATATAGATAAGAAAATATCTATATATTTCTGATGAAGAAAATATAGATGATATGTTGTTAACTACAGAAAACAGTAAAAAAAGAAAAACTTATTTCATAAAAACATATTATGAAAGACAGTATAACTGGTTTTACTAGTCTAGCAGCTTCAGGCTTTTTATGTAAAATATGTTCCATTGGGTACAGTGGTAATAAGCCTTGAACAAGTGTTGGTGTGAGTTTTAAGGGAGGTCATCCTACCAGAACTATAAAGAAGCTTGAAAATAGTAATAGACATAAACAATCTATTGCCTTTCCAAAGGATGCCGACAAACAAGAAATTGCTAAAAAAATACTGAAGGCACAGAGGCTGTGAAACAATCAAAAACAAATTTCAATAGAAGGTTATTTATTAAGCAAATGTGTCGAAATCTTATACTTCATGGTTAAAAAACAGTGGGCGGTATTTGAAAACTTTGGGTCAGTTGTAAGATTTTTAGGTGAAAATTTAGAGGATAAAGAAATTGCACAGTATTTAAATACATATGGGTAAAATGCAACTCATTTATTAAGCATATCTGTTGACAATATCTTATATTCCATTTCTACTTACATTGAACAAAAAACCTTAACTGAATTATCATGTTCAGAATTTTATGCAATTTTGGCTGACGAGTCGATTGATGAATCTCAACGTGATCAGCTAGGTATAATAGTACGTTACCAAATGTAGGGTGATGAGAATGTTAAAGAAAAGTACCTTGGACTTGTACACTTAACTACTACCACAACGGCTCTACCGTGCAGAAAACACCGGTTCTCGTTAGATCACCGATGTCAAATAGCATCGGGCGCGGTTAGTACTTGGGTGGGTGACCACCTGGGAACACCTTGTGCTGTTGGCACATTTCGGGCGCTGTAGCCCGGTGGTTTGCATGCTGCCACAACTGCCTCCGTGTTCATGCGGAGTACGATCACGTTAAACATGTGGGTCCGTAAGTCCTTCCGAGAGGTTGGTGGTAGGGAAGGAGGGTACAGTCCCTGTGGATGCCTCCCCACTGGGTTCCGGTCTAAATTGGGTGGCACTTCCCGGGCCCGTCCAAACAGTCACCTTACACCTTTCTGGTAGGTCGGACGGTCTGGGTCTCAACAACAACAACTTAACTACTATCAATGCTGAAGAAATTATGAGTGCTATTGAGAAAACAACTGTAGCAAAAAATGTTAAGCTGTTCAATTGTTTATTTATAGTTTTAGAGGGAACCAATGTAATGAGCGGAGAGCTTTCAGGTGTTCAACGTCGAATTAAACTGTTGGAAAAAATCAATATATCGCAATTCACGTTCCCGTGAACGGGCGTTTATGCAAATTTAATATGAACGACTCTTTCCGTTCACCGGCGTGAACCGTGACGTTTTTCAACATGAGGTTTCATGCAAATCAGTTCTCAATGCGTACGCATCTGATTTGCATATCCGGGGGCGTTTCCGGAAGTGTCCATTCTCGGATATATAGGGCAGAGGTTTCTTGAAGCAATCAGACGACTTCAGCAGACGACTTCAGACGACTCAATCAGAAGACTTAATCCGATCACGACGATCGATTAGACACATATGCTGATAGTCTGATGCAGGCAGACAGAAATGCTTTAGGCAGAAGCACTGCGGGATATCGTTTAACGACGGTTTTTAGTCGAGACGGATGCAGATGTGGTCAGTTTAGACCAGCATGTATTGAACGTTAAATTTACTTACAAACGTTCGGAAGTCACTTTAAATATTTTTCTGATGTCTTATCCTTTGGTTTTCCTTTGCCAAGTGTGATACCTTCAATGGTGGCTGGAAATACACACAAGTGATAGAGGTAGTATAGTTACTTACTACCAATGCTTCAAGGAATCTCTGTCTGATTATTTACAACTGCAAACTTTTTGTACATAGTATATTTTGAAGTTTTGTGGCATGGAAAATTACCTGGAATGTGTAATTTGCCTAGTTATGTTTCTCACGAAATAAAGAGAACAATGTTTTTCTTTGAAACTGGATCTGTGTACTTTTATGACCCAGCCAACACTTATTGACTCTATGCCAGTGCGTACTTTGCTGTTCATCTTCAAATTTTTAAATCTTCCAACAAGAAACAACATTTACTTCATTGTATCTACGTAAATTGTAGAAACCACAGATTAGCTTTAGTATTCGTTCACTTATTAAAGAAATATGACAATCAATCTTCAATCAGTTGACTCACTTTTAGTTTTGTGGAAAATGTTCCATTATAGCCCAAAGAAGGGTGAAAGTTTTAAAGAAATTCAAGGAAACGTATACAATTTAAACATGCTGAAAATGATTAAAGTGTCCACCTCTCGCTGGCTTTCACATGGACGGACTTGTGAAAGAATCTCCTCACGATATGAACAACTAGTTGAAACGTTAGATTCTTTGTTTGTTGAAACAAGGGAATCTGAACTTAGAGGGTTACGCCAAATTCTAATCACTTACATATCTCCTCAAATAATACCTTCATGCCGAGTTTCACGGCTGTAGCTCAATTTCTTATGGGTGCATATATTTTTTGCAACAAAGTGTATTTGTTTATGCAATAATAAAGTAATAAGCATTTACTCTTACATAGTTAGGCATAATTTATAACCTTTAAGCTGCACATGTTGAGATTGTGACATCACATTCATCATTCAATGCTAGCATGTGGTTGGATGTTTCTGGAGGATGGAGGCCTAACTTGAGCGTTCTTTTCCAAATAAGTTTGTGGAATACATGTTACAGCTCGATATGTTATTTTTCTTATTGATCATATTCTGTTGTCTCTTTTTAATGAATTTTATATAATCTTTTTTTTACATAAATTTTGAATTTCGATTTCCAAATAACAAACTCGGTAAAAACTAGGCGAGTTATTATATTGTTGGAGTGCGTGGCAAAAATATCAGAAGTTGAAAAGCTGAAAATTTTGGAACTGGTAATTTCAAAAGCGAAGAACAATTTAATAAAAATATTATCTCATATTTACTACAGCACAATGAAACCATTGTTTTGTGGGTGCTATTTTCACAAGTAAATCAGAGGCAATCATATACCAGAACATCTACTGACACAACCTACTGGACGATCTCACACAGCAACCTGAGCAGACTATGTCATTATCTTTCATTATCAACAATGCCCTCATAACTATGTGATTTGGTTGGCTGTGATAGTTCGTCGTTCACACATTTGCCGATGCTTCTTATTCTTTTTTTTTATTATTATTCGACTTATATACAAGTTTACAGTTTTAATCAAATTTCTTACATTACAATTACATATTCGACTTGGCTTATATACTGATTGGATTATATTCAGAAATATACAGTAGTTACTTGGGATACAACAAATAGCTATTTGCCAAATACTGAATTTATTATCTGAAAGAGAACCATAATCAGCAAATCATATGCATTTCTTTTGCATGTCCCATTAAAATATGTATTAATTACTTTTAAAAGCCCAGCATTAATAAATTTTAATTTGTTTTTAACATATGTTTATACTGAACAAAAGTATTCAGTCTAAGAAATAGTCAAATACCTTATTAGAAAGTACTCAGTAGTAAAGCTTTTAAGAATATAATTTATTTCATAAGACATTTTTGTAATTAAAGCTTAATTTTTTTTTCTTTAGTAAATTTAACTTTTTAAAAAAAAATTGTATAAATGTGTGCATCTTTACTGAGGATATTAAAAGAAATAAATGTTATTATAAATGTAATACTACACGAATACAATAACATCAAGATGTAAAAAATAAATACATTTGATCTACACAAAGAAAATAAAAATATAAGCAGAAATTTTTTTTAAAGTAAACATGTAATAATTTCTATATATGTCTTACTTCAACTGTCTAAGAAAGAATTAAAATTGTTTTTCTATTCTACCAAACAAAATTTGAACTTATTTTCAAGCTAAAATACTTTATCTGACAACTGCGTTATTTTTTTTAAGCTCTACATATGTCTTGAGAAAAATCCTTGATGTTTAAACAAACAATACTCAAACCTATCTGTAACATAAATTAATTGTTTAATAATCTTTAACAAATATAATTGCTTCATTTTTAAAGATATTTATGTCTCTTTTTTTCTTAGAAACACCGTGAAAGTAACATAAAAAGGATGATGGTGGAGCTATGGAACTGATAGAATTATCATATGGAGCCTAGGATACAGCAAAGTGCGCTGATGGTGGATCCTGTGAGCTGTCAGTAGTAATCAGAGGCCCTACTGTATAGCAGTTTGTCTGCAACACTTGCTGAGTTTCAACATGGAAAGCAACACAGTCTTGGAGTTCATTGTAGCTGGTGATGAAATCTGGTGCATAGTATGGTTACAAATCCATAGCATGGTTACAAATCATGCAATGACAGCATTTGACCTCTCCATGTCCAAAGAAATTCAATAGGCTATGATAGCATATATTCAATATGGTGGCAGTTTGACCACAATGGTGTTGTAAAGAACATGTGTTGAACACCCACTTCTTGTGCAGAACAGATTGCAAGCCTTTAAAACTGAGACTGAAGCAACCATAGATCTCTCTTCAGAACTCTCTCCTTGCAATTTTTACTTCTTCAGTCTATTGAAAAAGACATGAAAAGGACATTGCTTCTAGTTGAATAATGATATGAAGCATGCTGTATTGGATTTTTGAATACAGCAAATGTCTACCGCAATGACGTCTCCAACCTTGCTCGTCAATAAAACAATTGTCTTAAAATCTATGGAAATTACTTCTAAATATTTTTAACCGATATCAACTTACAGATTCCAAACAGAAGCTCATTGATCATGCTTTAAAAATAAAAAATATATGGTTTGCTATTCATCTTAAAGTATATTTTTGAATAAAAGTTATTTCTCTTTTTTAAGCATATTTTAGATGTTTTTCAATTTTAGTATAAAGTTTTGTGATATTTTTAAATAAAATATCTGTTTCAGAGTCTTGTGTGGAGTTCGAAACCTTATTATTATTTTTAACTTAAACCTTAAATCTTGCTATAATTTTCATGTACACTGCTATAATTTTCATGTACACTGCATGTATACAAGAGTGAAAAATTACAGTCATTAATGTCTGAAGAATTACTTTAATAAAAATTTTAATTTTGTTTATTCCAAGAAACATTATTTGTTTTTGTTGAAGCTGTTTCGTGATGGAAATAGAATACATAAATTGCTTCTTAAATTAGGGTAGTCTTTTAATATATCTATGTCTCATATACAAACATTGTTCTTTAATTATTGAGAATAATATGTTCTTACAAAATATCACAAAAATATGAGCCTAACAATTTATGGTTCCCAAAATGGTAGCAGTACAGTTAAGGTGTTTGAATAAAAAAAAGTTGGGAATAATATGATGTTGACTTCTCCAAAAGCTCCATTGAGCTAACATGCTCAACAAAAATGACATCATTCCAAAATACAATTTATATATGGAAAATAAATCCCCAAATCCAAAATTGGTTTTATGCAATTATCACCTTATGTCATTTTGAATAAACTTTCCACAAGTACGCACTTTAAGCAGAGAACGAATGTTTAATTTTATTTCAGAGTATATTGTTTTTTCTCATTTTATATTCAAAGTAAATATAACAAGAGATTTGATTTTATGTTACTCTATTATAAACTGAAAAATTAAAGTAAATTAATTTCTGATAAAACTTGTTCCATTTAAATGGTGTCGAAAGCCCAGAACTATCGACTCGTCTGAAGTCATGAGCAGCAGAATGGTAGTTCGGGCCATTTAAATGGTGTATAAAGTGTATGTGCGATAACAGGATTCTTAGTTGAGTCTTGTTAGTGGACAAATCTAAATATACTGTATTGTTTAAAATAGACAATTAACAGTTATCAAAAATTTCAGTTACATGTAAATAAAGAATATATATATAATTTGTAAAATATTTTTAAAACTACTACTCTCATTTCTTTTTAAAAAGCTGTTATAATGTCTTTATTTGTTAATTACTCAAAATTTTATGAAATACAACTTAAAATTATCTTATTTACAAAGTTAAAATGAAACTGATATTTTTTTATTTAGCCTTCTGTTGTCAGGATTATAAAATCTATGTCTGATCACATGGCTAAATACAGATCAAACATTGAAATAAATTTTCAATAGCATCGATAGCTAAAACATCTCGCCTCAATCTATCTAGTACAGAAGTAGATTTTAAAATGGAACTAGAGAAAGAAGAAAAACATTTATATACTGTTGCAGTTTTTTTTTTTTTTTTTTTTTGTGGAGGGGGGGGGGGGGATCAAGTCTTTACACCTGTGCTTAAGAAAAATGTAGACAACAAAGAGGAATGATTATTTAACTTTTAAAGTTTTCCATTTTACCTGAAGTGATTTTATTTAGGTAAATGCAATCTAATGAGATTGGAAGGTCCACACTCCTAAAGGTATACACTTTTAAAATCTTAAATTTGGAAAAAAAAGATATGTTAATTTTTCTTTATATGAAAAAGTCAACAGTGTTAACACTAGTATATTAATTAAATTGCATGTGAATAATGTTCTAATTTGAAACTTGGAACATATGCTCCTACAAGGTAAAGCTTGGAATCACCAGGAAGCAAATCAACGAAACTGAAAAATAATGTGCAGAATTCAGTAACAAACATGTAATAGAATATGTAAATATTTTCCAACGAAAAAACACAAGATGTGTTTCGTAAATAACATTTAAAATGTAATTTTTAGTGGATTTTTCTTCTAGAATTTGAAATGCTATTTAACAGAGCATAAAAGTTATTTAAAATGGTTTGTTTTGCATAAAAATATTTGCTTATTCGTTACATTACTCAGTTTAGCATGCTACTCGTACATTAAGAGGATAGTTTCCTTTCAACTGTTGGTTTCAGTTTTTCCATGGTAACATATGGAATATAGTACTAAATATCATTTAGTTTTTAGGATATGTCCTGTTGTTTTTTGCAAGGCATAAATTCTAAAAAGAGGAAAATTTGTGCTTTATTAAAACATTGATAAAATAATTAGAGAAGTGTTTCTAAAATTTTTGTAAAATTAATGCTGCTCAGAAATATTAGAAATACATCTAGTTACTCTATCGAATTTCTCAACATCTGTCCTTGCAAATAATAGCAGCGAAAAATCCCCAAATCTGACATAGCCCGAGGTTTAATCCCCCCCCCCCCCCCATATTCTAGCATGGAAAAACTGAAACAAAAGATTGAAGGAAATATATCCTTTTAATGCATTCTCTATGTTACGATTCATAATCGTTTCTTTCGAGTTATATTTCGTTACATATTCGCTTTATTTTCGTTAGCATTCGTTACATACTCGTTTTTTTTTGCGTAAACTTTCGATACATTTTCGTTTGTTTTGCGTCCATTTCGTTATATTTTCGTTTGTTTTGCGTCCATTTCGTTATATTTTCGTTTGTTTTGCGTCCGTTTCGTTACATTTCCGTTTCTATATTTCGTTACATATTCGCTCTATTTGCGTTAACTTTCGTTATATTTTCGTTTTTTTTCCGTCCGCTCCGTTACATTTTCGTTTCTTTTGCGATACATATCGTTATCATATAAATCTCCATGCAAAAGTAATGTGTGAAAAACGAAAAAGTAACGTTTTAAAAATTGGTTGCAAAATAGTGGAAGCGCCGAGACATCTTTTCGTTTTTATTTCGTTACATATTCAACGAAATAAAAACGAAACTGGGTTCCGATTTTTCAACGAATTAAAAACGGAAGTGTGCTAGTTGGGAGCAGATCGAGTAATTAAAATTATTTTGATTAGTTGTGATTTGCAATTTTGCATCTGAGAAAACTGGTCTTAGTTTAGATATTTTCTGTACGTTTGATTCCAAGCAAACTTGCTTCAGTTTAGATTTAAAAAAAATAAGATAACACAATCTTCTATTGTAATTGAACTTGATGAATAAATTATATTTTAGTGATCAAATGAAAAAGAAAAGTATTTTACGACAAACAAAACGTTGCGTTTCACAATGTTGACCGGAAAATATTTCATTCTAATAATATCAAAGATTCAACGAAAGGCGTTATGGAGCACATTGGTCAACGTTGAATGTAACCTTTAATCTCTGAATCTCCCTTAACCTAACAAAATAAACATGTCAACACAAAAATTACATCCAATATAACTCGCGTAGAATAAGTGCTGCCAGTGTGAAAGAAAATGAAAAGAATGTTCAAACAAGTATTTTTGTTTATATTCTAAATAAGTGTTAAAATATACTTCTCAAGCAAGGTGTTATCCTATAAATTTGTCACCTTGCTATTAAAAAACGAATAAAATATTTTTATTTACAATCTATCTAGTTTGAACAAGTAATATATTATTATGCTAACATTAACCGTTGCTCAAAACCAAATTTGACAGCTAATGGGTTAACAAACTATGTTTAAAATGAAATATTTAGGTCCACTAAATACATATTCTTTTAAATGACGGTTGTATTAGTTTTCTTGTAACTCATACACTGATTATAACTGAATCAATGATATTTAATTTACGTTTATGTTATATAAATTACATAAGAAAACAATATATTCGTTGCAATATTTTTATTACATTCGGTTAGGCATACTTAAATTCTCTCTTTACATTGAGGACACATAAAAAATAAGTTAAGGCATTAATTTTAATATAGTAGGTAAGCAATTCAGAAATAAATAAGGTCCATGCTGACTTTGTGTAAAAAACCCCCCAATGACTAATTTTTGTCCAAAGTACTTGATTATTTATTATTAGCTACATTTTTCTAATGACGCCACACATTCTGTAATCTTACAAAAACTTTCATGAATATTTATGATTATGGTAATGCATATTGATCTGTTCTGTATTACATATTCATAAAATATTTTCAATAATAAATGCAGTTTTGTAAGGGGCTTGGAAAGGGTTTTCATTTCTAGAAGATCGATATTGATGAATTGCAAGTATTGATATTTTTTATAAACAATTTTAATAATTGAATTTTTTGAGATCTTGCTTTTTTTTTTTTTTTTTTTTTTGGAAAAGGATTGTCTTAGTAACATAAGATTACGTATAATTTCAGGACTATTTTTAGAATAGATATTTATAATCAAAGAGTTTGATTTAATTGTCTCTACAATTTTCGTACGAATTTAAATGTTTAGAATATATAAACTATTTTGTTAATAATATATCTACATTTAAATTTCCCATATATATATATATATATATATATATATATATATATACATGTGTGCGTATTTATGCATATATATATAAGAAAAAAATATTTGAAGATCCAATGAAAGAAAAGTGAGAAGCTGTAACACGTAAATTCAACTATCCAACAGGCTTACGAAATAAAAGTATAAATCTACAAATCTTCAAGCAAATGGAAAAAAATAAAAAAATAAATAAAATAAATGTCGAATCAACACGTCAATGAAAAGTATCAAAATACAAAGGTATGGAATCGAAAAAAGAATAACAAACGAAATCAAGCACAAACGCTATACACGTGGACAAGACTCTAAGCCTAAATAATGAAGTGTTCACTTCTACAAAAATCGTAATCATGTCCAAGTTTTTTGTAGAAGCAAACAGAAAAATGTATGTTTCTGAAGAAATAGATAGATTATATCTATAAACTATTTCCACTTGGACGACATACATAAATAAGAAAAATAATAGGAAAAATGGATACCAAAAAACTGACTGAAAAAACACACTAACCTAGTAAGAACGGGAACACAGAAAGAAGTGACAAGTGTTGCCATTCGCAAAGGAATAAGATATACTGTTGCCATTCGTAAGAAATAAATAACAGTAATACGAAAAGACATTTACAAGGGATAATATACCATCAAGAGGGGCAATAACAGAGAGGATAATGTCTAAGTGGATGTATAAATAAAATATAATTAAAACAAGAGAAGGGAGATGTCAGGCTAAAATTTAAAGAACTATTAAATAAATAAAATTCAAGAAAATCCAGCTATTCTAAATTTTTTAACTATACCATTTACAAAATAAGAGGGATATTTATATAAATTGCTGGTAATTTTTAGATTATCAATATGTAAAGCATGGAATTTTTTATCAGATAATCTATATATTCCAAAAAGCTGATTAAGAATTATATTTCTAAACAATAGAAACGAGTTGCAGGAATTAAATGGTAAGATTTTATTAATTTTAAAATTAAAAGAATATTTTTATCATATAAATTAGTAACAATTCTATTAGAAGGTTCAACAAAAAGATTTAAATAAAAAAAAATAATATTTTTACTAATAGTAGCTTCATTAGGAATTAATTCTAAATTATTAGGATAGAAATCTATATTAATGACACAATTTTCAGTATGTACTAAGCAAATCAGATCATCAACATATCTATTTGTTGTATAATCTATTGATGTAAAAGACTGTTCAAAATGATAAAGATATAAATTAGCTAACATACTGCTACTGCAGCCACCCTGTGGAACTCCTGAGACTTGTAGGTATAATTTATTTCCTTGAAAAATATAATTATTGAAAATAACAAAGGGAAGAAGTTCAGGAAAATTAACAAAACTGGCTTGAGATGGAAGATTAGTAATATAATCATTGTATAGGGCCCAAATTACATCATACAGGTCAGAGATCTTGATATTATTGAAAAGATCTTTAAAATCAAAAGTTTGAAATCCTATTAGATTTTTAAGGGATGTTAATCTATTCTTTAATTCTTTACTATTATTAAGAATAAGGTAATTATTGCTAGACAGACGTAAACTATTATTTATTTGATTTAGAGAATTTAGAAGTAATTTACTCGCAGTAGTAGAGTAAGTATTATGCCCACTAGTTACTGTTCGAAATTTAATGGGATTTTTATGAAATTTTGGAATAAGCACAATGTGTGGAAATTTAAGAAATTTATATTTAATATTTAAGTCACTATACATATTGATAATTTTTAATTTAATACTATTAAGGAATGTAAATCAAGTTTAAAAGGACTATTATTTTTTAAATAATCTAACAGAAATTGTATATAAAATTTTTTACAGATAATTGCATATTTATTAGTGGCTTTATTAACATAGGTGATAACAAAAGATTTTTGTAAATCAATGATGGAGGGTTTAATATTATCAAAATTATATATGGATCTAGACAATGTAATACTACTAATAGGGTGTCCCAAAAAGATTGAAACGCGCTTTAATTCTTTACCTGTTGGAGATAAGTGAGCAATGTAAATTGCAAAAGGAAATAAAACTACATTAATGCAATAGTCCTACCATTAATTTTAAAAAGTTACACATTTTAAATTTTTATACGACCCCCTTAGACAAATTTGGTTAATCAGATTTTTTTTATTTTTAATGCAACAAGATCATTAAAAAAACCGCATGTCTGTATCTTTGAAATTGAGCGAGTTATATTTAATTGAAAATTGAACATTGTGAATGGGGACCATACATCTAATTAGAAATGTAAATTTGTGACATATTACAAAAAAATGTAAAACTGGATGATAATACATAGAAGACATTTCGGCGAATTCCGCGTAGACTCACGATGCAATCACGGATTCTTAAGTACTACTTTTCAATAACTAAGTACTTTTTCAATCGTTAAGCACTTTTAAGTACTTTTTTAAATCAAATTTCCATCGTCAATTTGTTTATGATCCCTATTGTCACTGATGAAACAGCCTGTCACATGGTGCGGAAAAGTGGCATAAGTCAGATTTTTCTTTATCATAATTCAATTGATTTTAAAGATACAGATATGCGGTTTATTGTAATGATATTGTTGCATTAAAAATAAAAAATTCTGATTGACCACATTTGTTTAAGAGGGTCGTATAAAAATTTAGAACGTGTAACTTTTAGAAAATTAATGGGAGGACTATGTCATTAACGTCATCTTATTTCCTACCTTACTTTCAACATTTTTGCAATTTACATTGCCCCCTTATCTCCAACAGGTAAAGAATTAAAACACGTTTCAATCTTTATGGGACACCCTGTATAGTGTATATTATGAAATGCTTACATAATGCTTTGATTTCAGTGGTTTCAATATGTTACTTATAATATCACTGTGCTTCACAAACATGAAAAAATTTTAGGGGGTAAATGTGATGACATAGTATTAGTTAAACAAATGTTTAAACTTTTTTTTATGTTTCCTTTTTACAAATAGAATATGCCCGTAATGTTCTTCAACAAAGCGCAGCAGATACTGAATTTGGTCCTATGGAATATGGTATGTCTTATTCCCATGCATTGGAATATTTTTTTGAGAAAATCTAGTTTTAACTGCAAACGAGATGATATATCTTTATTTTGTTTTGAGATAAAGTCACTCAATTTTGCCTATAAATGAATGAAAAATAAAATGATAAATAACCTAATACGGAAACATTCTTGTGAACCGAAATAGTCATACGACACTTACCAAAAATGTTTTTCATCAATATAACCAGATGGCATAATTAATCTCTTTCTCACAGTAGTAGACTGTATTGATTTGAATTTTCCAACATTTTTATCGTTGTTTGAGTGAGTAGAAATAACATTAAATAGGAATAAATGTGGATAAACTTTGGTTTACCCGGGTAAAGCTAGGTTTATCCTGGTAAACCTAGGTATGTTACTCTTTACCCAGCCGCGCTGGGTAAAGCTCGAAATGAAATTGAAATTGTATCAATTTCAGGCTTCACCCGAGTAAAGTGTGGATTACCCACACTGATCTGGGTACAGCTGTAATTTGATTCAAGCAAAATTCTGATCATGTGCTGTGCGTTTTTATGGTTATGAGCATGCATTGCATGTAAGTGAAGGGGAAACAAAACTCTCTACTCGCAGCTGATTAATTGTTAACATGATGAATTCTGGAAAAATCACGTTTGTTCTTTAAAGAATGTTTTAATAAAAGTTTTAGAGAAATTATTATTTCAATGGCCTCAAATATATTTTATATCTGATGAGAAATATACTGCAAGATTTTTCCAGTCCCAGTAATCACCACAAACTTCTGATTTTTTTATTTTCTTATTTTATTAATGTAGTAAAAAATTATATTACTTTTAATATTTCACATAATTAATAAATAAAATATAATTCTCTTAATTTTAGTAAAAATTATTTAATCCAGTCAAAATTTGATAGAATTATCCTGATAAAGTTGAGAACTTCAAATAAAACTAACAGTTGTACTTGCAGCTAACTGCTGGTTATTCACTATAAGAATAACTCATTTTTCTGAATGTAACACTTGGTGAAGCATTTTGGCGGGATATTGCCAGAAATTTTATTCACCCAATAAGTTGAATAGTCTATATTTATAAAATCTGTTGAAATTTCGTTTCTTGGCCACTATTAACTTATACTACCTCTAGACACTAATATACACTACACAAAATATCCAATATCATATTGTTTTGCACAGTGTAGGTAAGGTCGTTTGATGGCATCTATTCAGAGTACTACTCGATTAAATTGCTATACATTCCATTCGTAGGATCCTAGCCCACTTTATATTTTTACTTTCTTTATATACATAATGTATAAGGAAAATATTGTGACGGGGTCGAAAACTCGAATTCGAGTTTTCGACGGGAGAGCACGTTTCAAGCATCCCTGATCACGAATCAAACATTTTTGAAGTGATGTCTGTGTGTGTGTGTGTGTGTCAGTGAGCCTGTGGAGACGATAACTGACGAACGAATAAACCGATTCGAACCAAATTTTGTACAAAAATCAGAATCCGTAAACACTGGAAGCCTATTGTTTTTATACGCAATCGAATGCTCAGAACCCCCCTAAATTTCCGAATGAAATTTTGAAAAAATCGTCAAAAAATCAAAACCACTAATAAAGTTACGTAAATAGACATTTCTTATGTAATTTTTCATTCGAAAACGATTGACATAAATTTTAGAACGCTAACATGAACCGTTCTCGAGATATTGCACATTTAAAAAAAAATTATTAAAAAGTCATATAAAATAAAAATAAAAAATATTTCCTATTGAGAAACATGTTCACTTTTCATATGTAATACCATGCGATAAATTGGGTGACATCATTCTCGTGGATCTAGCTCGTTCCATTCATGAAAAAAGATACTTTGAGTAATACTTTTGTATTTGAACGCCAATAATCATTTATCTGTTGTAAGAATAAATTATTTCTTAGTGAATAACGCTTGGCGAGATTTTGGCGTCGAATTTGGCGGAATGTCGCCAACTTGGCGACTTTTTGAAATGTTGCCAAATTAACGAAAATCTCGCCAAATGGATAAAAATGACGCTAAATCTATGAAAACGATGACTAATTGTCAAAAATTCAATATCTCGGAAAGAATATTAGTATCTGCTATAAGAAACACTTATTTTTTTGAATAAGAGAGACGAGAGACAGTGCATATAACAGCTATTCAGTGTTCAAATTTGTTAAAATAGAAAATCCAATCCATGGCTGACACAATCTGTTATGAGAGCACTGAATAAATAATACAAATTGTTTGTACAGACACAATACAATTTATTTTATGCTAGGCGTGTTTTATTATTAATTTACTATTCAATTTTTTTAATTATGATTAGAAATTCAGACAATCCCTGTCCATCTGTTAAAGTATTTTCTGTAGAGCACAAAAATACGAAAATAATTTAAGCAATATGAAATTTATACTTATCGAAAACACATGTTCAAACATACTTATAACGAGAAACTTTTAAAACCGTTGTTTTAGGTCGGAAAATTATTATACTAGAAAGAAATACAAAGGACGCTAAAAACAAAATACTTAGAAAGTAGCTTAGGTAAAGTTTACGCATACATTTTAAGTTATTTTGCGTAAAAGTAAATGAAAATATTTAGCTTAGGTTCATTAAATTGCAAATTTGCATTACCTTTCAATTTAAAGCAATTCTTCTTTAGAGATTCCTCAGAAGAGCCAAAAATTAAAGCAAGAAAGACCATTATTACTTTAGATAACTCGGAAAAAACGACGGTGCGGTTTTATCAAAGTCTTTTGCTTTAATGAGAAGATTAACTTTTGAATGTTTCTCCAAGAATGGCCAATAATGGAAAATCAATAGTGCAAACGATTTTAAAATTTTCTTTCTCTGCATTTTATGTTAAGAATGCGAATCACTCCAAGGCCTTATTCGCTATCACCGTAACATATTTAAACGAATACAAATTTCTTTCTAAGTGAAAAACGATTGACCACTGATTTCCTTTGTGTGCTTTCAAATTTTAAAGGACAGCTGTCGCATAGCGGTTATTCAGTAAAACATTGGTAGTGTTAACCTAGTAAAATCTGGTGTAGATAAAAATGGCCATATATTATCAATTTTATACATTATCTGAGAAAAATTGTTATATATTGAGAAAATAACTTTATTTGTAATTTTGCAATAACTTTGTTTTGATTTCGAGATAACTAACATTAATGAATGTATATGAAATAAATTCAAATTCAAATTTAAATTATTCATACAGCAAACAAGACATTACAGGTGAGCAGAACAACAGACAGAAAGCATAACATAAACACAGAACACAACATTTTGTTTCAATGCTACTGTGAGACCAGAAATTGTTCTCACATGAGACACTTTTATTTGAGTATTTATGGTGGCCAGAACGTCGAACAAAGCGTTCAGACTGGCTGGCACCGAAGTTTATGAGGACTTGAACTTTTAGGTCAAAAGGACTATAAATTTAGGTGTGCAAGACCAAAGGGGCTGAGAGGGGCCTTGCTATATGCGAAATGATGCCATTGGGTTGAGAAGAACCAATGAGCGCCAAGGAGAAAAGGGCGGAGCTACCCCCCCCCCCCCGCCGAAGGAACCACAGCTTGGATGAGAGGAAAAAAATTAGAGTTCGGAGTCACACACCCCAGAGTTGTGGACGAAATACACGAGTTTCAGTTATAGACAAAATGAGAGTGCAGTAGCATACGAAAGACAACGAGGAGCAGAAATGGAGATCAGACATGAAAAGAAAATAATCACGAATTTTGACTTAAAGTACGAGTAATTGTTAAGTGTCCCGTAGAGGTAATCTATGTGCAAGTGCATTATAAGACGAGTAGGAGCCACACCCCCCAGAGTTGTGGCAAGAGTGATGAAAACCTTGGAGAGATGATAAGCCCAAGATTAAACTGGAAGGTATGTGCTCTGATTGTTACCGGTCCTACACACCATCGTAAAACTAATAATTCTAGTCGCATATCTCCCCTTGCTAAAATAATTAAATGAAAATTGATAATAATTGAAAATTGATAATAATTGAAAATTGATATTTAATGATAAATTGATATTATTGATAAATTGATGTAAATTAATAAATGTTTTTGTTAAGTTTGAATAGTCTAATCTTTTTATATTAATTAATAATGCTCTTCAGGACTTACACAAAAGGTAAAAATAATTGGAAGGTTTATTGCGGCACAATAACGGGCAATGTACCTTTTAATGTTTATTCCACTATATATGAATTTACGGCAATGTTAATGTGATTTAAAAAAATGAATTTAATATTTAAAAGTGTACTTTAAGTTTCTACGTCCCACAGCTACCTAGGACTTAGCATGTTCATTCAGGTCACTAAAATGAGCTAAATTAAGGAAATAGTAGCAACGAGTACAATACAAGTTAACAAAAACTAATTATTTTATTATTATTTATATAAAACAATTTATCTGTAAAGCTTTTTTTTATCATTCTACAGAAAATTTTGTTGTTTATATGTATATAAATGTAAATTGTGTTTCTAATTATATTCCCAGTACAGTGACCTATGTTCCGCGCAAGGTGAATTTGAAATTGAACTCGAAAACACACACACACAGGTCAGGCGAAAAATATATCTTCGTGTTCTAGAGGGCTCAAAACGTGTAGATTCCCGAAAATTCGATTTCCGATTTCTAACACGATTCTAATACTATCCTTATACATTACATGTGTTGCAAGGAAAATTAGAATAAGAACGAAATATTTTAAATTCGAGAAATTAGAAAGCTGATACATAAAATTTATTTCGGCAACGGTTGAATAGATTTGATTTGAGTAATTAACCGAATATCCAGAAGTAAAATTAACCAAGAAACATCAATCATGCATAAAGCATTGATTATGCAGCACATTCCAACTGAAATGCAATTTTATTTAAACATCTCTAAAATGCGATACACTTAGCGTTGATATATTTTAAATTATCACAGTACTACAATAATCTATTATATTTGGAAACTTAAAACTTCATCGAAAAAAAATTATTTTATTCAAAGGACGTCATCGAAATATCAATCGTCTGGCTCTCTATGTAAAAGCAATTAAAATTTCATTCACATCACTTTTAGTCCAGACTCCAGAGCTGAATAATTTTGAGTGAAAAAAAATCAGCAATTCTTATACAACTCATCTTAAAATCACTTGTTTACATTCTGCATCCATTAAAAGTAGGCTTCTTTGTAGAAATAATCAAAGTTTGATGATTATTCAAACTAAAAAAAAATGTAATTTTTAACTAAAAAAGCTAAAAAAAATGTAATGTGACACAGAATACAGATGTACAGAAAATACTCAAAAATAAAACGGTTTTGGGACGAATGCAACACTAAATAGAAATGTAAAAGACTTTAAAAATCACAATTTTTGCACTGGAAAAAAAAAGATGGATACCATATTTCATTTTGAAGTGGGACACGTGATCTCTTCATATAATATGGATGTAATTATTATTTTAATTTTTATTTAAAAAACAATAAATATTTAAATTTAAATTTTTTTTATATATTTTATTTGGTAATTTGAATATTTTCCTAAAATTTTGGAAGCAATTTGTGAATTTTGAAGCCGCTTAAAAATGTTTGAAAATTAGGTCTCATGGGGTTCAGTGTATTTCACTTTTTAAACTCGAGTTCAATCTAGAACTATATTGACATTATTCATTTACATTCCCATATGTTCCACAGACCGTCTCAACAAAATACTAAAATTTCATTTTAATAAAGTCATTTTTACGGCAGTTATTGTGGAAACGGATACACTGACAGACAGACAGAATGAACAAAGTCATAAACACTTTTCAACTATGCTGCAAAGTGTTAAAAAAAGGCTATTTCATGGAGCTTTCATCCAATTAGAGTCACATTTTAACGCAATACTCATACTTATAATATAATAACAAATTAAAAATATTAGAACGAAATCTTTTAAATTCGTTAAGTTTTAAACCGATAAAAAATCAACTTTTCTATGAAAGATTAGATTTGATGTGACGAAATGGCGGAAATCCCCCATGAGTAAAATTAAGAAAAATTGCTATATCAACGAATTTTCCTCCAATTAGAGTCAAATTTTAGCACAACACTCATAAAGATAGGATAATACCATATTTAAAAATAGATTGGCATCCTTTAAATTTGCAAAATTACAAAACTGAGATATAAAACGCACTTTCTGAAAAAATAGCTGTGTTTCGTGGAGGCAAAATCGATCTGAAATATCGTTTGCAAACCAAATACGCTGTTTTAGCTTTTGTCGTCTGTGTGGAATGCATATTATTTTGAAGTCAAAATTTTGACGGATTTTCAACTTTAAATGTTTGTAACTCTTAAATTAATTCGAATTTTTACAAAATCTCGCCAAGGTGTATTGTGTATAGACGTGAAGCACCTCTGCAACAGATTTAGCTTCTGTCCGATGCTTTAATTTTCTGCTGTTTACGGCAATGATAGAAACATAGAGAACCATTTTTTGCGTAAGATTTTGCTGTGTCTAATAATTTAAATCATTAGTCTGAAAGCTTATCTATATACACAAATATTTAGATGCACAAAATAAATAGAGATTATTGTTGCAACTATAACATGTATTTTAAATAAGTCAAAAGTGTTATTTGCATTTAAATATTGTATTTTTTATTATATTATTTTAATGTATTTTTAATCTATCGTTGACTTTACTTAGGTGTTACTAATATGATTTTAGAGTGATTTAACTGTTATTTAAACGTTATTGAAAGACCATTTAGGAGTCATTGAAATGTCAATTAGATGCAAAATATATAATATTGAAATATGATAAGATGTTTGTTGATAATAATATATCAACGTAATTGAGAATTCATTTAATCTATATACCCATGAGTATCACATATTTTGAATAAAACAAAATTAAAACACAATCTACCGAAATTATAACTTACTTCTAAAAGTGAACCGCATGTAAATCGTCAATATTAACTACTACTACTACTTCTTGGCATCATAATCCCTTTAGAACTTGAGCCTGCTTCTGGATAATCATCCATTCTTTACGAATCCGAACTTTGTTCCGCTAGTCCTTAACTTTCATTTTTACAAGATCATTCTCCACATCATCAAGCCATCTTCTAATCGGCCGTGTACGAGATCTAAGTCCACGAAGTTTTGAAAAATAAAATGCTTTTTTAGTAGTTCTGTTGTCATTCATTAGCTGTATGAGCCTCCAGCCATCTTTGTCTTCTAATCGTATATCAGTAATGATATCAACATCAATTTTTTCCATTATTTCTTACTCTCCATAATTCAATTTCATTATTTGGCCAAAACTCTTACTCAGCAACTTTAATTTTCAAATAAGTAATCGGTTTTGATCTTTTTGGACTAGCATCCACGTTTCACTGCAGTACATAAGTAACGGTTTAAAAAGTTCTTTACATAACTGAATTTTACTTTTAGAGAAATCAAATTAGATCTTAGTAATGGTTGAATACAACAATAGATCTTGTCTGTGGCAGATATTCTACTAGTAATTTTAACTGTTATCAATATACTGGAACATAATATTTTCAACAGATTATATATTTTTAGCAAAAAATTAAGGAAAATATCCAAAGATTGAGCCAAGCCACTTTCTTCCGTTAATTATTTATCCTAAGGCACTGTTTAATATTATATTCATAAAATATATTTGTTGTTTTAAATTATACTTTTTATGAAGCGTAAAAGTAAAAATAGAATATATTAAAATAGTTTATGCTTAACACCCTACGTTATGCATTAAAATATAGTTTCAAGCAGCCTCATGTCCTTTATTTTTCCATGTAAATTGTGCAATATATGCGATTTTAACTTCCTTGAAAATCTGAGTCGTTTCATGCTTCATCAAGTAATGCATTCTTTAGGGAGAACATGCAACTTTCTTCGTTTTTGAAGTCATGTTCTTAAGAAAAGGCCATTATTCACTCTATAAAGTAAATTGATCCCAAATTCCTCCGATTATATTTAATTCCCAAATATATAATGTTTTAACAGTAAACAACATGTGAATTACAATGAGTAGAAGAGTAAAAGCATTATATATAAAAGTATAAGCAAAATACTTGCATATGTATAGGTATAAGGTATTAAAATATATGCAAAACTGAACAGACAGCAGGATAGGCACTCTTAGATATTATAACTGTTTTTATATAAGAGTTAGAAGGATATCACTATAGCAACGTGACTAGATGTGCACTTATTTAGTATGGATTACGTCACTGCAACGGTAACTAAATGAAATAATTCTTCATTTAGTTTGTTAAGTGCTTAAAAGTAACATTACTAAATAGAGACCTACTTAGTCTATATTATATCAACTCAGTGGTAAACTTTTGGGATTCATTTACATTGGTTAGAACTGTTGAAACAATCTTTATTTAACTATTAAATTAAAGACAACCAATCATAAGTTTAAAAAATCATTTAATAAAACCACCTATCTTGATGTACAAAATATTACAAAGCCAAAGCTCTTTCGGGCATCACCATGTCCTTCAACAGTGTCGAAATGAAAAATACAGTGCCAACAAATGTCTACATATATATAGTGCCAACAAATGTCTACACATTATCTACGTAACGGCACCAAAGGCCTTTGGTGCCGTTATGTTGATGATGTGTTTATTATTTGGGATCGTAATTTAAGTGATCTTGATCTTTTGGATAGATATTTTGGATAGATAGATCTTTTGGATTGTTGATATATAGTCTACATATACACAGTGCCAACAAATGTCTACACATCATCTACGTAACGGCACCAAAGGCCTTTGGTGCCGTTATGTTGATGATGTGTTTATTATTTGGGATCGTAATTTAAGTGATCTTGATCTTTTGGATAGAGTTAATGATTTTACCCCTTCTATTAATTTAACCGTTGAGCACGAGTCTAATATTTCTTTGTCGTTCCTGGATATTCTTCTTTCCCGTAACTGTCATGATTTTCATACCTCTATTTTTCGTAAATCCACTTTTACTAATTATTGTATTCCTGCTAACTCATATCATCTAATTTTTTCTAAAAAAGTCACTTTTAACACTTATTTTAATCGTGCCTTTAACATTTACTCTTCTATATCGACTTTAACTATTGAAATTAACTTTATCTTTAACCTCGGTTATGACGCCGCTTATTCTTTTGAGTTTATTTATAAAATATTTGCCTATATTCGCCGTAATTTTATTCAACCTAATACTAACCTTATTCCTGTTGCTGACCTTATGCCGTATAAATCTAGCCTTCCGTATCATCCGATGATTTTTCGTTCTCTTATCCATTTTTGAGATGAATTTAAATTTAAATCCGCTCATTCGCCTGTTACTACGTTATTTAGTCGCATTCGTATGGATAAATATAAGGGTAAAATAACTTTAAAACATTTTTATTAAATAATTAATATTTATTTAGTTTGGTTAACACAGTGTTGAGCAATATGAAGCTACGTAAAAGTTTTGATAACAAATATAATTTTTCAAGGTATGTTTTATGCACTGGTATTTACCTGAAATTACTAATCATGTTCTACTAATTTTAAATATATTCTAAACTCTTATTAGAAGTAGTATTAATGTAAAAGCCCTGTAGTGTCAAATTACGACTGTTTCGATGGAACACGCGTCATTAGTTTTGGAAAGCTTCTGGCGTCCCCCATCTTATTTACACTTTACAACATAGTTGAAAAGTGTTTATGACTATGTTCATTCTGTCTGCCTGTCTGTTCGCACGATAACTGCCGTAAAAATGACTTTTGCAAAATTAAATTTTAGTATGTTGTTCAGACGGTCTATGGGAATGTAAATGAATAATATCACCCAATTAGTTTTGGAATGAAAAAATGAAATACATTGAACCCTATGGGACCTAATGTTTCAAACATTTGTTAAGGCAATTTACAATTCACAAATTGCTTCAAAACTTTTTGGAAATATTCAAATTATTCCATAAAATAAATAAAAACATTTCAGCAAGATATATTCGGTAGATTTTGAAATAAAAATTAAAATAATATATTTAAATTAAAAATTTATTTAACTTAAAATTTTAAAACAATGGAGGTAAAAATATAAAAATACTTTCTAACTCTATGCTTCAAACTTAATAGAAAACGGCTTTGCTATAAAATTGTCTGCTTCTCTATGCAAAATTAATGAAAATTTTATTCAGATCACCTATATTCCAGACTCCAAAGCTACATCATTTTGCGTTAAAAAAATTCAGCAATTCTTATACAACTCATCTTACAGCTTGATTTGTTTACATTCTGCATACGTTAAAATTAGGCTTTGTTGTAGAAATGATCAAAGTTTGATGATTATTTAAACTAAAAATATTGTAATTGCGTTGGCGCAGAATATAGATACACATTAAATACGCAATAATAAAGTGATTTTAGGACCGATGCAACACTGAATATAAATTTAAAAGAACTTTAAATATCACGATTTTGACACTGGGAAAAGGATGGATGCCATATTTTAATGTGAAGTGGGTCATGTGATCTCTTCATTTAATATGGTTGTATTTATTACTTTAATTTTTATTTAAAAAACTACAGAACGTATTTTGCTCAATTTTTTTTATATATTTTAAGGGAAAATTTGAATATTTTCTAAAATTTTCAAAGCAATTTGTAAATTTTATCCTTGCTTAAAAAATATTTGAAAAATTAGGTCTCATAGTGTTCAATGTATTTCATTTCTTCAATCCGGGTTCAATGTGAAACTAATTGGGTGATGTTATTCATTTACATTCCCATATGTACCAGATACCGTCTCATCAACATACTCAAATTTTATTTTGATAAAGTCTTTTTTACGGCAGTTATCGTGCAAACTGACAGACAGGCAGAATGAACAAAGTCATAAACACTTTTCAACAATGTTGTAAAGTGTTAAAATTGGTACTTATTTCTAATTATTTTGGAATATTTCACACATAATCGATCCTAGCCCGGTGGTTTGCGCGCTGGATTTGCACGCTGCCACAACTGCCTCCGTGTTCATGCGGAGTGCGATCACGTTAAACATGTGGGTCCGTAAGTCCTTCCAAGAGGTTGGTGGTAGGGGAAGGAGGGTACGGTCCCTGTGGATGCCTCTCCCACTGGGTTCCGGTCTAAATTGTGTGGCACTTCCCGGCCGTCCAAACAGTTACCTTACACCTTTCTGGTAGGTCGGACGGTCTGGGTCTCAACAACAACACATAGTCAATCCTAAACAAATAATGTTCGATTAATATTACATATTCTCTTCTTCAATGTGTTCAGCAATATTAAACACTTTAAATATTATTTTAAATGTGCTACTGTGCTTTTCTCTATCAAGGTCATGGCAATTTATGAGTGATGCAAGTATTTTGAGCACCACTGTACATTCAAGACCGAAAACAATCCAATCTGTGGCTGTAATCCACGAAATAAAGTATTTGGCACCAGAGAAGAACCTTGGGTACATGGCATTAGGTAAATCGGGAATTGTCCATAGGTACTCTTAATTTCAAAAGTAGACTATATTTGAATGTAAAAATTAGGCGAAAAAGCCAAATGCCTACAAATAAGTTTTTGTTGACGCCATAGCGTTTAGAAATGAGGATATAAATCTACAACCAAAGTCATAGAAACAACATAATGCGAAAATTTCAAGGAGCTATAATTAAGAAAATGTATAACAAAAAATATTATCGAATGTGAAGTGTTACAATGTAAGCCTTCCTGCACGCTGCCAGTAAGCAATATGGCAGATTAAGATTTCTTTTGCAACACCAAATAATACTTTTGGAGCAATTTTGAAAAAAAAAAAAAAACGAATAATTGTCTTTATTAGAAAAAGCCATTAGTTAGGTAACAGATAATTCGAATATATTTATATGTTTGGGGGAAGTGATATAATTTTACTTTTTCTTTCATAATTTTGGATTAAAAGCACTCCGCTGAAAATTTACTCCCCGTTAATATCGAGATGAGTTTGAATATGTAGATATATTTCAAAGTAATTTGTTCAAACTAGTTATCAAATTTTAGAACTTTACTAATAAAAATATTAATTTATTGGGCTCACTTAAAGAAATTCAAAACAACCGAGACAATAAAAAATTTCATCAACTATTATTAGACGAGGATAAGAATTGCAAAATTGGGATTTGATGCCAAGTATTACATAAAATATAAGCGATTTTGTGATTAAAATATTTGTTTACAAAGTATTGAAACATGATTTTTTTAAGATTGCTTTTGTAACAATTTTGTGCGATATAATTAATTGTCTCCGTCAATGAAAACAAATTATTTTTAAAAATAAAAGATAATGCGAAGATTTTGGTACTTTTCTTGGAAATTGTTTTTATTGACTCTGATTTTGTTGACTCTCATAATTTTAGATAATGGATGAACCTTACAAAAACTTACATCTCGTCGACTTTAAATTGATGATATTCTTCGGTATATTTACTAACAATTTAACATCATATGTTATAACTTATTAATGCAACTTGGAAACTGACTAGAAAAATAAAAAAAATATCATATTTTTTATCTCCAATGATATAACAAGAAGAACAAATATAATAGCTAAACTAATGAATATTTTATTTATATTAGTTTAGTTTATGTGTGAACTCATTTAATATATGTTTCTAAATTTATACCATAAATTAATTGGAACAAACTTAAATATGGATAATTTGATTGAGATATATACTTCGTGGCCTATTTTATGGTTTTAAAGCAGTAAATAAAACTGTACTTTTCTGAAAAATAACTTGAAAGCTAGGAATGCTTTTAATTCCTTTTTGTGTTAAAATGCCCTTATGCGTATATTAAATAGATTGTTACTTTTGTAACGCATTTTGCTTTTATATATAGCGTTTGAGAATATAATTTTTTTGAAAGATTAAAAAAATGAGTAGAATATAAAATTTTAAGCTTAGCTAAAGAATCCATTTATTTAAATTCAAACCATCATTTTTATATTTAAATACCATGTGTTTAATTATTTGAAAGAATTTTATACATGGCCTATACTGCTTTTCGTAAGCTCGATTTTCTCCATACCCTTGTAGATTTTCTTGAAAATTTTCCCTTTTCTTCCTCATTTATTTTAATGTTTCTTTTGATTTGATCTTTCATTTATATTTTTCTGTTTCACCAACTGTTATTAATTATTTTTTGAAATTTTCATACTTATTTTTAGACTATCTAGTTATATTATACATTTAAGCTCTGATATTTTACTCAAACCATAATTACTTTCTTAACTACTAAATACTTACTTATCAAAGGGATTTTAACTTTGCTACATATAATGCATCACATTGCAAAGTAATTTACCTCTATCTTTATTTCTGGACGGGATTCTACATGATACTGCAATTATAAAATAAGTTATAGAACATTTCAATGTGAGAAATATGTTATTTAATTATGTAATTCCACAAAGTTTTTATATAAACATTCCCCAACAATATACCGTAATTAACCCAAACCCCAAGGTCGAAAATTCTCCCAGGACTACATGTCCTGAGTTAATAGCGTGGTTGGTATGAACAGATTTTTTACAATTAACAAATTCAATTAACAATAATTTTAAATTAATAACCATCAGTAAATATATTAAATTTCCACTTTTCAGCTTAAGGATTATCCTGCTAGCAAATTAAACCTTTACAAATATTTTCACAAATGCTTATTAAAGCACGAAATAAAGAACTGAAATGTTCTTTAAGTAAATGAAGAGTAATCAATACGACGATAGTTCTCTATATATTCTATCATCACTGACAAGAACATAAAGCTGTAAAACATTAAATATGCAACGAGGTTGCATTAGATGATTAACTGAAAAACAGTTCCAAAGCGTTAAGTTAACTCATTAAGTTAACTGAAAAATATTCCGAAGAAAACTGAAAAACAGTTTCAAGGCGAAACCACCGCATTAGGTGAGTTTTGAAATGTACAGGTACAACCACTAAACCCAAAATACAGCAACTTGAGGTCAAAGCTGTAAACTTGAATTGACAATCAAGCTGTAAACTTGAGGTCAAAGTAACCGGTGTTATAACACCCCACCACCTCGGAGCCTTCGCACGAGCTCAAACTGGAATTAGAAGCTTTTCAGAGCTAAACTTCTGCTGAAATAAAAAATGAAGAATTTGGCCATAACAGGATGAAATCCCCTTTATGTAGCAAGTATCTAATAAAAAAAGAGCTATTCAGACATGTTTAAATCACTTTAGTTTTTTTTGCAATTTACTTCATAATGTTAAACTAATAGATCAAGATGTAAATTATAAAAGTAACAGTTTTTAAATCAACTTTAGTTTTTCCTTCCTTTTCCTTCCCTTACGCAATAGCACATGTGGACGGCAGTGCAACCTGCAACCACCCTGTCGAAAATCACCCACTCAAGTGACCAAAATCCAAAAGTTAGACATTGACATTTTTACTATAAACACATTTTTAAAAATCTGATTAGTACTGCAACAACCAGCTACCTGAAACCACGTAAAAGGCTAATTAAAATTAAACAAGGATTTTAGAATTTTTCTGGTAGAAGAGTTAATAATTTAGTAAAGATGCATTATTTAACCCTTTATGCATTATTTATTTAAAAAAAAAATTACGTGGGCGTCGTTATTCTGAACATGAGATTGATGAGGCTATAAAAGCATATTTTTCATCAATTCCAAGAAATGGATGGCTTGAAGCATTTGATCTTTGGAAAATTCGCCTACAAAAGTGCATTGATGTTGGAGGGGAGTACTTTGAACACTCTTAAGAGTTGGTAAGTTTAACTTATACCACTTACCGTATCTCAAAATTTTCAGTGTGACCCTCATATTTCGACAAATCTGTCGCCAAGATAACCAAGTTGTCGGCAAGGTCAAATTACCCGAACCTCCAAATAATAATGGTCCTGTAAATGGCGTTTTTCTTCGGGGATAGGCAATATGCCTTGAAGGCATTTTATGTATTCGTGATTGTATTTTACACAAATAAAAAATGTTGATTTTATTTGCTAGATAAATATACTAATTTGTTTGATATAATTATAAAGCACATAGCTAAAAAAGACGCATTTTTCTGTTAAAAATAAATTTTATGCAGCATGTATGCAAATAGTAGAGCAGAAAATCCCTAGTATAAAAGTTTTTAATATAGTGATATTATTATTTTCGCTAAACTTTTGTAATGATGGTGAAATATATAATACATTGTTTAATGTGCCTTTCTGCTTTACGGTTGGCAAATCTTAAGGGATTTCTATAAAACAAACGAATCAAATTATGGGTTGCTAAATGGCTCAGGAATCAATAAAATTGCCATTTAATGAACTGTAGATGGAAGTTCCTTAAATGCAGAATAAACCTTGTGAATATGTAAGTTTTATTTTTTATTTGTATAATATCGTGGGTTATAAGTATTCATTACTAAAATGAACTGCGATAAGCTCTTTTAAATGATACATTATTTACAAAGGCACTTAAACCGTCTATTTCATTGAGTTTTAAATAAAATATGATGCGAGTAGTTTTGTGAAGCAGGTAAAGAGAATGGTGTAATAAAATATCGAGAGATCATTAAGTATACTGTAAATACATAAATCCATTGAAAAAAAAGACTAATAAAGGTGAACATAATCATTTGTTTAGTGGTAATTGACGTTGAAGTACGAAAAGAGCTTGTGTAATTTGAATATTTTATCGTAACTGCTTCTAATAAGTATAATGTTGAATTTTGAATTCAGTTCTTAAAATATACTGTTTGTTGTGCAACAAGTTATAAACCTCAAGTGTAATATTATTTTAAGATGGATATTCAAATAAATTAACGAATTGACTTTTAAAATCATAAGTATCCAGAGTGTATGTTATTTTATGATATATTAAGGCAGAAAACTTCTATCATTATTATATATATATGTTTTACTGCAAATAAATGCAATTTTAAAGAAAGCTTAAAAATTGATGTAATAAAATAATAAATAACTTAAAATCTTCAAATAAATACAGTATACGCTAAAATCGAGGTTTACCGTTCGAAGAAAAAAAAACAAACGAAAATAAAATTAGCGAACAAAGACGAACAACAATAAAACAAACGTTCAAAAACTGCTATAATGAAAATTAAATAACTGGGATTGATTTGAAAATCCCTCAGGAACCATTTAAGACACCACAACATTTAATTAAAATAAAATTACATAAACATATTTTACAAGGCATAGCTACGATTAGATACCCTACATTTTCACCTACATGGCAAGAACATTTTCACCTACATGGCAAGAACATTTTCATCTACATGGTTTCAACTGACTGTGTTATAAATAAGAGAAACACTCTAAGGCTGTTTGAGTGCTGCCATCTGCTGTCACATTGGGAAAACTCTGAAACATCCTTTACAATAATGTAATAATTTCGATTAAATACTACATACATTGAAACTTAGGCGAAACGGTTTTGATCGCAAAAACAGTCTTCCCATGACAGTAGATGACCTGTAAGATGGTATCTGATAAGGCCAAAATAGTGTAGTATTATCAGTAGTGCAGTATTATACCAGAATAGTGTAGAATACCTGAGTGTTAGTAATCAAGAGAACAGGGTATCATTTACAGCTCCGTGTGAATGTTCTTTTTAAGAAAACTGTGAGGACAGACTGTGACAGGGGGAATAGTTCATACTAGGATGCTGTGGTATTAAGAAATAAATGTCAAGTCGAGACCTATTCAATAAAAGCTTAGCTCCTGCTCACAATAAAGCACACCAGTTGAATCCAAGACTTGACGTTTAATGCACAGTACTTTATGATGTAGTCAAAATAAAGCCACACAGTAAGTTATGATGGAGCCATAAAAAAGTTCCACGCACAGCGAAAGGTCACGTCGTTAGTAGGACCTCAAAAAGTTACGCCCAATGTATCTCCGGACAGTGAAAATTGTCCTCTCACACCAGTTGGAGAAGATTCAAGTCCGAGTAAAATAAGAGAGATCAATCATGCATAAAGCATTGATTATGAAACACTTTCCAACTGAAATGCAAAATGTGATGCATTCAGCGGTGATATTTTTTAATTATCACAGAGGCAGGACGATTTATTTTACTTGAAAACTTAAAACTTCTTCGAAAAAAAATGAACTTTATTCAAATGACGTCATCGAAATATAAATCGTCTTGTTCTCTATGTAAAAGTAGTGAATATTTCATTCAAAAAATTTTTTCCAGACTCCAGAGTTAAATAATTTTGCGGGACAGAAAATCAGCAATTCTTAAACAACTCATCTTTACAATCACTTATTTACATTCTGCATCCATTAAAATGATGCTTCGTTGTAAAAATAATCAAGGTTTGATAATCATTTACACTCAAAAATATTGTAATTACGTTGGCGCGAAATATAGATGAACAAAAAGTGCGCAAAAAAGGAGCGGCTTTAGTACGGATGCAACACAAAATATAAATTTAAAAGAATTTTAAAAATCCCGATTTTTACTCTGGGAAAAAGATGGATGTCATTTATTATTTTGAAGTGGGGTACTTGATCTCTTCATATTATATGAGTGTAATTATTATTTTAATTTTCATTTAAAAAAGTAGTACCGAACATATTTTGCTGAATTTGTGTCTATATTTTATGGGTTAATTTGAATATTTGCTACAATTCTCAAAACAACAATTTGTGAATTTTAAATTCGCTTAAAAAATGTTTGAGAAATTAGGCCCCATAGGGTTCAATGTATTTCATTTTTTCAACGACGGTTCAATCCAAAACTAATTGGGTGATATTATTCATTTACATTCCCATATGTTCCACAGACCGTATCAACAACATACTAAAATTTCATTTTGATTAAGTAATTTTTACCGCAGTTATCTTGCGAACGAGCAGACAGACAAAGTGAACAATGTCACACACATTTTTCAAATATGTTGTAAAGCGTTAAAAACGCAGAATTGAGATAAGAACAAAGTCAGTCAGATACAAAGGGGAAAGTGTTCTGAATGCCATGCTGTTGGGGAGATGTGAAATGAAAATATGCTCGTGTTGACAGTCAGGATGAGTTCGGGGGAGCTCGTAATGAAAGTGCGGACAACTGCTGTGTCCAAAGATGGCTTCAGATGACATTGAAAACAAAACCGAAGATGACCTCTTATCGTCCACGAGGACATTAGATTTTAATTATGAATTTGGCTCCAAAGTCGATCAATAATTCCGTCTGTCATCAAACCCAGCTCAAAGTGTATTTTTGGAAACCTTAATAATTCATAAATATGAAGAAAATTTGAGTAATTAATTTAATAATTTCAAATAATAATTTTAATAAATATATAAAGTTGAGAAAAATAACTCGCCATCTTAGAGTGTTCAACTTTATTATTTACAGCCTGATGTCGGACTGGACATATGTAGGGTCATTGCAAAAACATTCAATGTAGATATTTATACTACACGAACCCATACATAATTCAAAATATTTCAAAATAAATACTTTCTTTTAAATCTAAATGTTTAAATAAAGAGTAATTAGCTTAAAATAACTTCATATTAATTATTTCTCAACATTTTGGTGCTATTCTCTAGAACCCCTCCATGCGACAAAAACCAATATTTAATAATTTATAAACCTGAAGTAATGACGTAGATTTTGCTGATAAGTTACTTTATTTGGTTAATTATTTCATATTCTCTTTTGTTTTCTATGTTCGTCAAAAAGAAAGGATATTTTATAATTTTCATACACAATTTAATGTATTTTTAATCTATTTAATCTAAAGTCCGCATTCAATATGTTTTAAGGTATTTAAAATAAAGGGTAGGCAAATTAATATAACATACTTTTGACGATATTCAGTTCACTTCTTTTTTCGTATGGACTTTTTTGATGAATCAAATAATGCGCCGTTACCTTTGGTACCTTGGTTCTCTTGTCATTACAGAGTAAGTACTATTTCTGAGATATAAGATTCTGATTTCTGAACTCGTCTGCCGCCATTTTCAATATTATTTTCAATATTATTTTAATGCAATAATAGCGATCCTTTTGTTAAATAGGTATTTTGCTTACTTATTCAAAAATTCCATATTTCGATACAGATTATTATTTTCATTTTAGGAATGCTAAAACTGATTAAAAATCTCCCATATGTTAAATTGATGAATAGAAGGTGTCCACTTAGGTACATGCTGGCGTGGATCATTACTTACAATGAGTCTTATAAAAGATACGAGCGCGTTCTAATCAAACGTAAGCGTCAAGAAGTAGAAGTCAATGAAATTGCAGCATGGCTTATATATTTTCTCTTTAAAAGCCCTATATAATAGGTGATAAATACCTTCAAACTTTTCCGTTCAAGACTTCATAATTAAGGAGTCGTTTGTTGAATTAATGAAAGGATTGGAGATCCCGAGTTTTAAAAGACTTCAGCGAATAGAAACTTAGAATCGTTAATTTTCTCCAAAATAGAGTGATGGATTCAAATCCACTTGGGGCCTGATACAGATTGAAGTCAGCAAAATAAGGACTTTTGTTTTCTATAAAATTCAGGGAAAGTTATACTGAAAACATGCATTGCCAAGGCAAACCTAAACGTATATATTTCTTATTTGAGTTATAAACTAAATGTTACTATGTAAATATATGATTCATAGTTTTTAATATAAATTAAAACATGTTGTATTACTCATATGAAATGAATAATTGGCTTGATAATTTATTTGAGAACACTTTTAATCACATCCCAATTTGATACTAACTACAGCCATTTCTTGTCCATACGTTCTCAAGTAAATTACGCGTTAGTGCAATGTAATCAATCTTTTACGGAAATATGACTCCGTAAATGAAATGAAATGAGTTAATGTCTTTATATAAGGAAGTTCAGATTACATTTTGTTGAATAATCTTTACATAAATTTAGCATCGTTTAGCGATATTAAACTATCCATATGATCCTTATATGATACACCTGTAATACGTCATAAATATTTTAAAACAGTAACACTTTCCTGACCATAGTTATGATGCGCTTATTGTATGCTACAGTTGGAATTGACTCCATATGTGACACACGCAGGTCAAAGTACAGCGAGTGGTTTAGGAGATTAAAAATAAATCTATCAGATTTATGCATTCAACTGGCAGGAAAAAGCAAATTGGTATAACAATGAATAGCAGTGCATATCTTTGATATTAAATTCAAGGAAATTAAGCCTTTTTTTATTTATCATAAATGAAATATAAATAACTCAATAAATTATTGAAAATAAATAAAACACTCACACACACATTTACAAAAAACTTTTACGTATTTTGCGAAATATTTTAAACATTGACCTTGTTATACAGAGTGCTTTATAGTTGACCTCACTTTTCATTCGTGGATAGTATTTTCTAAAAAAATATAGGATCTAATTTTTAGATGGTACACTAAGAAAAATCGCCCACTTAGAAGAAGTTTCGCTATGCAGAAAGTAGACTAAAGGAAAAATCTCAGTTAAATTATCTGCAATATTTATAAAGATATTTACAACAGATTTAGCGTAAAAAAGTACCTAAATAAGAAACATTGGAATTGGATTCCACTTGGAATAGATGAATTTCCCCCGATTGTTGAATCGTGCTGCAGGAGTGGACTTCAAATTAAAACCAGATTTCGCATAAAAGGTATCTGCGCAATTTTATTTGCAGCTGACAATATATTTGTAAATGGAGAATTCCCGATATTTAAGCAAGAAATAACTCATCGAATATTACAGATATATGCATCGAGCGTTTTACTTTTTTAGACTAATCGCAACGTAAATCGTACTATCGTTACGAATTATACTTTTTTGCTCAAGGAAACGTATACAAATTTGGATCCCCTATTTTTTCTGAAAATGTTTCAGACCGAAAAAATTATATGAAAAACATTTCAGCATTTAATTTTAACAAGCTCCTGAATTGGATATATGTTTCTATAACCAATTAACGAAGTCTAGAAATCGAGCTCAACTATACAGAAACACTGAAATACCTTGTGCAATAGGTCGGAACAACCTCCCTACCTTTTGTTTTGGCAAACTTTTTGCAATAGGGTGCAGAAATTGTTTCACTTAATGTCAGATGTTTTTATGCAAAATTTGAATGATTTTGATCAATACTTTCCGGTGCCACAAGAACAATAAAATTGAAAACATGTGAATAAGAATGCGGTTTTTGTGAATTTTTTTCGCAATGTTTACTCTTAGGCAACCTAATGCAATAAAAGGGAAATGTCGTCTTTAGATATAAGATGTGTTCCTGTAGAATTTAAAGAATTTCAATTAATTATTTTCCCCATCACAAAGGAGTATATTTACTATTATGGAACTTTATAGGAGCTAAAAATGCATAGTTTGCTGCTGTTCACTTACTTTAATAATGAAAATACATTGTTTCGTAATAATTTTATCCGTGCCTTGTTACATAGAATATTATTGTTAACATCACATCACATGTATCATGCAATTCTTACTAAGTTCAACACTTCCACAGTAGATCTGCATTGACTATAATTGCTTCATTCATTTATAGATACTAGGCAGACGTCGTTCATGAATAAAATAGGTAGGGGACATCTTGGCAACACCAGTTGGCGTTGATGAACTGCTGTAGGTGCAGTACAGTTGATCATATCACTGTAGTTTGTTGTTTCAGGTGTAATACAATTTATTCCCAGTACAAGTGTAAATTATAATGATAATACCAGGATAGCATATAAATGAGATACCAGGATAGCATATAAATATAAAAAAGTGATACTGAACAACACACTAGACAATTACTAAAACACATGCACATAAACTGGTAACAAACCAGAGTGTTATAATAAACGGGACTGTACTTAAACAGTTCACCAAGCACAGATTTTCAAATATACGGCACCTCCTACCCCTCTTATAGACAAATGCTATCTGTCTAGTATCTATACATGAATAAAGTCTTCTTGGTAATTGCAGTTCTACTGTGGAAGTGTTTATTTTATAAGAATTGCATGATAAATGTAATGTGGAAGTTGATAATTATATTCTGTGTAGCAAGGCACAGAAAAAATATTACCGATTTTTTATTGTTAAAAGAAGTATATGGTTAAACAATTAACTATGTATCTTTTGCTCTCTATAAAGTGACATAGAGTTAAGTATGCTATTCGGAAATAATCAGATATATGTCGTTTTACTGCAATTTTGGCGATTTTCAATTCTTCTAAGTGATGGGGGAAAATAATTAATTGAAATTCATATATTTTACAAGAAGATATCTTATATCTAAAGGCGACATTTCTCTTTATTCTAGTTAGACAGATAAAAAATATCGGGAGCAAACTCTGAAAACTGACTTTCCTTTCACATATTTTTAATTTCAACTCTCTTGCGGCACTTGTAGATATTAATTAAATCTCATTAACATTTTGCATAAAAACATCTGATACCAGGAAGCAACTTTTCTAACCTATTATGAAAAGTTTGCGAATAATAAAATGCTTTCTCTTTCCACCCTACTGTACAAAGTTGGGGTTCAAAATTACTCAAGGATGATTAACTGAGTTACTTATGTGTTCTCTGCTTTTTTTTTATATGGTCCGTATAAGTATTCAGTTAGCAAGGGCGCGCGCTTTAAAAGCTTCTTATTTCTCTTGATGTGGCAACTTCTTGCAATATAACTTTAGTTGCCGATTATTTTAAGTCTAAGCAAAGTTTATAATGTATATGTCCAGAATTATTTTAGGCATATAGTCTGTTTATTGATAATTAAATAATTTGAAGTTTTCTTTAGTATGAAAGCCTTGTTTCTAAACCAAATACTTCCATGTTTTTCCAGCATTCAGTTCTAAATTTTATCCAGTGAAAGAGTTTTGGAACTGTTATAATTAGTATTCGATCTTCAAAACGGCTCTCTGAAACACATAGGACGAGGAAGAGTCTATGTATCCGGCAATAAATGCCTTAATAATTAAGGTGGGAATTGAGCCGATAACACGATTTGTAGCATTCTTGCAGCTGCTACACAAAGAGAAATGCGAAAAATCTGCAACTTGTAAGAAATTTGCAACTTTGCTTCCATTCTACACAGTAAAAGAAAGAAAAATTCTCCTGCAGCAGAAAAATCATCTACTGCATAATGACGTTGACAGTCTCAACTTATAATGAATAAACCAGTAACCATGGTGCCCAATGTCTAACTTTATTCTTCAAACAAGCATACAAGGAGTGTATTCGATGTATGAAAAGTTACTTGTGGTAACACAATATATTGTTCTAAGAAATACCCAGTAAAGTTTATTCACGGCATATGCTTATAAGGTTAAACTCTATTGTAATTAAAAAAAACGCTCAGAAACTGCTGCAATAACAGGTAAATTACTACAACATCTTCTGAATAAAAGATCTGATTCTGATCGATTTGAATAAAAGATTCAATAAGTTTCGAAGGAATTCAGCTTTAGAAACCGATTGACTCCTAAATTTTATTGTATGCTATACTCATACGAAGATTTTATATTGATTTAGATCTATGATAAGTGTTTAAATTAGGAATCAACCGGTTTTGATGGGAGTTCTTCGAAATTGGTTGACTCTGACATTAAATTCTGTGTTATATTTATACAAAGATTTTATATTAATATTATCTTAGTTCTATGTTAAGTGCTTAAATTAGTTAAATTAGGAAGCAATCAGTTTTGAAGGGAGTTATACCTTCGAAACTGGTTGACTCTAACATTTTATTTACTGTATGCCATATTTATATGACGGTTTTATATTAATATAGTTCTATGTTAAGTGTTTAAATTAGTAGTCGACTGGATGTGAAGTGAGTTATATCTTCTATAATCGGTTTATTCCTATGTTTTATTCTCTGCTGAAAATTTAATTTTACAATAGTTCTATTGTTTAGTGTTTAAATTAGTTGTTAAATTGTTTTAATATCCTTAATTTTCAATCACATTTTTATATGAAAATATCTTTGTACAAGTTTGCCTTACAGTAGGAATTGCTAAATTCATTTACTTCCTTGGAAAAATGTTCGAAGGTGATAAAATTACAAAAATATTTTTCGTTCTTAAAATACGCAAGGTTTCAGATTTTATTCCATTTGATTTCTTGTTACATAGCTTTGATTCTTTGATATTACACATTATGTAAAGGTAATTAAATAACATATTTGCCAATTTTCAGGTTTATAGAACAATTTAGATGGGCTCTAAGTTAAACTCAAAGACAAAATTTGGGCCCTCTGCCATATCGATTAAGATTTTGTATATTGCTTTGAAAATTCCATTATAGAATGTTATAGAATTCTTACACTTTATTGATTAATAATTTTTATATTATTTATTAAATAATAAGTAAAATAACGCTAATTAAATAAAGAAATTGAAGTATTTTTGTTAAATCAGTATTATAGTTTCCATCTATGTTATAATTGTATTTCATATTCTAATTGGGAATTATTTTCATAATTTTATCTAGTCATTTTTAAATAGTCACAAAAACAAAGTGTTGGAAGCTGGTGCAGTAAACCAACTTCAAATCCTGTATTTTATTAAGCCTATGAGGTATTTTATTTAATTAAAAATGTCGATATATAGAATGTCAAATTCTGTGTATAGAAAAAGTTCAAAAATCCACAACGATTTTATTTATTCTCTGCAGTCACTTTAAAATCCAAATTTTAAGATGAATAAGGAGTATTAAGGTTATGATAAATTATGCAGTGCAGATTCCTTTATTCTTGAAATCATTCGTAAAAAAGGGACATTCTAGTAAAAAGTGCATATAATAATAGACACACACACACACACACATAAAAAGAGTGTTTTCGCGTTAAAATGCAGTGTTTAATTCTTGAAATTCTTTTTAAAATTAACAATTCACACAAAAAATAAGAAAAGAAAAGAGCGAAAAAAGAAACTTGAAAAAAGTATGTGAATTCAAAATGCCCGAATTCTTATTGGTGGCAATCAAATTTGACATCTATGTTTTTACTAATATATCTTGAAGCATCTATTTCTAAAGATCTGTTATAGATAGAGTTTAGATGACAGTGATATGGATTCATCATCAAATCCCTAAGGAGGTTCTTTAAGGGTTTCCGCTTGAAACATTCCCCTTGAAACATTCGTTTTTCAAGATTGGCTATAAATAGAGCTTAAAAAATAACTGATATGGATTCAATATAAAGTTCTGAAGTAGGTAGGATAGTTCACTAAATATTTTACAATTTCGATTCAATAATTTTCTTGAAACATCTATTTTTTTGCATTGGCTATAGAGCTTAGATGATGAGTAATATGGATTCAGCTTAAAATTCCGAAGAGAATAAAGATATTCACTAAGAATTTATATTTCCTATTCATGAGATGCTACTTTCGATTTAAATATTTACATTTTCCTTGAAACATAGATTTTACAGGATTGTCTATAGATCGAGTTAAACAATAACATATATGGATCCAGCATAAAATTCTCAAGAGGGTAGTTCACCAATAATTTCACTTACAGTTTTTTATTTCATTTCAGGTACACAATTTTCTCTTGAAACATCAATTTCTCAGGATTCGCTGTAGATAAATCTTAGCTGATGACTGATATATATTCTGAATTAAATTCCAAAGAATGTAGAGAAGTTTATTAAGAATTTCACCTTCCGGTTCCATTCTTAATTCCGTTTCAAAATTTTTCATTTCCTTAAAAGACCAATTTACCTGAGTTGCCTATGAATAAAGCTTAGATATTGACTGTTGTGGTTTCAGCATTAAGTTTCTTAGAGGGCAGGGATACTCCCTAAGAGTTTCAACTTATAGTTTTCTTCACTTCCGGATCAAGTAATTCCTCAAAATATCTATTTAATCATAAATGGCTATGAATAAAACTCAGATGGTGACTGATACGGATTCAATATCACACTCTGGTGAGGAAAGGCGTCTCACTAAAGATTTTCATTTTCAGTTCTAGAGATATCCTTTCCGATTATATTTTTAACATATATTTCTCAGAATTGGCTGTAGATAGAAATTGGATAATGACTGATATGGATTCTACATCAAATATTGGAGGGCATGGAGGTATTCATTATGGATTTACACTTTCGTTTCTTTCGACATCATGTCTGGTTTTCCCGTAAATGTGCATAATTGTACAAAATAATGTGGAAAGGTGTATAATAGTTAATAGTTCCTTAAAAAATGACGTGTACGCACCAGCTGCCACCATATAAAAGCTCTTTCATAAGTCTCTTGAGTTTCTGACGTTCTCTATTTTTGACGTTCAAATTTTCGGATGTTTACTTTACATATACAGACATAAACTAAAACACCTGCAATTTATAGGAATCTTTTTAATTGCTTTTATTAGAGTCATATAAGCCAATGTTAAAAAATGTCTGTATAGTTTAGTACTATTACAGCAAAGTAGCTAGATTATCAGTATGCCAAATATCGATTGTAATCACCAATTTGAAGAACTATAATCAATGCTTGATTCATTGTCTGCTGAAGATTCCCGCAATTCCTGTTTTGTTGGCCCTGACACTATTTTCATAATAATATCTCATATATTAAATATAGTTTTGTTGAAGTAAAAGTTAGGACTTATTTAATTCTCTCAAGTAAAAAGCTCCAAAAACCTCATAAGTGTAACTATTTTAAATAATTCAGAAGACATTTAATATTAAACATAAAATACTCCATTTGTTCTATTTTAAAGATGTTAAAGAAACTTGCAAAATATAGTCCTTTTAATGTAAAATACGTTTAGAAAAGTCAAAATTTTTCACTTAATCTTTATTATTTGGAGCTTAGCCACTATTATACGTAAGATGTTATAAAATGTCCCACAACAGATGTTTCCGACGTTATATATCAATATATCATTTAAAAGAAGAACCTTTGCTCATTTTGTTTCTTGTACTCTTTTTTTATTTATATCTTATGTACTTTAACAAACTAGGACCAAAAACATCATTAATCTGTGGACACATTTGTGTTAAGCTGTGTTATTTTTAAAGAGGCCGCAGAGAAGTTTGAAAGAATAGGAATTTGCTCAAAATAACAAGTATGCTCTTTAAAATGTCTTTTAATTTGGTCCAATACGATAAACAAACGCCAAGTTATAATTTCGCTGAACACCATCTTCTCTCTATTTGGATGTAAGCTTAAATCCGTATGCATTTCTACGCGATTTTTGGACTCTTCAGGATGCGCTAAGTATGATTTTTACATATTACAAAATTGCTCTTTATACTCGTACTAAGTTATCCAGCACATTTATAACATGTAGATTTTTGGATTAGATAGAATAAACAATATAAGGAAATACTTCAAACAATTTCATTTTATAAAAATGCTATAAATATGTTACTTTATATATATATATATATATATATATATATATATATATATATATATATATATATATATATATATATATATATATAGTAAAGTGCCCATGCTCGATCGAATAAAATAGATTGAAGTGCCCCCAGCGCATAATTACAAAAGTTAAATTAAGGAATTAGGCAACAAATCACGATAGACCAATAAAGCCGATCACGAATTTGTAGAGTCTTGTGTATTTAATAGGAATCGTCAACAAAGTGAGATAGATGAACAAAACCCATTTCAAAGTTGTAGTCTTATGTATTTAGTAAGAATAATCAACAAAGCGAGATGGACGAATAAAGACCATTTCAAAGTTGTACGTCATTGTGTATTTGTGTAATTTTAGAGCATTGTGTACCCCATAGACAAACACAACGTGACCTAGTACCTATCTTTGTGATAAATGGCTGGTTCTATACTAGATTTTTGCGTAATAGCTATTTATTTTAGCATTTCTGAATATAAAAACACTTGGCAATTAACCGTATTGTGTGAAATAAATGTCTTCTGTAACTGATTTTATTGTGATTCTTACTAATTAGAAAATGTTTTCCTAACTTTTCCTAGTTCGTTTTCCTAACTTTTTAATTATTCACTAGGGGCGCTGTAATCACTTCTATTCGACCAGATATTGTTACTTTACTATAGAAAGACCTAACTTGTACACTCATGGACCTTTCCTTAGAAAGTTATTGGGTGTTAAATGACTTTACTCGGAATTCTGAATGTTACGGTCAATATTGTTCTTGTGCATATAAAATGAGTGTAGAGCAGTAGAGCATCCCGAAGTAAACAAGTTGAGTAACTGATACATTTGTATTTATTCTTTTATGACTTCTCTAATATATATTTACTATTATTATTAATATTATTATTAATATTATTATTATTATTATTGTTATTGCATTAGAGTACCCATTGAAATGAAAAGAAGATTTATAGTTACATATTTAAACAAAATAAGTGCGATACATTTTCTGCTCTTCTCATTCTTTCGCTAAAGTGGATATAATTTTACTCTTTGTTCAGTTATACTCTGCTGTGGAAAAATCGTTGAACAAATTCCCAATAGATTTGTACTCTGTACAAGCACGCAACGTTTCAATTCACTTTGAAGAAAAAAGTAAACTCTCAGAGGAAAAAAAGAACTGAAGGCATTTAACCAGAAAAATTTTAGCTACGTTTTTGTTCAGACTTACAGTGTAAATATTCAGAGGGAAACTAATGTTGCCAGTTAAAGGATTTGTTTTAAATCCATTATTGATTTAGACAGCATTTGAACTGAATTACTATTATTTTGAAGCATACCAGATTTTCAAGGTTCCGTTTAGATAGAGCTCGCGAAAAAATGTTAAACACGCTTATTAGAATATCTATTAAGGATATATTATTTTTACTAGATAATTTACTTGCCCTTGTCAGGGATTTAAAATTGAAACTTCTGTTAATAAGCACATAATAATAAGATGCAAAGATGCACATAAATACAAAAAAATCTTGTAACTGATTACCTCCTGTAACTGATTTTATTGTCGATTTTTGCTAATTGAACAATAGTCTACAATTTTGTAATGTTTCTGTTTTCTTCTATCTCCTTAAATAAGCCATTTTCCCTGGTATTTCAACAATCGATGTAGGCAATACGGGCAAAACCCTTCGTGCGTAAACTAAGGTAAGTGACCCAAATATGGGCACTACACCTAATATGGGCACTGCTGTAAAAAATGCACAGATATTCATCAATTATCTATCTCCGATATTTTAAAAAGACCAACAGAAAAACAGGCTTTAAATTATCGAGCTGTAAGACTGGTAAAATAGCTTTTTCCAGAAAAAAAGGTACCCAAGCATAAAGCAGCTGGCAAGTCCAAACGAGCAGCTAAGCCGAAACCAGTACCCAAGCCTAAATCCAAGACAAATGTAATATCAACTCTTGCAGCTCAGCCGTCCTGCAATGGTGTATCCAGTTCAAAAGAATCCTGCTATTGTGTATTGTGTCGTCAAGAAAAACAATTAGACATGATGAAGTGTAATACGTGCCGTGTTTGGGTACATAACTAAAGAATGATGTGGCCTTACAAGTAAGGACAAATTTTATATTTTTGTATGCCCATCTTGTGCCGACTCTGATTAAAGTTTTACGTCGATTTAAGTTTTTTTTAGCATAATTTTTTAGGGTGCCCATATTAGGTGCAAAGGTTCCAAATATGGGCATAGGTCTCCAACATGGACACTGTCCATTATTAGCACCTATCTGATGTTTTTAACTCAATTATCATTTTTTACCTGTTACTCCCTGCAAGGAGAATACATTCACCAATTTTCAAATTTTTATCTGCTAAAACAAACACTATAATAATTAAAATGCTTAGGGTTGCCCATATTTGGGTAACTTACCTTATAACATAACTTTGTACAGAACATGACACATCGCTGGTTCACAAAATAAACCGCTTATTATTAATTCGTATTTAAAGTATGCATTTGGTACATCCTTGTAACCTGTTATCCACAATGTTGAATGGTAGAAAAGCGCTGAAAAATATTTTTGGAAATCTATAAAATAGTCGGAATTCCTTACTATTCAATGGATTTGCAATCCATAATTGAGAACACAATAATCCTTATTAAAATATAACATCGAAAACCTGATATTGATACCGCTCAGTCATAAGCATCAATACATTTGACTCTTCCTTGATCATTCGTTGTGACGTCAGGACTTTGGAGACATGTATTGCATGGGGTTCATCCCCCATATGTCATATGTATCCGGTATAAAGGGGATGAAAAATGGGCTCATTTACGCTGTTATAAGTTCTTAAAAATGTATGAGGTTTCAGATAAAAATGAATAGGACATTCAGAAATAGAGTAAACATTTATTTTATTAGAATGCGAAGTTACCAGTCAATATTCATGCGAAGGGTTTAAAATTGTCCGACTCTTTAATAAGTCGATGCGAATACAAATTAAAATTCATTAAATGAAATGGATTTTTTTTCAAATATGATGAAAATGTCCTATGTATTCGGTTTAAGACCTATGCTATACTGAAGATTAAAACGAGACGTCCGTTGTGCTAAGACCTGTCTGTTAATTTTGAGGCATTTTTTGAGGCCGCCAATACGTCGTAAAAACGCTAATCAAGACATAAACGGTGTTTTTAGAGCAGACAGTAGACATGCTCATTGGCATATTTGTTTTGTCCTCTGTAAAACGTTATTACCCACTTCTTATAGTTTACCCAAAGGGCTGTTACAATTGATTGGTTAAAACATCGTTGTCGATAAAACGTTCTGTATGTTTTGTCCAGTGCTGCCAACATCGGCATTTCCAATGCCTCTAGTTGCGTTGAATGTGCCAGACGTCTTGCCAACATCGACTCGTTACGTCTAAAGCTTTCGTATAGATTGTGCCCCGTAATGCACATTGACTTCTTTGACTGACGTTAACGCGACGTCTAAACAGCCACATTTTCAGTTTCCGTATAAAATAGGCAAGAATCTCATTGAAAAGACCGTTGTTATATATTTCCGATAGTGTTAAGATATGCCCTCTGTGATTATGTTTTCGATAGCTTATGAAACCAATTTGTGCGAAGATCGCTTAAAATGACGTTTCAAAATTAGATTTACCGCTTAGATTTACCGCTACAGGCGAGACAAACAAGCAAACAGAAAATATCTTATTTTATTATTATATATTATAATGATACTACCTGAACCTGTTGCAAAAATTCCGCAACCGAATTCATCTAGTAATCAATAAAATAACTTTTTATTGTACGAAATTTATTGTTCCTTTTCCTTTAGGCGCTGCTTCAATTTGAACATGTTTAAATAGCCTAGAAAGTGTCATAACATGGCTAAACATAGGCTGTGGAATATATTGACCAGCATTATGAAAGGATTCTTTCGGTTGAAAATAAAATTACTAAATCCAGCCCTTAGATTCTGAAAATATGCCGGATCTAAATATACACTAGAATTCCAGTTATGTAAATTGTCTTAAGCGAAATAATCTTTATTTTCATTTTCTGTATTACTTTAATATACGTTATATTATTTTACCTACACTTATTTTTTCAATGTTTTTAACATTAAAAATATTGTTGGACGCTTGATGATAATAAGTAAGAGATGTAAATGTGAGATATATTAATATGTGATACAGTAGGTATTTTGATAAAATACGTAAAACACATAGTATATAGTAAATCATTGTATATATAATCACTTTATATCTTTGCAAATTATGTCGGAATTTTCTTCTGCTGATCAATTTGGCATAGCTTCAAAGCTGCCTTGCCACCTTTGCAGAGCCACCTTTTAAAAAATAGCACATCAGAAACTGCATCATCATCTTCTACTTAAATATACATAAGTGATGCGTCTAGGATCTTTATAATCACAGTGTACGAAATGTTGGTATTCTTTGTCTCATTGGGCTCTTCTTCAACACCAGCATTCCCTTTATTCACTGCGGCAATTATTTCCGAAAATTCCTATAAACCCCTCTATCAGTCAAGCTTCGGTCTAATGCTCTTCGGATAACCGGAATTATACGGTACTATTAAAACACTGAATATTTAATATAATAGAAATAATTATTCAATCTTGATAATGTTTTACATTCTGTAAATTATTCAATAGTTTCAGACAATCTATAAACTCGTTTCATGAATATTGAAGAAGATATGCATTGTTAAGATTTCCGTAAATAGGAGTAATATTCTTCATGTATCCTCTGAATTTGATTTTCTGTACATTACCTGCGGAAAAGTATGAAATTCTCCATATCTTATACTGGGTTTGCGTATTAAAATAATTTATACTGCAATTTGCCATATTTCTTGTTTAAATTTAAAATATGACTTTATGACTATTTGTGGTAAGGATTACACTTGTCATGGTTCATGATTTCAAAATATATGAGGTTGTAAATAGCGATTCCCTTGTTTATGGCTATATTTTGCAATTAAACTGAGAATTTATTACTTATCACATTTATATGTATGGTGATTTTAAGTCATAGCGTTTATTTATTTAATTCTTAGGATGCATGAATGGTCCAATAAATATACTGAAAGAAGTAAGTAGCATTATTTTTTAATGCAGTATATTCTTATTATATATTTTAGAAAACAAACTACACAATTATTTAAATAAAATATTTATTTTAGAAAATATATTTTAGCAGTTTTTCAAAGAATAAATTTATATCGAATGATTTTAGTGGATTAAAGTTCACGTATGACTTTAGTGGATCCACAACCAGATATTTTACACATTTTTATGTACGTTCACAGGTATTACTCTTCGTTATTGGATATATATTTAACTACAGATATACCCACCGTTGTTCGTGATTTAGAATATGCGCAAATTCTAAATATATTCATAATAATTTAAAACATTCTATTAAAATTAATTTATTTCCTCCATAGAAGCATAACAATCTCTAATCGAGCTATACAAAATTTACTGTTCAGTCAAATCTACATCTGCTTGTAAACTAAAACGTAAATGTGTAAAATTTGGTTAATACACGCTAAAACGAAGACGCTAAAATGTAGCAAATGTTATTTCCGCACCATTTACATACGTTGCCACAATCATTTAACCACAGTCGGATATATATGAATTAAAAAAGCCTTTGCAAAATTAAAACACATAGCTTTTAAAATTGAAATGTCAAAAATTAATATAGTCTTATTTTGCATGGACATAACTGATGTAACATAATCAGAAGTAAAATATCAATCGTTTAAAAATATGTATTTTCCATTTTACTATTAAACTATCTTACTCTTTATTATTCTATTTTTCTCTTTACTATTACTAACCGCATAAATTACATGGACATTGCCCGTACATTTGTTTTAATTACCTTTCTCATTCGTTTTCTTCAGATATTCATAGTTCACAATTGAATTGAAACTGGCTACGTGTTACTACTGAATTTGTCACTTTTCATGGAAGTTCACAGATATGTGGTATACAGTAACGTTTGTACATATAGGCTGTTTTATGTTAACGAGCGTATAATAAGGGAGAAATCCGAAGATTCTAATATCTGGAATGGGAGTTTTTCCAACTGTGGCTCTAATTAATAAAGCAATGGAAAACATCCAGGTCAAGATAAACTTTTAGAATATTTCAGTTTTTTATTTGAATGAGTTTTTAACTAATAGTGATCCAAATATTAAAAGAAAAAAAATACCTATGCATGAGTTACTAGGTAAGTTGAAAAGTAATGCACACACATGCTTGTAGAGTGCGAACAAAAACAAATAGCAAGATCGGCCAAAAAGTACATTAAATTACAATTCTTAAGTTTCAAAATCATATATTTATTTTTCAACATAGTCACCGTTAAGGCTAACAAATTTCTCCCAACGTGTAACAAGTTTTTTCATTCCGTCACTGAAAAATTTTTCCGACTTTCTCGAATCCAGGACTTGATAGCTGCCTTCACCTCATCGTCCGAGGTGTAATGATTACAATTGAGGTCTCTCTTGAGTAGAGGAAAAAAATAGAAATCACAAGGCGCAAGATCGGGGGAATAAGGAGGGTGTGGAATCGGTTCAAACTTCAGGTTTCGCAGAGCCTCTCCAGTTGCGCGCCAGGTGTGTGGACGATCGTTGTCATGTTGCAAGATTATTGGCGCCAGGCTGCCTCTAACACGACAAACTCGACGTCGGAGGTGTTTTAGAGACTGTATGTACTGAGAAGAATTTACCGTTGTCCCTCGTTTCAGAAAATCGGTCACATAAACTCGGTGAGCATCCCAAAACACAGTCAAAAGAAGTTTTTTTGCGGATGGTTGTGTTTTGAACTTTTTCATCTGAGGAGAATACGGATGTCAATATTCAGCGCTCTGTCTTTTCTTTTCCGAGTCGTAATGATGGACCCATGACTCGTTCCCCGTCACAATATCCAAAAGTAAGTCGTCTCCTTCGTTACGGTAGCGCTGCAAAAGTTGCTCGCAGTATTCCAATCGACGCTGTTTGTTCTCGTCTGTGAGACGGCGTGGTACCCATCGTGCACAGATTTTACGGTATCCCAATTGTTCAGTAATGAAGCCGGCACGTTCCTTGGATATTCCAATATGGTTTGCAATACGATTTGGAGTGATTGCCGGTCCTTTTGAATCAAATCGTCGACGAGTTTGCGATGTTTATCGTCTGTGGCAGTGATCGGACGTCCGCTGCGTGTTTCCTCAACAATTATGACTTTTCCAGGCTCGCAACCGCGAAATTTTATTACCCATCGATTTACAGTAGACCTATCAACAGCATCGTAACCATAAACAACCTTTAAACGACGATGAATCTCAGTAGGAATCACTTTTTCAGTAGTTAAAAATTCGATAACAGCACGCTGTTTAACTCGCGTTGACATAGCACCAGAACACGTCTCCATACTTCCGCTTCTCGAAATACACTGGATGAACGCAACGACCTCAAACCTGCGCATGCGTATTGTGGGGGAATGTTACTTCCACATGCCACCTGGTTCGCTTCTGAAGATCATTTCGTTCGCGCTCTACAAGCATGTGTGCATTACTTTTCAGCCTAAATAAATACCTTTACTTAAAGTAAATACGCATAAATTTTACTTCAAATAAATACGCATATTATCTTTACTTAAAATAAATACGCATAGATACTAATAACACTTTTTAGCATGGTCAGTAATTGTGTATTTTTTGTGATAAAAAATACGCATACATAATCAGTTTGACGTTTGATTATATCATCCTAATATCAACTTTATTATCTACGTGACGTAATGTAAAATCATTCCTAAAAGATATATTATATGTAAAGTTATATGAAGTCTGACAAATATTGATCAAACAACTAATTTTGCATCTTATACTTGTGTATTTTATTTGCAAAACTAAAAGGAGTTTTTATCTAAATTTATCATAACTTTTCTTTTTTCAACTTTACTCACCACATAAATATAAGAAAAATCACGTCCTTCCGTAAGCATACATTCAGTGATACGTAGTAAATATCTATTCTACGTGATTCTACGAAATCTATTTATCAAAAATAACACATTTATTTACGGGTAAATTTTATCTATATCATAGAATACCGAATTCCTTTTGAAAGTTTCATAAAAATGTAAAATGACTTTGGCGTGTTAAAAAATATTTTATAGAAAGTAAGTTATCCACAGGTGTGCCAGGCATAGATTTCTGCCGATTAGCTTTAGGGCTTTTAAACTCAGCAAAAGAAATCTTTTTATATCCATTGCAAGTTTCAATTTGCGGATTCTTTTGAAATTACATACGATTTTATGTGCACATTTTGGGATCCTATTTGAAGAGTTCTTTTATATTTGTCTTATGAAATTTCATAATACGAGTATTTTGGAAGCAGCTTTTTGTATCTTGTACTTGGCGGAATTTCTATCGTGACGTAGTGTTTTTGTGAAATTCCAATACTTTTTGTTGATAGGTTTATCAATGTATTTACGCAACAATGATGTAGCAAGCATTGTAAATTTCACCGAACACCATTTATTAGGGTTTTTTCAATTTTCGAAAGTATAAATCAAATTAATGTCCAAGTTTAAAGAAACAGTATTTATCCCCACTAGAATGCAATAAATGAACCATTATTCATTAAAATCGATTTAGTAATAAAAGTTGACGTCTATCAACATTATAGATAAAAGCCTGGTGGATTGATTTTGTACGCGTTATGATCATATTACATAAAAAATATCAAGTTTGTAGCTCCCTGTTAATATACAAGTCCCTAAAATTTGAGTTTTATCAAGTTACGTGTAATATATACATGCCAGATACAAATTCGGAAATGACGAGACGAAACGCTGCTACGTTACAAAAACGTAACAATTGTTATTATTGGTATTTTTATACACCCATTGATTTGATTTTCTTTCACGACTAATTTATCCAAGGTATTTTTCATCAATGAAAATCATATCATTTGAATAAATTATTTTTTGCTAGTTAAGGTTGGTGTGCTTCACGAAATTCATTGAATTTTCTTGTTACACAAACTTACTCCGATGTATGAATCTGATCATTAAAGAAATATTACCTTTCAACTGAAATAATATGTTAAACCGCACGTTTGTAAAAATTTCTCCTAAGATAAATAGTATAGCTGAAAATACATTTTTCAAATGGTCACAGAAAATTCATTTTCAAGCCAATCCTCATTATATTTCTCAAGAAAATTTATTTTCAAACCGTCACTTGAGTCTACTAGGTTTAACAAGTCTGAAATTGGGGAAACATGAGTAAATAGTAAGTAGATAAAATTTCCGCAGGTGTTCACGAAATAAAAATTCGTCCTTTATGTATTTAATGATGCTCTTTTTGTTCATATCGGAAATGTGAATTTTATTAGTCGTCTTCTTCCGATAAGACTTCCGAGTAAGAATTATTTTTGCTTTTGTTTCAAGAAGTTACTATGTAACCTTATATTCTATAAAACTGCTATTAGAATTCAGCCAAGTAGAAATATGATTTTAAATGTTTTGGGATATTTTGTATCACATATAATATTTTAAATACAGTTTTTGAGTTTTAGCCTCATCTGTTACTTTATAGGAAGGAATGAATAGTTCGATAAAATCCATAAATGATGTCGTTTTTGCAAGGGGACACTTTTCTCTTAGGATAAGAATGTTGACAAAATCAACAGGAGTTTAAACTTACTAAAATAACTTCTATTGAAGTCATTGTAATGAAATTGTTAGGAAAATAATATTCGTCTTTGAAATAAACATAAAAAAAATAATTGAAAATGAAATAATATTATTGGGGATTTGTATACGAAATAAACAACTATACAAATATATTTTAATTTCCCTTTTATCTTGTAATACTATCTAATAATAATACTTTTAATTTCCCTTTTATCTTATCTAATAATAAAAAATGAGAACATGATTCTAAGAAAACATGTTCTGGACAACGCAACCAATAACAAGTTATCTCTTTTCTGGAAATGATTCATAGGTATACATATTATTTAAATATAAGTGTTTACCCCAACAACAATTCCTGAACAACTTAATTATAAAATGTATATATGTTTGTCATGAGGTCATGCCTGATGGACAAACGTAAAATAATTCCCCTGGTTCTCCCAAGAGCTATTTCATTGCCTAGACCGTACAGCTAGCAAAAGGCTTAGAGCACATTAATGTGAGGCCTATCACAAGAGTTATTCTTCTTCTTCGACCCAGATTGCCCAACTACCTGTAGGTATAAGGTATCTGTTTGGAAGTCCGGGAAGTGCCACTCAATTTAGACTGGCATCTATTATAGGCGGTATCCACAAGGACCGTACCCTCTTTCCCCTACCACCAACTTTTCAGAAGGACTTATGAACCTACATATTTAACTTTCCCGTACGCTATGTGAATACGGGGCAGTTTGGGGGCCCCAAGAGCTATTCGTATTGCCTGCATTGAGACTTCAATAGGACATGGTTCCCTTCAATCTCATTTACACCATATTGGACTTTCTGATACCTCGACCTACCCACATTAACTACATTAAGGACATGTAAATATGACCACCGACCACCTTGTGGTTTACCTTGAACTGGTTGAAGTTTAAGTATTCAGTTCTACCTTTTTATGAAGTATTTTCTCTTCTGCATTGGAATACAAGGTACCACGTGCTTGATACAGCGGAAGTGGGTGTAGGATAAACAAGAAAGATCAATCATGCATAAGCATTGATTATGAAACACTTTCCAACTGAAATGCAATTTCTTTTAAAAATTTCTAAAATGTAATACATTGAGTGGTGATATCTTTTACATTATCACAGTACTACAGTAATTTATTATACTTAAATATTTAAAACTGTATCGAAATATAAATCATCTGATTCTCTATGCAAAATCAAGGAATATTTCATTCATATAACTTGTATTCCAGACTCCAGAGCTAAATAATTTTGTGTGAAAAAAATTCAGCAATTCTTATATAACTCACCCTACAATCGCTTGAGATATTTGCATTCTGCATAAGTTAAAATTAGACTTCGTTGAAGAAATAATAAAAGTTTAGGAATAAAAATTGCATAGGCACAGAATTTAGATACACAGATAATACACAGATACACAAAAAATACACAGATAATATATGTGTGTGTGTGTGTATTCAAAGTATTGGAATCGTACCGAAGACCGGAACTCGAATTTTCGAAGGATCTACACGTTTTGGTACTTCTAAAATACGAAAAAAACTATTTTTAGGAAGACGTCTGTGTGTATAAGGGTGTATCTGAATATATTTCTGTGTGTCTGTGAGGATATTACATCCACTCTAATTGAAAAACTAATGGACCGAATTTCATAAAATTTGGTAGGTATGTTTTTTCTGGGAAATCCTGATGTTCATTAGATTATTGTACGATTCGCAATAAAAGAATCTGCCTTCTTTGCGAAATGACCGGCAGAAATTGCCTTTATTCACTCTAGCAAAAACTAATGGAACAAATTTAACAAAATTTGGTGTATAATATTCCAATAACCTACAAGTGATTTATATACCAAATTTAACAAAATTTGGTATATAAATCATTTGTAGGTTATTTCTGTACGATTCGGGAAAAAGGAAGCTATTTTTGCAAAATGGCCCGTAAAAATCGTTAAATATAAAAATAAGATTACGTGTGCTCAATTATATCAATTAAATTCATATTTTATACGTGATTCTTGACAACAAAAAGAATAAGACTAACCCCATTACTCTAGGACTAGCCGTTCTTGAGATATTCTAGTTTTTTCGCGTTTTCGCTACGCCACCTTTGACAATAGGTCCAGCTATCAAATGAGAACCAAATTTAAGTTTAACATGCAAAGTCAATGTCATTTAAAATACTTATGGCTGTTATTTTGTGCAGATAAACTCAAATTATTATTGAAGAAATAAAGAGAACGTGAAAATGAGTCTGCAGGGAAAGACATGTGCTGCCCACATCAGAATTTTTAACAATATTACAACAATGATTTATAGAAGTGAACGGGGATAGCACGATAACTGCCGTAAAAATGCCTTAATCAAAATGAAATTTTAGTATGTTGTTCAGACGGTCTGTAGGACCTATGGGAACATAAATGAATAATATCACACAATTAGTTTTGGATTGAACTTGGGTTGAAAAAATGAAATACATTGAGCCCTATGGGACCTAATTTTTCAAACATTTTTTAAGCGGATTTAAAATTCACAAATTGCTTCGAAAATTATAGATAATATTCAAATTGTTCCATAAAATATATAAAAAAAATTCAGCGAAATATATTCTGTAGTTTTTTAAATAAAAATTAAAATAATAATTACACCTCTTATATGAAACGATCACCTGACCATGATATGAAACGATCACATGACCCACTTCAAAATGATATATGGCATCCATTTTGTTTCAAAATCGTGATTTTTAACACTTTACAACAAAGTTGAAAAGTATTTATGACTTTGTTCATTCTGTCTGTCTGTCTGTCTGCCCGTTAGCACGATAACTGCCGTAAAAATAACTTAATCAAAATGAAATTTGAGTATGTTGTTCAGACGGTCTGTAGAACCTATGGGAATATAAATGAATAATATCACCCAATTAGTTTTGGATTGAACCCGGGTCGTAAAAATGAAATACATTGAGCCCTATGGGACCTAATTTTTCAAACATTTTTTAAGCGGATTTAAAATTCACAAATTGCTTCGAAAATTTTAGGTAATATTCAAATTGTTCCATAAAATATATAAAAAAGAATTCAGCGAAATATATTCAGTAGTTTTTAAATAAAAATAAAAATAATAATTACTCCTCTTATATGAAACGATCACGTGACCATGATATGAAACGATCACATGACCCACTTCAAAATGATATATGGCATCCATCTTGTTTCAAAATCGTGATTTTTTTAAGTTCTTTTTAATTCATATTGAGTGTTGTATCCGTCCTAAAACTACTTTATTTTTGCTTAAATTCTATGCATCTACATACTGAAACAACACAATGACAATATATTTGAGTTTAAATGCTCATCTAAATTTGATTATTTCTACAACTAAGCCTATTTTTCACCTATGTAAAATGTAAACAGCAAAATATGTAGAATGAGTTGTATTAGAATTACTGTATTTCTTTAACACAAAATAATTCAGTCCATGGAGTCTGCATGGCTGATATGAATGAAATATTAATTGGTTTTATAAACAGAAGGACGATTTTTTTCGATGAAGTTTTAAGCATAGAGTTTATGAATTGTAGCTCCATGGTCTTAATTTTTAAATAAAATAAATTATTATAGTATTGTGATGAATGAAATGAATGAAATCCTGCTTTTATAGAGAGATCCAGGCGTGTTATTTTTTCTTTGACGTCATTTGAATTTATTTCAGTTGTTTTCGATGAAGTTTTCAAATATAATAAATTATCGTAGTATTATGATAGTTTTAAAAATATTACCGTGGAATGTATTGCATTTTAGTGATATTTAAACCAGGCAATTTATATTTCAATGCCGTCATTTGAATGAAATTCGTTTTTTTCAATGAAGGTTTAAGTTTTCAAATATAATAAATCAATGTAGTATTCTGATAAGTTTTAAAATATTACCGAGGAATGTATTGCATTTTCGACTTTTTTAAATAAAATTGCATTGAAGTTGGAAAGTGTTTCATAATCAATGCTTTAAGCATAATTGATCTTTCTTGTTTATTTCTGGCTTAACAATCATATTTGAAGGCAAGTTTATGTATAAGCATTTGTCCGATTTTGAAAGGAGCTTACAAGTTATACAAAATTTAGTAACACTGGCTAACAAATTATAAATGTTTGTGTATATCTGAGATTAAACTATCTTTAATTTAGATATGAGATTAAACTAACTTTAATTAATAAGTTAACTTTTATTATTATGCTGAATATGAAAATGACTGTTAAAACAGAAGATTGGATCTAGTGTTTGAAATATATATAAAACAAATTTTAAGCATTTACACACTCATACATTTTTATATCCTATTAAATTCCTGATACAGGAAATCTGTGGCTTGTAATGAATTTATGCTGCATCTCTCTCGAAGGTCCAAGTAGCATTGCTGCATTCCATTTTCTTTGATACATTTTTAATAAGTATTGATTTCTTAATGTAACCATTCCTTGTGCTCTACAGCACTGCAGTTATCTTGGGAGAAATACATGTGAAAGTGTAAAAAGAGTATTATTAATGACATGTTGTACCCTAATCTCTTGTAGTGTCTGTCGTAGCGCTTACAATAAGGGGCTTTGCACAAGCAATGTAGCCTTTCATTCCCACTGCACCCTCCCCGTATCATAAAAACTAGAGCAAATCTGTGACGTTTAAGTTCATTGTCGTGATCGGCATGTCCAAATTAGTGAAGAATTTCTACTTTTGTTTTAAAGGCATTTTTGCTTTTATCTAGTATAATACGTTAATTTCCAAAGTAAAAAAAGATATTAGAAAAAAAATTAGTTTATTCCAATTTCTAATGATAAATTATTCCCTAAAATGATAATTTTTTAGCATCTCTCAAAATAATGAAATTAATGAGAAACACCAGTCGGAAAGCTGTGATAATATATTCAACATGAAACTATTTATCGTAAATTTTCAAATTAAATTAAAATTAATTAATAATAATTGTCTAATACCTCTGTTTACAAGCCTGCAATCCTAAATTGATTACAATTTTTTAAATAATAAAGTTAATGTAAATCCTGATCAGAAAAACTGTCGGAAGTATTTCTTAAACTGAAATTTTTTATAAATGTTGACAAAATAATAAAATAAATAAGAAACACTTGTTGCCAAACCTCTGCATATGATGCTGAAAGTCGAAGCTAAATCACAATGCAACAATTGCTATTACTGGTACTTTTATATACGCTTTTACTTAGTTATCTTCCGCAATAAATTCATCCAATGATATTTTCATCAATGAAGAGAATATATTTCCATTAAGTTGTCTTTTGTTAAGGGTGATGTAAATATGCGCTTCTCGAAAATATTGGAAACTTTTTCATCTAAATATACTCTGATGTATGCATCTGAACATTAAAAAAATATTACCTTTCAAATAAAATAAGATATTGCACTTTAAATACACAAACATTTCTCCGAAGATTTTCGAGCCAATGCTCTTTATGCTGTTCAGAGGAATTTATTCTTAAACCGGTACTTGAGTCTAATAGGTTTATCAAGTTTAAGATCAAGGAAAGCTGAATTAATAATAAAAGATGAAATTTCCGCAGGTGTTCACGAAAGATTGAAAAATGATACTACTTGAAAATCGGTTCTTTATGTATTTTAATGATGCTCATTTTGTATATAACGCAAATGTGAATTTTATTTGCCGTCTTTTTCCGAACGCTTTTCTGGGTAATAATTTGTTTTTTGTTCCAAGGAGTTTCTGTGTAACCATATATTCTATAAAAATACTATTAAGATTTAACCGAGTAGAAAGTATGATATTAAATTGATTGTGATATTTTACAATCAATTTAAGTTTTCAAATCAAACAATATATGTAAAGCAGCATGCTATCACACATAATATTTTAAATATAGTGTTTGGTTTGAAAACTTCACTTTTATGAATCAGATTTGTTAATTTAGAAGAAGAAATTGATAGTTAGATAAGTTCCATATTATTGCAACACTGTCAAAATGATGCTTTTTGAACCGGCTGTTTTAAATTTAGATAACTTTTATATATTTATTTATTTGTTACAATATATTTTTGACTTGACCAACAGTCTATTTTCTTTTATTCGCAAGTCTCAATCCGTATTTTATGTTATGAGAACATTATTCTTTTCCGGCATGTATGTTTGCTATGAGAAATAGCAGTAAAAATACGTATTGCGCGTAGCTATCCAAGTTGTTATATAGGTAGTAGCTGTTGAATAGTTTGCATGATAGGTTGAATCATTAAAAGTGAGGTTAGTAGAATAAGTGCTTAAGCATTCAGTTGTTTTTCATTGTGGACAGTTGAATGTATTCATATTGATTGTTCTTCCGAAAAATATTTTTACTTTTTGTTTCAACTGCTGGTATGGCAGTTGGCATTATACAAGAAAATCAAATTATTTTCTGAAAATAATTTTTGATAATTGTATCGTGTTTGTAGATTACTTTAAGACTACGTCCTTAACACACTTATATTTAGCAATAAAATTCCTATTAATTACTTTTATATTATATCATTATATTTATCAAAAGACAGTTTACAACTTAGCTAAGGACTGATATGGATTCAGCATCAAATTTTAAACGGGGTGAAAGGATTCACTAAGGATTTTAATTATTGCTCAGGAAATAATATTTCCGATTCAAAAAATTATATTTTCCTTGAAACATCTATTTATAGGTCTCAGTTATAGATATAGTTTATAGAGTGATTAATATGGATTTAGCATCAAATTTCAAAGGAGAATGATGCATTTACTAAGGATATCCACTTCTTGTCCTTTTTCTACTTCCAATTAAAAAAACATATTTGATTCACTATAGTAGATGTGGCTATGCACGTCATAGAACGCGATAAAAGTGAGCACCACAGCCTCAAGCGGTCATTAACGTGCGTTGAAAGACAATGAGTAAGTCGGCAGAGATGAATGAGTTTGCACGTGGCATGATAATTGGATGCCATCGTTGCAAGAAATCGGTTCGTGACATTTCGGCATTCGTGTAGGTGGCCTCGATCAACTGTAAGTGATGTCATTATAAAATTGACACGTCTGGGATCTACAACTGCAGGAAAACAAATTGGCAAATCGCAGAAATTCATAGATCGCAGCCGTCGAACACTGAAGAGGGTGTTGTTGAAGAATCACAAGTCCCCTGTCGCAGTGGTCACTGGTGAGTTTGAGCATGCACCTGGCGTCGTCTGTAGCACCAGGACTGTTTGAGGGGAGCTGAAAAAAAAAGGTTTACACGGTCGTACAGCTACTCACAAGCCCAACATCAGCACAGTCAATGCGAAACATCGGTTTGTGTGGTGCACAGCTCACCGCCATTGGACTGTGGAGCAGTGGAAACAAGTACCTTGGAGTGATGAATCCCGATACACTGTCTGGAAGTCCGACGTATCTGGGTTTGGCGGATGTCAGGCGAACGCTTCCGGCCCGAGTGCATTGTGCCAACTGTAAAGATGGGTGGCAGCGGCATCATGGTTTGAGGCTGTGTTTTTGTCGCGGGAAATATAAATGCTGATATGTATGTTGATATTCTTGACAATTCTGCACTCCCAACTCTCTGGCAACAGTTCGGGGAAGGACCGTTTCTATATCAACAGGATAATTGTTCTGTCCATACAGCGAAGACTGTGCGGACGTGGTTTGCAGATATGGGTGTTGAAAAATTAGACTGGTCATCACAGAATCCCGATCTGAATCCCATTGAACACCTCTGGGATGAATTGAAATGCACGATACGCGCTAGGCCAAATCGCCCATTTTCCGTGGCTGAATTCACTACAGCTTTTATCGCCAAATGGAAGGCAATTCCTTCTGAAAAATTTCAAAAGCTGGTGGAAAGTCTCCCCAGAAGAGTTCAGGCTGTGATTGATGCAAAATGTGGCCCAATGTTCTAATAATATGTGCAAAATGCCTCTCTGATTCCACAACGATAGGTTGTCCGGATACTTTCGGTTATATAGTGCATATCTGTATCTCAGGATAGGCTATAGATAGAGATTAGCTGATGACTGATATGGATTTACGACAAAGGTGCAATGTAGAATTGTATTATCAGAAGGATATACAGAAAATATAACTTTAATTACAAAAAACGTAACTAAAACAGTGCTACATTCAATCGTGCGTACAATGTAGATATCTTAAATAATAAAAGGCAATGTATGTCTGTGTGTTTGTCTTACGCACTATAGGCTCAGCGACCGCGAGTCGCAGAACTGCGAAATTTGGGAATCGGAGACCCGGGGTGGGTGGGAAGGTGACACGTGAAAACCGATTTTTAAAATTTAAATTATTTTTTTTTTACTATTTAATGTTCTATGCGATTTTGACCTTTTTTTCCATTTTTCTCCTTTTTCTCCACTATCCAGACGTCGTAGAAGAAAACAAATCACACGACCGGAAAAAGCAGAGAATTCCGAGTAAAAATAAATCAATTTCAAATCTCAGGGGCAAATTCTAATATTTTTTAAAGATTTTAAAACAAAAGTCACTTTCGGCTAAAAAAAAACGAACTTTCTTTTTTAAATTTTCGTGTCGAGAAAAATGCCGACAATTTCGACTATTAATTTACATTTTTAGAAAGCTCAAACATCAGACATTCTTACAAGCCTAATCTGGTCAAGAAATAAGAAAAAATAGCAGCAGGATCTGGATTTTAAGGAAGTCATGATTTTCAATGTCTCTGCGAAACGGCAAAAGAAGTTCAGTTTTTCATCCCCATGCGCGCGCAGACGAATGGTGTTGCTATGACCACGGTTTTGGGCCGCCTAGGGACAATTAAGAACCGAATTAGTGTTTGGTGGTATCTGGCTGATATATTTGGGCCATGCTCTTGATACCCATGCGAATATCCTGATGAGGATATTCGCATGGGTATAAAATTATATTTGCAAATGCCATCAATGATTGCTTTTTATACGGTTTTTGGCCTAGGGACAATTAAAAACCGAATAAATGTTTGCTTTTTGTACGGTTTTTGGCCTAGGGACAATTAAAAACCGAATTAGTGCTTGCTTTTTGTAAAGTTTTTGGCTCATTATGCTGAATTAAATTGTGGCGATGTATTTTTTACATCGGGTGGTGGTTGGGACCACAATGAAAAACTTAAACACTGAAGAAATAAAAAAATAAATAAAAAGAAAGTTATGGAGATTGTCACGGTGCATTTATACATCGGGTGGTGGTGGAGACAATCTTTAAAAAAAACTTTTTTTCGCTGAGCAGAATCGGTAAAGCAGCATCGTTATTTCTTAAATACTAAATTCACATTCATCATCATCAGTCTTAAAGATACTTTGATGTCATTTGCGATGCAATACTAAAAATGCAGATAACCGGATACAATTTCATTTATGTAAAACAAAAAATAGAGGAACATAGCTCTATAAAAAATATAGGAGCAGCTGATCCTGGCTGCGAGTACACATCAAAAGCATCCCTTTCCTAGGGTTACAGGTACAGAAATTCTCAGAATCTCACATTTCACAAACGTTAGAATAAATTCACTTTACAAATCAATTTTCAAGACCCCCCCCCCCCAGAACATTATTTTTCATCTTAAAATTTCATTATTAGTTTTAACGTCATTAAACTAAACCAAGCTTTGTTAACTCCACGGGGTTAAGGGCGCTGTAGCCCAGTGGTTAGCGCGCGGGAATTGCACTCGGTAGACTCGGGTTCGATTCCCGCCACTGCCAAAACAGCCGCCGTGTTCACGTGGAGTACGATCACGTTACACATGTGGGTCCGTAAGTCCTTCCGAGAGGTTGGTGGTAGGGGAAGGAGGGTACGGTCCCTGTGGATGCCTCTTCCACTGGGTTCCGGTCTAAATTGGGTGGCACATCCTGGCCGTCCAAATAGTTACCTTACACCTTTCTGGTAGGTCGGATGATCTGGGTCTCAACAACAACTCCACGGGGTTATGGCGCCAGCGAGTTTGCCACGGTCAGAATTTTCAGTGTAGCCACAGGCTGTTCGCCGAAGGCGGTTGCTCAGAAATAAGAATGATTTGAAAATTTTCTAGGCTTGCTTTTATGTTCCTGCGCATAGGTGTTGCGCATGCATCGAATGTAAATTGTAGTCTTTGTAAGTTCAATACAGTTTTATATTCGTCAATTTATCTGACGGAGTGCCGCCATCCAACATCAAATTCTGGAGTGTGTAGGAAGATAACTAAATGCTTCCTTTTCCGGCCACTTCCGTTTTTTTCCTAACATTCGTATCATTGTACAAAATAAATATGTAAAAGAGATTGAAAATACCTAATAGTTTCATTAAAATGCTTAATATTTTCATCAAAATACCTAATAGTTTCGTCATAAATTTCTTGTTATTAATTAAAAGAGGCAAACCAAGTTTGTTTATGTTGTTCATTTTTAATCTAATACGCTGAATATCAATAGAACTGTGAACTTTAGCATCTTATTATTGATATCGCCCTTTTTAATTAGAAATAATAATTTATGAAATGACGATTTTCTTAATTTTTCGAACCACAAGTATTTTATAACCTTTTTTTATTGATTTACAAGAATTGTTGAAAAATTTGAGGATCTTTCTCTGGTTTTATACCTCTTGAAAGCTCTTATATTCAAAGTATGAAATTTTCGATGATAAAATCTATTTTTGTTTGATTTATTTATTCACTGTTGAATGTAAAGAGCGATTATTTTCTTTAAAAAAATGTATGCGGAAAATTAATGGAATATGATTAAAATCAAGGCACTGTTATTGATTGATTGAAGACTCTGACCACACGACCAACCCGAAGGGTTATGGTAGCTTATTGTGTGGCCGGAAGGCACTGTTATTGAAGAACTTGTACTTTCATTTTGCAAACGTGATTTGAATTCCAAGACTTTTGTTTGTCGTTCTTAAAAAAAACGGCTTAGGATAAGTTAATCAGTTTGAAAACGATTTAGTTATGTCGATCAACGAGATCGATCGATATATTTACAACGGTATTGATTCACATTTATTGATATACAAGATATGTTGAAAAATTTGAGGACATTTCTCTTAAAAACTCTTATATTTGAAAGTATAAATTTTTAAATGACAAAAAAACTATGATTGTTTCCTTATATACAGAGTAAAATGTATAAGGAAAGTATTGTGACGTTGTTGAAAATTCGAGTTCCAGTTTTCGAAGGAAGAGCACGTTTCAAGCATCCCTGATCACGATTCGAACATTTTTAAGGTGATGTATGTGTGTGTGTGTGTGTCAATGAGTCTGTGGAGACGATATCTAACGAACGAATGGAACGATTCAATTGGAATTTGGTACAAAAATGACAATTCGTGAATACAGGAAGCATATTATTTTTAAACACAATCTATTGTTCCAAACCCCTCTAAAGTTTTGAGTGAAATTTTGAAAAAATCATCAAAAAATTAAAACCTTTAATAAAGTTATGCAAATAAGCATTTCTTATATAATTTTTCCTTAGAAAACGATTGACATAAATTTTAGAACACTAGCATGAACCGTTCTTGAGATATTGCACATTTTTCAAATAAATTTATCAAAAAATCCCATAAATTAAAAAAAAATATTAACTGTTGAGAAACATGTTCACTTTTCATATGTAATATCATGCGATAAATTTGGTGACATCATTCTCGGGGATTTAGCTCGTTCCATTCTTGAGAAAACTTACTTACTAATAAGTAACTTTTCTCATACTTTTGTAACACTTTTGTATTTGAACGCCGATAGTCCTTTATCTGCTATAAGAATAACTCATTTATCAGTCCATAACGTTAAGCGAGATTTTGGCGACGAATTTGGCGGAATGTCACCAACTTGGCGACTTTTTAAAAGTTGCCAAATTAACGAAAATCCAACTAAATGGATAAAAATGATACTAAATCAATGAAAAGGACGACTAATTGACGAAAATTCAATATCTTGGAAATAATATAAGTACCTACTATAAGGGTAACCTATTTTTTTTTTTACTGCAAAAATAGTAAATTCATTGCATTATATGTATAAGGAAAGTCATGTGCTGCCTACATCAGCTTTTTTGATTTATTCATTGTTGCATGAAAAGTGTGATTATTTTGTTTAAAAAAATGTATGTGGAGAATTAACGAAATCTGATTAGAACCAACGCACTGCTACTGAAGAACTTGTACCTTGATTTTGCCAACGTGATTTGAATTCCGAAACATTTGTCAGTCGTTGTTAATACAAATGGCCTAGGATGAGAAAGTCAATCAGTTTAAACATGACTTTGTTATGTCGACAACGAGATCGAACGAAACCTCAAAAATGATATATAATGCCATTGAAGAAAATATGGTTAAAATACATGAAGTTTATCACACTGTGTTAGAATTTTCAAATATATTTGGGACTGCCATTACATTATTGTTCATATTAAGTCAATTTTTGTTATAATTTCGAAATATAGTTTAGAATGTCAAAATATTATTATATTCATTAAGTCATATTATGTCCAATAAATATTTGCATAATATGTGATCTGGGGAACAAATATTTATAAATTATAAATTCTTGAAATATTTGTCCCCTTAATTTATGCAAATTATGTAAAAAATGATGTTCTATGTTTAGAATTCATTATTGAATCCATTTACGTTCCCATCTAGAATTTTGTATATCTTCACAAAAGAAGTCTAAAAACAGCACTAACTTTAAACTCGAGATCGTGACTGGAATGTTTCAAAGAATGACAACAAAAACATTTTAATTTAACGGGAGTGAAAATTCAGTTTTGCTAAACAGTTTTTAAAGGTAAATCCTATAAACGGATTTAAATTTTTTCGGCTGAATTACAGACTTTACTTTCTTGTTTACTCTTATAATTCTTATTATATCCAATTTCATTAAGTTTAATGTTAGTTATAGTTATATAAAAATTCGCTCTAACTGCTGTCTGTATCAACTTGAAAAAGAAATACTTTATTAGTTTAAGAGCATAAAAGATTGACTAAACGTATCAAATAGTTTCGGAGGCAAATTCTCCGGTTTCATCTTTCGAAGCTGATTTTCTACATCTTTTTTTCACTTCATTACACATTTCGATATTCGCATACATCAGTATATTTTATACATGTTTAAAAGTTAGTTGGTGAAGGTAACTTATTACAAATCGGAAACCAATTGTGCTCTTTAGTTCTATTATATTCTTTCTACTTCTGCCGTTTTGCATTCACTGGTATTTTAAGGGAAAATCTGTTTGAGCTACTTCATAACTATTTATAATATATTTAATTCCACAGTATTATTTACTGGTATTTTAAAATATTGTTATTTGAAAATGTTATTTGATGATCAAATGTTATTTGAATTTTGTTGAAGTATTAGCTCATGTAGTCTCTGAAACCGGCTTCATCTGTCGTTTTTAACACTTTACCACATAGTTGAAAAGTGTTTATGACTTTGTTCATTCATTTTGTCTGTCTGTTTGTCCGATAGCACGATAACTGCCGTAAAAATAATTTTATCAAAATGAAATTTTAGTATGTTGTTCAGACGGTCTGTGAGACTTATGGGAATATAAATTGATAATATCACTCAATTAGTTTTGGATTGAACCCAGGTTGAAAAAATGAAATACATTGAACCCTATGGGACCTAATTTTTCAAATATTTTTAGGCGAATTTAAAATTCAAAAATTCCTTCGAAAGTTTTAGAAAATATTCAAATTATCCCATAAAATATATAAAAAAATTCAGCAAAATGTATTCAGTAGTTTTTTAAATAAAAATAATAATAATTACACCTTTTATATGAAGAGATCACGTGTCAATTATATGAAGAGATCACATGACCCACTTCAAAATAAAATATGGCATTCACCTTGTGTCGAAATCGTGATATTTAAAAAAAATTATATTTAATGTTGTATCCGTCCTAAAACTGTTTTATTTTTGCTTAATTTCTGTGCATCTGTATTCTGAAACAAAAGAATTACAATATATTTGAGTTAAATGATCATCAAACTTTGATTATTTCTACAACGAAACCTAATTTTCACTGATGGAGAATGTAAACATATTAGGCTGTAAGATGTGTTGTATAAGTATTGCTGAATTTCTTTACGCAAAGTTATTTTGTTCTGGAGTCTGCAATATAGATGACATGAATGAAACGTTAATTGATTTTACATAGAGAAGCAGACGATTTAATGGCAGACATTTTCGATGAAGTTTTATGCATAGAGTTAAATTACTTTTACCTGCATGGTTTTAAGATGTTAAATATAATGAATTATTGTGCTACTGTGATGAATGAAATAAAAATGTATGAATGACATATTTACTGCTTTTACACAGACAGCCAGGTGATTTATACTTTGATGACGTCATTTGAATCAAGTTCTTTTTTTTCGATGACGTTATAAATTTTCAAACATAATTAATTATTGCAGCATTGTGATAATTAAAAAAAATATTACCACTGAATGTATCGCATTTTAGAGATGTTTCAAAAAATTAGAGTTGGAAAGTGTTTCGTTATCGATGCTTTATGCATGATTGATATTTCTTGTTATTATATTCTTATGGTATTACGAGTGACATACGTTTAGACGTATTTTAAAAAGGAAATAAGATATTTTTGACAGAAAGAAGTTAAAAGATTTTATGTTACTACATGAATTTGCCCTTTTGAATGAGAAATACAAATTAAAACATATTCTTACGCTGCATACTGGGAAACCAGTAAACAACAAAACTAGTAGAGACGTACACCTTAGTAGAGAAGGTAAGAAATTAAACATAAATAAGACTGAGTAACTAGGTTAGAAATAATCTTAGTCAAATGCTTTGAGATTTTGGGGAATGATTGGTTTTATTCATGTTCTATCTGATATTTTCAGAACTGGTGAACAAATAATGTAACACACTAACAAGAAGCCAGGCTTTGAATTTCCATCAATAATATAATAATTTCTTATGTAATTTTTCATGAGAAAATGAATGACACAAACCTTAGCACGCTAACATGATCCGTTTTCAGGCTATTGCACGTTTTTTAAATATTTGTATAAAATATTACATAAAATTACTATCGTAATTACATAATACATAATATTACATAATATTAACTATCGTAAAATGCGTTTTCCCTTTGCATATGCAATATTATGCGCCAAATTTTTTAGCAATATTCTCGGGGATCTGGTTTTGTCTCACGAGAGAAGGTACTTTGTGCAATAGCCTTGTATTTTTACGCCCAACAAATTGCCAATAGTTATTTATATATGAATAAAATCTCCTTTCGCCGCCTGTACGTAACGCTTGGCGATAAATTTGGCTATCTTAGTGACTAATTTAGCGAAATATCGTCAGCCACAGTAGATTAAAATAAATTTCGCCAGGATTGAAATAAATAACGCTGAATTAATTAAAGTGTCGCCAAATTGATGAATTAATTATTAAAATAATTTAATAATAATATCACGAAACTATATTGCTAATTGTGGATGCTTTCAATATTGATAATTGTCAATTTAGAGTTGCGCGAAATATAAGTTAATTGGGTACTTCGAAATAGTTTTACATGTTTTTTTTTTAGGAAAAGCGTCAAATATACATTTCAATGTTAGAAACTTTGTGGATATTATATTTTATATTATCAATGTAAAAGAAATAAATTAATTGCATTATATAGAAAATCTATATTTTGTCCACATCAGATTGCTTTATGTTACCTTTATATTGCCCATTAGAGGTCAATATATTTACCAACAAGTTTTTATAGTAATCGGATTTTTAGCAAGTTTTGCGGCCACTGCGCAGACGCAAAACTACAAAATTAGGTCACAGAAATTAGTGTAAGTAGGTCGAGTGGCTCCCTTGAAGAGTAGAAAATACAAAATGATCATGGCATTGAAGTCAGATGAATTGAAATAAAAGTCGTTAAGATAGATAAAAACTAATATTTTAAAAAGGGCAATTTTAAAGCAACAAAGTTGGTCTCAGTTTAGCTTGGGCAGGTTCAGTGAATTGGAGAGAAACTAAATCACAATTTTATCAAATAAAGCGTAATTAGGCCAATTTTACTATTTTTCGCAAACAAATTAGTTTATTTTATTTACAATACCTTCTGAAGTGATCGTATAATATAATGCAGATTTTTAACTAACGTCTCAATCCAGCTCTGCTCATGACGCCATGCGCCAACCATAACAAAAGTATCAACGATAGCTTCTCTATTAGAACTCTGAATAATATAATTGTTTATATGTTTTACATATATTTATTTATTTTAAAATGACAACATCGTTGCCAACATTGAAATGTTGGATTTTGAAAATAAATAGTGCAAAAAATAAAATTGAATTTAAACTTCAAAATTATATTTAAAAAGATTGAAAATTCATATAAAAAAATCTAAGGTTTTTTCCAAAACTTTGGCACACGAGGCCCTTCAAAGTATATTTAGTTCTAGTTGAACAAAAAGTGGAGGTCCTATTACGAACATTATATTGGGAGATTTTCTAGATGGTTATTTATTTAGCCCTGTATAAAGCGTTTCTTTTATGGCGTAGGGTCATACATAAGGCGAAGATGCGATGTTGAAGAGTACATTACAGCGGCAAGCATAAAATGTAGATTTATTTACAAGAATATACTAACTATATTTACAGGACCATTATGTAGATTATATATAGGAACATCATTAAAATAGCATCCGAAATACGAATGTCCGAATGATGCTGATAAAGTTCTGAGGCCGCTTATAAGAGCCAGGGTAGAAGTGCTGCGGATGCGGCATATGCAAACCTACAGTCTCTGTGGAGGGCAAGAAAGTTTTATGCTAATCGCTGGAGAAGTGTCGCCATACTTTCATAGTTCTGCCTTTAAAATCTCTAACAAAGAAACTCGCGATTTATTTTAATTTTTGAAACTTGAGCAACAAAAAAGGATACTTTTATCTTCCAGACTTTAGCTTTGTACTGGAACTTTTATCTTTGGATTAAAAAAAAATGGAGATTGCACCACTGAAATTGTCACGCGAATTAGACTTTTTTAATATGAGTATTCGTGTTGCTCTGTTCCCGAATATTTTGGAATTTGTTTGCCTTTCAAAAACATGTGGGTAAAAACTATCAAATTTTCGGAATTCTGGCTCCTCAGCTCTCTTTGAAACTCCCACCTTTAGATCCTGTTAAAAAAATAGAGATCGCAGATCGAAAATTGTGTGAGGATGTTTATTAAGACGGGGGTCGATTTCTGCATTTCTCAGAAGTTTCTCGAACATATTTAAAATGCTATTTAAATTTTCGAATTTTTGAACTTTTCCTGCAATTCGGATCAAATGATACATTGTAGAAAACATCGCGAGGCACTAGGCTAATTATTGGCTTTGGAATAAGTAGCACATTCCGAAATACAAACATGTATTTCCATTTTTCATGCATTAATAGTAAGATTATTATGTAATAAAATCACATACAATATCTAAAATGGCATGTGTTATCATTGAGTATAAAATATATTGTACGAGCAAATAATGACTAATATTAATTGTCAAACAATTTCTACCAGAATGCAAATTAAATTGTCTGATATTTATCCTGAATATCCAATGCTGAACTTTTAACCGCAAGAAAAAATACAGTATAAATATCATCCATCTACTAGGCCATTATCCGTTTTTTCTCATTTCTGCCATCCTAAAAATAATTAATTAAGCTATCATGCCAATCTTACGAAATTAAGTTGAGGGGGGGTTTTAGTTTTGTAAAATGCTCTGGAATTTTTTTCTTCTCTGCATTTGAAAGCTGATTAGCGAACATTGAAGGCTAAAGAAAACAATTATTATAAGCTCTTGAGTAATCTAATAAGCTCAGCTGATTTTATAGTAAACTTTATTTTACAAAATACTGTTAAAATAAATGAATGCAATTTTCATTGTCGCCATATTGCTTTACACTAAGTATTAATTTATGCATACTTCTTTAACGATGTAATTTAGCATGAACTTTTATAAAAAGAAGTTTTAAATTGCTGGAAATTAAGGAAATACTACATGTTACAAAGCTATGTTTTTCTAAATATAGAATATTGTATATTTATTACAATTGCAATTTCATGCAGTCATACTTATGCTTGTTTTTATTTTTTTTATTTTCAGTTTTTCTGTTATCGGCATTATATATTTAACTTTGTGAAAAATATTATTACTTTTCCTATATGCATAGTATAGTTTATACGAAAAATATTGAGACGGGTGTCGAAAATTCGAAATCGAAATTTGTATCAACTAATTGAATTATGCTTAGTAATTTTTAGCTAAAATATACAACATTCATCAAGTAGTAATACACATACTTTTTATTTGTTATAAATCGTTTTTGATTTAGTTAATCCATTTACCGAATGGAAGTATGTACTCAAGCAATGAAAATTAGCGCATGGCTTTATTTGCATAACAGCACATAACTTTCACTACATAATGCAATGACTTTGCTTCTTTCACAGTCAAATAAAAATGTAAAGATTACTAAAATAAGTGTACATGAATATTGAAAATTTTTCTAGTTGACAACATGTAAAACTATTTCAAAGTATCCAATTAATTTTTATGTTTGTAAATCCAAATTAATATTTAGATATATAGCTAGCACCCGCTAAGCAATGAAGTTCATCTATTAAACGGCAGAAAATCATTAGAAACTATTATTTTATTATATAAAGCCATTTCTTTGCGCTCGATTAAATTTTAAATTGCAATTATTATAACGTTTATCATATGTCAATATTTCATTTAACATTTTGTTGTTTATTTTGGAAAATGCGAATTTCGTTACTATGACAATCATCGAATCATCTATAAATTGTCGTATACAAAACTAAATGTTTAACCAGTCATACGGATTAATTCTTATAGACTCCCTATTGAAATCTAATTTCTATATCACCCCCCTTCAAAAATGTAAGTAATTTGTGACACTCTAGACTCACTAATAAAGCGTGTCTTTCCCACAAATCGTGAAACTCACAAAATTTTGAATCAAGAAAAGTAATATACCAAAAAGGATAGGGAATCTATATACCGTATATTCCGGCGTATAACGCGCGCCGGCGTATAACGCGCACATATACTTTTAAACTGCATTTTACAATTTTTAGATATATTCGCCGTATAACGCGCATCCATTTTTTACCGGAAAACCCTGAAAAGTACATGTGTAATACTCTTATTTTTTGAAATCATTTATTCGAAGGATTTCGCCAGGCGTTTGAACAATAGTATACTTCTAGAACTATAACTCTAAAGCGCAAGCAAAGAGGGGGAGACAAATAGGCGCCATGGTACATGATTATTCCGCTTATTTATACAGACTTCGTTTCCCCCTCCCTTTCGTGTGACGTATGAGGAGAACGATTTATCTTGGAACAAAGGCGTTTACGCCTGTGACTTTTCGCTCTCTTTGGAATCATCAATACACAGTTAGTAGTGTTTTTTTTTAGGCTTAAATATGGATCATGCGAAACGAAGCAAACACAGTGCTGGTTTTAAAATCAAAGTGATTAAATTTGCAAAAGAGAATGGAAATCGTGCTACAGCGAGGATGTTTGGTGTTGGTGAAAGATCTATACGTGAGTGGAGAAAAAATAAAATGACAATCATTAATCTGCCAAGGAATAAATGTGCTTTACGTAAAGGAGTAACGAAATGGCCCATCCTAGAAGAAAGCGTTGCGAACTGAGTCCCATAAAATCACCAGAATGGATTAATCATAACAAGAAACAGTGTACGTTTGTTTGCCTTAAAGTGGGCAAAAAAGAATGCAAGTGAAAGTGAAAATTTTAAAGCAACTTTGAGTTGGTGTAGCCGATTTATGGCGCGAAATAATTTAGTTCTGCGAGAAAAAACAAAAGTTTCACAAATGCTTCCTAAAGATGTGGACAACAAGCTAATAAGTTTTCAGAAGTATGTCATAGACCTACGAAGGCAAAAAAATTATTTACTCTCACATATTGGTAATATGGATGAAACTCCAGTAATATTTGATATGATAGGAAATAAAATTTTGTATGTGAAAGGAACAAAAACAATTTGCATAAAAACAACAGGTCATGAAAAATCTCACTTCATCGTAGTGCTCTCCTGCTTAGCGGACGGTATCAAATTAAAACCTATGGTTATTTTTATAAGGAAAACGATGCCGAAGTCTAAAGTCCCAAAAGGTATTCTCATTCATGTGCACGAGAAAGGATGGATGAACGAAAATGGAGTAAAATTGTGGATAAAAATGTTTGGCAAAAGCGTCCAGGTGTCTTAAAGAATCCAGAAAATATTTTAGTTTGGCACATGTTCAAATCTCATCTAACGGATAATACAAAGCAATTGCTGACAGAGAGCAACACAGACATGGCAGTTATTCCAGGTAGATTAACGTCGTTAATTCAGCCTTTAATCAAATTAAAACCTATGGTTATTTTTATAAGGAAAACGATGCCGAAGTCTAAAGTCCCAAAAGGTATTCTCATTCATGTGCACGAGAAAGGATGGATGAACGAAAATGGAGTAAAATTGTGGATAAAAATGTTTGGCAAAAGCGTCCAGGTGTCTTAAAGAATCCAGAAAATATTTTAGTTTGGCACATGTTCAAATCTCATCTAACGGATAATACAAAGCAATTGCTGACAGAGAGCAACACAGACATGGCAGTTATTCCAGGTAGATTAACGTCGTTAATTCAGCCTTTAGATGTGTGTATAAATAAACCATTCAAACCAAATTTAAAACGTCTTTGGAATATGTGGATGTTAGAAGATGAAAAAACATTTACAAAAGGAGGCTAAATTCGTCATGCCAGTCTAGAAATAGTGTGTGAATGGATAATAAAAGCATGGAATGAAATCAAACCTGACATAATTCAAAAGTCATTTAAAAAGATATAACGTGCTTGAAGATAAAACGGAAAACGAATATGACGAACTTTTCATGTTATCCAATAATGACAGTTTATAAGGTATGTAATTTCATTGCAATAAAATATTTTAGATATATGTACAAATATTTTTTTTCATTCTCATCATTTCTTTATTTTTGCAGATATCATTTTTATATCCGGCGCATAACGTGCACTCGTAATTTCCGACCTTATTTTTTGTGTTATAAGTGCGCATAATACGCCGGAATATACGGTAAATAAAATTGAAAATCTGTCTGTCTGTCCCGTCATCACGGAAGAACGGCTGAACCGAATTTGATGAAATTGCGTGGGTAGCCTGGAAATAGTCCCACGTAAAATTTAGTCCATGCTTGGAGTTTCTACGATTATTGGTTTTCGAGATATTAGTAACAAACGAAATTTTCGTTTGTCTCATCAGCACGGGAGAACGGCTGCACCGAATTTGATAAAATTTTGTGGATAGCCTTGAAATAGCTCCCCATAAATTAGCCCAAGTTTCGAGTATCTAAGACTAGGGGTTGTCGAGATATTAATGAAAAATGAAACTTTTTCCTAGGAGTTCTACTCTCTAACTCCTTGGTTTATCCAAACGAAAAGCTTGAAAATCGTTTGAAAGTGAATTAAAATTTAACTCTGAGTTTGATGTCAGATTTTTTGCGCTAATTAGTCACTTCTGAAAATATGAATTGTTTGAAACATGATTTAAATGGAAAATCTATCTCCATGGTTTATTTTTCACAAGCTTTTACTGAACAATGAAAAGTATAAAGAAATCAAAATGGCTATTTAATTTCACAGTTTATGAAGAAAATTCTATCTTATATCGTATTGCTCAGAAATGCAATTAAATTAAATCTGTCTGTTAATTTTAATTATTATTTTTTCGATTTGAATAATAAATAAATGGATATAAAAATATATTTTAGAAAAAAAAAACGATTTGATTTTTCTTATAGCATTTTTGACTGGATAATATCAATTGCGGTCTTCAGGTTGAAACGTTATTATTATTGATATTTTCGGGGATTATTGATTCAGGGATTATTGATATTTTCAAGTTATTATGCAACTGTTTTATTACGACAAAAATTGTTTAAACTCATATATTGTACGTTGCACTAGTAATCTTCTACAAATACACGGGTATATCTTCTAATCTACGAGAATATAAGTAGTACAGGTATATTGGCATATGTTTTGATATATATTGGAATCAATTGGGACCTTCTGCTATAAAGAGTATGGAGATTATTGATATTTTCAATTTATTACTTCATCTCTTTTATTTTGGCAAATATATTTGAGACTCATATTGTAATACGGGTAATCTTCTACTAACACACTGGTATATTTTCTAATCTGCGACAATATAAGTAGTACAAGTAGTACGAGGTTGCACATATAGATTCAATTCTTTTTTTTTTTGTAAATTTGCTTAAAAAAGGGGCCACGATGTTTTATTCTTCAGATCTGACCGTGAAGATAATTTTGCATAGTGAGAACAGATATTCTTAAACTTCTCTTTAGGAGCAATAAATTTAATATTTTAACAGAATTTGCTCATGATTGCGAATTATAAGTTTATTTATATTATATATTCCGTACGAAGAACGGGTATGCTGCTAGTCTATATAAATAAAATTGAAAATATGTCTGTGTGGTTATTTGTATGTTTATATGTTACATCATCAGGGAGAACGGCGGTACCGAATTCGATGCCAGTTTAGGGGTAGACTTGGAATAGCCCCACTTAAAATTTAGTCCATGTTTCGAGTTTCTAATACCAGCGGTTGGTTAGGTATGAATTAAAAACGCACAATTAAACCTTCCATAGATATAGCATAATGCAGACGATAAGTTTCCACCAATTTATTAAAAAAATTATATCATGTAGCTTAGCAACGGATGTAAATTCAAAGCGTTTATGCAACCAGGCGATTGTTATTAAATTATTTTCGATTTAAATAATAAGGTATATATATATATATATATATATATATATATATATATACATATATATATATACTAGCCGCCTTTGACGACCAGCCCGTTCGCTACCCTTGAAAATTCTGACCGTAGCAAACTCGCTGGCGCGAACTATCAGAAAATTGTAAGGACTATTTGGGCGGCCAGGATGTGCCACCCAATTTAGACCGGAACCCAGTGGGGGAGGCATCCACAGGGACCTTACTCTCCTTCCCCTACCACCAACCTCTCGGAACTACTTACGGACCCACATGTTTAACGCGATTGTACTCCGCGTGGACACGGCTGCAGTTTTGGAAGAGGCGGGAATCGTATCCTGCCCTACCGAGGTCAATTCTCGCGCACTAACCACTGGGCTACCGCAGCCCTCCGCTACAATCTCCATGACTTTCATTTTATTCACCCAATTTAGACCGGAACCCAGTGGGGGAGGCATTAACAGGGACAGTATTCTCCTTTCCTTACCACCAACCTCTCGGAAGGACTTAGGAACCCACATGTTTAACGTGATCGTACTCCGTGTGAACACGGCGGCAGTTTTGGCAGTGGCGGGAATCGAACCCGGGCCTACCGAGTGCAATTCCCGCGCGCTAACTTCCCGCGCGCTAAAATTTAAATTTTAATTTGACCATATGCTAAGCTCTTAATTCCATCATTTAAAATATAACGTAATATCATGTAAAATATCCTCATTCTATCGTTCCATAATTTAAAATATCCATAAAATTAAAATATTTATTTAAAATATTCATAAATTAAAATCTGCATTTAAAATGGCCATATGCTAAGCTCTTAATTCCATGATTTGAAATATCAAGTAATTTTCTAACCCGTCTCCATGGGAACGCGTAACGTCACCGGCGGGAGAAAATCGGATCTTCCGAGAATTATCCGAAAAATTTAAAATCATTATTTCCTTCAAATTCCGATCCTGCGGCTATTTTCTTTTATTTCTTAACCAGATTGGGCTTGTAAGAATCCCTGGTGTTTAAGCTTTCTAAAAATGTAAATTGTTATTCGAAATTGTCGGTACTTTTTCGGATGCGAGGATTTAAAAATGAAAGTTCGTTTATTTTTAGCTGAAAGTGACTTTCGTTTATAAATCTTTAAAAAATATTAAAATTTGCCTTTGCGATTTGAAATTGATATATTTTTACTCGCAATTGTCTGCTCTTTCCGATCGCGATTTGTTTTTTTTCTACGACGTCTGGATGGTGGAGAAAAAAAAGGCGAAAAGGGCAAAAAACGGTCGAAATCGCATAAAACATTTAATAAAAAAAAAATTTAAATTTAAAAAATCGGTTTTCACGTGTCGGTGAAAAATCGGTTTTCACCCCCTTCGTGGGGGCTTCGCCTCCTACTCGCAGCGCTCACAGAGCTAGCTTCATATCTCTCTTTCCTAAAATTTCTATTTTCAAAAATCTCTTTTCTATCCCTGCCTATTTCCCGCAGGAGGGAAAAGCGGGGATTTTTCTTATCCCAGGGAATCCAGAAACGGGATTTCTTAATCATGAGCTGGCTTTGCGAGCTATTTCATGCCAAACTAAAGTTTACATCGATAAACGGTTTATTTCATTGTGTTACCCTATTATTTTTCTATAAGCGTACCAAATATCATAATTTTGTATGGTATAGTTTTTAAGGTACGCGACAGAGAAGTCGCTAGACGTGCCGATACGAAAAAAAAGTTTACTTCAGAAGTGCATAAAAAGTATAATATCTCAAAAACTACATAAAATTAAAAAAAGGGGCTCCGTCCTGCAAAAATTCACCCATGCAGGTACCTGCCTACAAAAATTTGTTGTTTTGCTATTTGTTGTCTTGCTTAGTCTATCCAGGACGCGAACTCGCATATATATCAAAAACGATTTATATCAGCGTATTTCCTATAGCTTTGTCTATAAGTGTACCAAATTTCATATTTTTATATGCAATAGTTTTTGCGGTACTAAGCAAAGAATCTCGAGAAACGAGAAATTTGTCAAACAGCGGCTGCTGCTACTCTTCTTTAATATAGAGAGAAACGTTGTACAGAACCCATACGATTAATAGAAAATTGTGAATTTTAAATATATATACTTTTCATGTGTTAAAAACGGCCCTCATTTTCATTGTGATATAAAAAATGGTCTAACAATCCCATCTTCATAAATTACCAGATGTTTCTTTGAAAATTGCACAATGTTTTAACCAAAAAATGGCGTTTCAGCAGTATTTGGTTCAAAAATTATGAATTTTTATGTAAAACCTCATAAATTTTCAAAGAATTCTAGCAGCGTTCGGGACGAGGGATAAAACAAGTTTTCAATTGTAATGACGGAAGTTCACTTTGTTTTTGCATTGCCAATGACTGCAGCTATTGCAGCCTGTAAGGCATTTATGACTTCAAACAACAAGTACCAGAAGGTGGCAATAAGTAAGAGTAAAACAAAGCACACTGTCAAACGGTCGCCTGTGGTTTGTTGTAGATTAAATAAATTTATGTGGGGGGAAATAAAGAATTTCCACACTTTAGGACCTCAACCAGTTACGCCCAGTGTATCTCTGACCAGTGACAATTTCGGCACAGTGACAATTTCAGCCAGTGACATTTTTAACACAAGCCCGACAGTCAATGGGACCAAGGGGGAGAAAAGAAGGAGGAGCTAGCAGAGTAAGTCAAGTTTTTGTACAAGAAATCATAAGCTAATTGAGAATGATTTCATGAAAAGTGTGAATCGAAGGGGTTGCTCGTTAGCAAAAAGTGGATAATGGCCGTAAAAGAGAAGTCTTAAAACCAAAACGAAGGCTAGTCCCAAAGATTACTCTGGCCAAGTTGATTCCCACAGTGGATCCTACTATACGAATGGCATCCTTAACAGGTACCCATTTTGCTCTCATGAGGAATTCGCGTTTGTTAAGAATATGTTTATTGTAACTTACATTTCACAATTACATTCGCCTGCAAGTTTAATTGAAAATGAATACGAATTGTAAAGTTCTTACTTGAAAACGTTAGTAAAAATATTATGTGTGCTGAAATAAATAATTGTGTAAGAGCAATTAAAGGTGTCTTCAATAAGTAGTCTATAATTTATGTTTATTTTTTTGGATTCATGTTTTTTTATAGTTGGACGACACACAATAGGTGTTTTATATTTTAAACGCATGATATTGTACACACTATTACAATAACGAGGTCAAATAAAGTAAATTTAGCAAATAAAAGACATATTATAATAATATCTCTCAACAATTAATTAATAATAATTATTTAATGTAACAATTTAAATACAATTTTTTCACAACAGGTATAATATGTATGTATATCACAGGCTTTATCAACACCTCTATATTAAACTAAAATGATCAATCATGCATAAAGATTTGATTATGAAACACTTTCAAACTGCAATATAATTTTATTTAAACATCTCTAAAATGCGATACATTCAGCGGTGATATTTTTAAAATTAGAACAATACTACAATGATTTATTATATTTGAAAACTTCATCGAAAACAAATGAACTTTATTCAAATATCGTCATCGAAATATAAATCGCCTGACTCTCTATATAAAAGCAGTGAATATTTCATTGATAAACTTTTTTCCATTCCTCTCATTCAGCGGCAATATTTTTAAAATTATCATAATGCTGCAATAATTTATTTTACTTAAAAACTTAAAACCATGGAGGAAAAAGTACTTTCTAACTCCATGTTTAAAACTTCATCGAAAACGGCAATACTATAGAATCGTTTGCTTCTCTATGAAAAAGCAATGAATGTTTCACTCATATTAGCTATATTACAGACTCCAGAGCTAAATAATTTTGCGTTAAAGAAACTCAACAATTCTTATACAACTCATCTTATAGCTTGATGTTGTTGTTGTTGAAACCCAGACCGTCCGACCTACTTATAGCTTGATGCGTTTACATTCTCTATACGTGAAAATAAGGCTTCGTGATGTTATTAATAATTAAGCTAGATGATATTATTCATTTACGTTCCCATATGTCCCACCAACCGTCTCAACAACACACTAAACTTTCATTTTGATAAAGTCATTTTTAAGACAGTTCTTGTGCGAACAGACAGACAAACAGATAGACAGAATGAACAAAGTCATAAACACTTTTCAACTATGAGGTAAATTGCAAATACAAATAGCTGACGCCACTGTTTGACAAATTTCGCGTTTCTCAAGTTTCTATGTCACGTAGCGCAATATCTATAGCATACAAAAGTATGGAATTTGGTACATTTATAGAGAAATATTAAGGAAACACACTGATATAAAGTGTTTTCCGATTTAAAATTTAGTTTAGGAAATATTTATAGTCAAAGTGAAAGGAAGTTTTGGAGCTGCGAGTTCGTTTCCAGGACAGACTATAAATAGCAAGAACTCGGATTTTTGGTGGCATGTATCTACGCAGTTGCATTTTTGGTGGCATGTATCTACATAGTTGAATTTTTGGTGGCATGTATCTCATAGTTGAATTTTTGCAGGACGGAGCCCTTTTTTTAAATTTCGATTTATTTAATTATATTATTCAAATTTTTATGCACCTTTCTATGCAAATTTTTTGTCTTTACGGGCGAAGACTTGAAACTATTGTTGTCATGAATATTACAATTTAATTGTAATATTTCACAATAATTATATGTTTTATTGCTGTAAATCTCTCTATACTGAACGCATAACACGATATTTTGTCACTGTATTACGAACAAATGGCAAAACATGGAGTTTTGCCGTGTGCTCGTAATACAATAAGCAATCGTTCTTAAAAGCAGTTGCACGACATAGATTGCGGTGTAGGCTCAACGAGCGCCAGTAAGTTGGAGACGAAGCCTTCTAACTCACAAAACTAGTTTCGGAGTTGACGAGCATAGAGAGCTGGGAGCTGAAGCTTCATGAAATTGTTCGGGAAAACGAGTAAAGGTGATCGTCAGCTAATAAGGTGGCGAAGTACCAACGGGTGTATTACGCCTACGGCGAGCTCCGATTAATGAGCGACAGGAATGGAGGGTGGTATCTTGGAGTTTTACGAGCTTCAGCGAGCACAGGACACGTAGGCGGTCATAGGAACCAACCGGAGTGAAAGAGCTCGCAAAGCGAGTTCCAGGGCTGGAGAATGTCATTTAACGAGATATAGTTCTCATCAGCTGTATTACGCCTGCATAGCATGCGGCACTAAAGTGCTCGCGAAGCGAGCTTAATGAGCGCCAGCGAGTAGGAGAGGAATCCAATCGACTCGCGGGTGCTGGCGCTTGCTGGCGGGCACAACGAGCAGGGGGGGAGAAGCTTCAGGGAGCACAGGCACGTAGAAGTTTGCTTGAGCCGGCCGGGTTGAAATAGCTCGCGATGCGAGTTCCGGGGCTGGTGAATGTCAATAAATAAAGGACAATCCCCAACGGGCGTATTACGCCTGTGTAGCAGGCAGCACTAAAATGCTCGCGAAACGAGCGTTAGAGAGTTACTTGGGATTGCGAACGTAGCGAGACAGGGCGGAGCCCAGCTCGAATATTACGCCTGCGTAGTAGGTGGCACTGAAGTGCTCTCTAAGCGAATTCAGCGAGCAGGGGTGGATCCCAAAGGGCATATTCCGCCTGCGTGCAGGCGGCACTAAAGTGCTAGCGAAGCGAGCTCAGTGAGCGTTAGCGAGTAGGAGGCGAAGCCTACCGATTCGTAAAGCGAGTCACGGGTGCTGGCGGAATTAGTGAGCAAGGGGTGAAATCGTCAAAGAGCACAGGACACGTAGGAGGTCGTGCGAGTCGGCCGGAGTGAAATACCTCGCGAAGCGTGTTCCAGGGCTGGTGAATGTCAGTTCATAAATGATAGTCCCCAATAGTTCATAAATGATAGTCCCCAATAGTTCATAAATGATAGTCCCCGATATCGTATTACGCCTGCGTGGCAGGTGGCATTAAATTGTTCGCGAAGCGAGGTCAGCGTGCTTTAGCGATTCGGAGGCGAAGCCTCCCGACTTGCGATGCGAGTTACGGGAGTTGGCGAGCGTAGCGAGCAAGGGGCGGAGCCTCCTAGCATGTTAAAATGAAACTTTAATTATTTATCTAAAAGTTCTGCAATGATAATTACTCCTAAAGATTAAAATAAACCATGAGATCATCGTTACTAAACAAATGTATAACTATTTTTAGTTAAGTATTTTAATGCATATAGTTTTATAAAATACAAATTTACCAAGTCTTACAAAGCTAGTAGTAAAAAATTGAGTTTATCTTGTTTATACCATATATGCGAACTTAGCAGCACTAAATAACCTGGAAATGTGTATGAAACTTTCATCTTAATCCATGGCTAATGACTCATGAAAGTCCATTACGTGCTATGTTACAAGGTGCTTGTGTTGCATGAATATAAATCCGTGGTCAGCACAACCGTAAAGTTAATTAAATTCATGCGGGAAGATCATGACAAAAGTTATTTATTAATATTTGATATTTTCATGATCATTAACTGCATACGAAACTGTATGAATTATGTAAAATTCGCTTAAAATTTTTTTTAAGTAAAATGGTTCTTTCTGATAGTTAATTTTTCATACTTAAATTTTGTGTTCTCATGATTTATTTTTTAGTATATCAATTTGATAGATACTTTTATTTAATAAAATAAAGTATTTCTACCCCTTTTATTTACATAAGAAATATATATAAAAATGTATAGAAAAGATGCATTTAGGATTTAAAGAAATTGGCTCAATTGATCGGAAATTTGAAAAAGGACTTAATCTGTAGCAATAGTTCTTATATATAATATAGTTTTTCGCATCTGATATGATTGTTGTTTACTAAATTACAAAATTAGTAATGTTTCACAGGCAGTAAGATACAACGATAAGATAAAAATACTTCGAAAATAAATACTTCGAAAATAAATAAAACTGAATATTTTTCTAATCTTTACATAATAATGTCAAATTTAGCGTTGTGGAATCTGTTTTATTTAGATGTTATATAAGTTATGACATTATACTAAATTAGTTATATTCAATTACAAACAATATGCCTACTTAGACATCACTACTCCATATTTAGTTATTATCTCTCACTGTAATTAATCTAACATAGGGAGGCAATAGCGATCTATCATATTGCCATAAGGTTTCTACCTAAAACACAAGCATAAAACAATGTAAAACACAATCACAAATAAAAACATAATGTAATACATAAGCATAAATATATACTGATACCATAAAGTTTAGCCGATTTAATGTGCCACTAGTATTTTAGAGTGATCTTGTTGGCTAGAGTGATAAAGAGGGTTTCTCTCTTTTCTAACACAATATTCTATACTACAGGTCGTCAAGATAACAATCATATTAATGTATGGTTTGGAACTAAAAGATAATCCCCCCAAAAAATAATGTAAAACACAAGCCTAAATAACAACTGACACCATAATATTAATCGATGTACTAAGCCACTACAATTTTAGTGTGTTTTTGTTGGTTAAGGGAATAAGGAGTAACTTTTTCTTTACTAACACAGAGAAATACAAGAAAGATCATTCCTGCTAAAAGCACTGGTTATGAAACACTTTCCAACTTCAATGCAATTTTTTTAAACTCTAAAATGCAATGCATTCCTCGGTAATATTTCAAAACTTATCACAATGCTACATTAATTTATTATATTTGAAAACTTAAACCTTCATCGAAAAAAATGAAATTCATTCAAATGACGGCATTGAAATATAAATTGCCTGTTTTAAACATCTCTAAAATGCGATACATTCCTCGGTAATATTTTTAAAATCATCACAATACTACAATAATTTATTATATTTGAAAACTTCATCGAAAACAACTGACATTCATTCAAATGACGTCATAAAAATATAATACGCCGGGCTCTCTCTATAAACATTAGCAACATTTCATTCATAACATTTTCCCATTCATTTTATTCATCACAGTACTAAAATAATTTATTTTATTTAAAAACTTAAGACCATGGAGCTACAAGTAATTAAACTCTATGCTTAAAACTTCATCTAAAAAAATCGTCCTTCTCTCTAAAAAATTAATGAATATTTCATTCATATCAGCTATGCAGACTCCATGAGCTAAATACTTTTGCGTTAAAGAAATACAACAATTCTTATACAACTCATACTACATATTTTACTGTTTACATTTTACATAAAAGAAAAATAGGCTTCGTTGTAGAAATAATTAAATTTGGATGATCATTTAAACTCAAATATATTGTCATTGCGTTGTTTCAGTATGTAGATGCACAGAATTTAAGCAAAAATAAAGTGGTTTTAGGACAGATACAACACTCAATATGAATTAAAAAGAACTTTACAAATCCCGATTTTGAGACATGATGGATGCCATATTTTATTTTGAATTGGATCACGTGATCTTTTCGCATCATGGTTACGTGATCGCTTCATATAAGAGGTGTGATTATTATTTTAATTTTTATTTTAAAAACTACTGAATATATTTTGCTGACTTTTTTTTATATATTTTATGGAATAATTTGAATATTACCTAAAATTTTCGAAGCAATTTGCGAATTTTAAATTAGCTTAAAAAATGTTTGAAAAATTAGGTCCCATAGGGTTCAATGTATTTCATTTTTTCAATCCGGGTTCAATCCAAAACTAATTGCGTGATATTATTCATTTATATTCCCATAGGTCCTACAGACCGTCGATCAACATACTAAAATCTCATTTTGATTAAGTCATTTTTACGGCAGTTATCGTGCTAACGTACAGACAGACAGACAGACAGACAGACAGGCAGACAGACAGACAAACAGACAGACAGACAGACAGAATGAACAAAGTCATAAACACTTTTCAACTTTGTTGTAAAGTGTTAAGAACATGGGAAGCAAATTGAAGTCATTCATATCGTTATGATGTTTGAACCTAAAACACAAGCATAAAAAAATTAATGTAAAATGCAAGCATAAGTATCAACTGATACTATAATATTTAATCGATTTATTGTGACACTGCTACTTCTAGTGTGTTCTTCGTTGGTTATGAAGCCAAAGAAGATTCGTTTTTTTTCTAAAGAGAAACTTTCTACCCAGATCCATTCTCGCTAAGTATAAAAATATGAAAAAAACATCACAGCTGCAGACAAAAAGTCCAACCCCTTAAACTAAACTATACTGCACAAATGCAAGGTGGCAAGTTTGAACACATAATTGAAACAATAAATTAGGAGTCTTCATATGGTGGCAAGTATTGTAAACACCTGATCTCGATGGAACAATTAAGCGCCCTTTATTCCTTTTTGCATATTTATTTTGTTCAGATAGGAATTTTTGCAAAAACCGGCAAAGGCATCCTTAACAAACTCATACCTCCTCTGGAATTCGATGCTGAGTTCATATCAGTCATTATCTAAACACGGTCTAGAGGCCACCCTGAGAAATATATATTTCTAGGAAAATGCTTTAACCAAAAGTAGAGATCTTTAGTGAACCACCTATCTCATTCGGTGTTTAATTCTGAGTTCATATCAGTCATAATCTGCAGTTAATCTTGAGAAATAGATTTTTCGAGAAAAAATTATTTGAATCGAAAGTGAAAACAAAACTGGAACAGGAGATCCTTAGTGAACCACTCTACTTCCTCCAAAATTTGATACTAAATGAATATCAGTTATCGTCTAAGCTGTCTCTATAACCAATCTTGAGAAACAAATGTTTGGAGTAAAATTAAAATATATCAACCAAAAATTGAAAAATGAACAGGAAATAGAAATATTTTGTGAACCACCTACTTCCTTTGAAATTTGATACTGAATCTATATGAGCCATCACTTAATCGCTATTTATAATACTATAATATATCCTGGAAAATAAATATTTCAAATAACACTTTTTAGTAAAAACAATAGTATTACACAATTTTTGCCAGCAATAATGCAATAATTAAACTTGTTTAAAAATCGTTTCTTTACAACAAAGTAAAGAAAGTGGATTTAATATTTGCAGGCAAGATATGATGTACTACAGAAACTATTTTATAATAGATGTGCAAGTATAATAAACTGCAAGCTTAAAGTCAAGAACTGTGAATTTGTTTTTATTAAACAATAAATATATTTGTCACAATTGCAAATAAACTAATGTTTTATAAATTCGGTGAAAAAATAAATATATGTAGTTTCTTGTAATAACAGATATGTTTAAGAAAATATAAGAATATTCTTTAAAATATGCATACAGAAAAGTCCTTTGCATATATACATTTATACATAACTTCTATTCAACATTGTATCTGCTGCATATAAAAGTGACTTGAAATCTGGAAAAGCATCACACTCGGTAGATATTTCTGTTTAGCATACGGAAAAATGATTTTCAAACTAGAAAATAATTTTTCTTTTGTATGAAGAAGGTGGTGCTTCATACATTATTTATATAGAGTTACGCATTTTAGATATTTAGAAGGTCTAGGCATGCATCCTATATTATATTTAAACCTAGATTTGGTCAAGCATGGTTCATTTAAAATTATCATTAATTATTGAAAATAAAACTTTGTAAGATGATGATATTCAAAAAATTATATGCAATTTTCAAAATATATGTATTACGAAATTATTTATTTAAAGCACGGTATAAAATTAAAAAATGAATTAAGTAATTCATTTTATGAATATAATTTGTAAATATTTATCCAATGACATGACAAAGTTTATATATGTTGTTTTCAAATGTCGGTCGTTTAGCTGCTAGGCCATTGGACAGTGAGCTCTCCAGTATTTCTCAATGATTGAATTAAAAGTCAGTAGAGCAGGGCACTGGTCAAAATGTTTTCCAGACATAGGCTATAAAATTAGCTATCAATATCCAATTCCAGTTGACTCCTTAAAAATTTGGAGTGCTTAAATAGAGCGATACTTTAGTCAATGTATATAATAAATTTTATAAACTACTTAGAAACTTACTTAGAAAATAAATTCAACTTACTTAGAAAATAAATTCAAAAAATTTATTATTATGTTGACAAAGCTAGCAGTAACTACTCTAATTTATAAATATTATTAATGTTCTCAAAAATCATACATTCTTTATAATTATATTTACATTTTACACAATACAAAACTTCAAATCTTATCTAATGGAATTTCTGCTAAATAGAAACAATTCCATCTCATAAATAGTTGTCATAACTTTCCTTATATAGTATTAGACCATAAGTTTTCTAAATCTCCTTTTCGAACTATCACTAGCGGCCATAATCCTTACCTTACTATTGCTGGAAAACTTTTAGTAAAATTTTTTAAATAAAAAACTTTTATGTAGTTAATTTCACAATATATGAAAATTATACAGGGTGTTCATAAACTGTTTTGACAAAATAAGAGGGATGATAGTATCCATCAAGACGAACAATATTTACTATGGAACCTAGGGCAGCATTCCACTCTGAGTGTCAGAAACGCGTAAAGTTAAAGTTGAACTTTCAACAGTGAAAATAAGGAGAATTAATGTAATCATAAGTTGCACAATCCCATTCATTTACACCAGAGAAAGAATCAAAGTAGATGCTCAGAGTGACGGCCAAGAGTGCTGTTGCACAATTCACACCGGCGAATGAACGACTGGCACAACTTCTCGAAGACACATGGTGCCGTATTTATCCTATCCGCTGCAACATCGATTTTCGCGACGAGATTTTCTACGGAGTCTACAGGCGTCTCGTACACAAATGTTTTTATGTGCCCACAGAAGAAGTCTAGTGGGTTGAGGTCCGGTGAGCGTGGAAGCCAAGCAACAGGTCCACTACGTCCAATCAGCTGCAACTGTCGCTGCTGCTTCTTGTCACTGGAAATTTGCACAGTGCATGCTTGACGGTAATGTTCTGGAGATGTGATGCTTCTCCGGCACGACAGCTATGTCGTTCGAAGTGGCGACTTGTGCTTGTTGGACGTGTTTCGAAGTTACTCTTTTCTGACACTCAGCGTGAAATGCGACCTAGGTTCCATATTATATATTGTTCATCTTGATGGGTGCTATCTCCCCTCTTATTTTGTCAAAACTGTTTGCGAACAGCCTGTATACAGGGGAATTATTTTTAAAGCATCAATTTGGTATTCCACAATGGAGGATATGCCTCATCAATGCTCACACATCAAAATCACACTTTTGCAAGATATGCTCATTTATAAATATTTAGATGAAATTTTGTGTGTCCCATAATAATAATTCTAATATTGCCTCTAGCTTGTATTCTAATAATCTTCTATTGACTTCGAATAATATTAATTGTAATGATGCTAACTTTTTAGATTTAAATTTATTTATACAAAAAAATAAACTGACCATAAACTTATATAGTAAAATCATAAATTTAAATTTTAATCATAAAATATCAGACTTTCATTTTAATACTTCTAAAATTCAGCATTTTATGTCTTGTTTGCATCTATCTGTTTTTAGAAGCATTACTTTAAACCAGGTTCTTTGAATACATAACATTTATGATGATAAACTTAGATCAGTACATTTTATTGAATTATTAAATACTGCAACTGATAAGGTATATCCTCCCAATTAGATATTAATATTATGAACTCTGTGTATTAACTACCAGTCGATATATTCCAGTAAAATTTTCTAACTACCGTGGCTTTCATTAAATTAAAATAAAAATCTTAACAATGTGTATCTATAAAAATGAGAAATTAAATCATAATAAAACTTGTAAAATAAAAAATAGAAAATAATGATCAACATTTTTTATATTTTAAATTGTTGTTTTCTTTAAAAAATATGTACCTTTAGCCAGCCTGCAGCCATCATTTTGGTGTTCTTGATATACTTTATTATTCATTTTCACTGTCACTAAATTGAGACAACCCTCTAGTCACTATGGTTCCCTCGTCATTCTTCCTTTGTTCCTGGATACAACTCAACTCGTTTCACTCTGTCAGGATACTTATACAAGGTTCCCAGTAAATGTTTGATATTATTTTTAAATTTTTAATCTTATTTTTTAATTATGATTCTATATTGTGCATATAGTGTTCATAGTAAGTGACTATTAGCATATTCAGCTAAACACTGACCAGACTGGACATTAACTCAGAATTTGCTTGATCTACAAATAGGGAAGATATCTTGTGCATGAAACTTATGAATATCTTCAGAATTGATCATTTTTCCAGCTCAAATATTTCATGTAGATAAACATGTGCATATTTTAGTTAAAGTGGTTAGCTGAATGAAAGAGAAGTATAACAAGTCTTATTTTTACACTTATATTAAATACTTTTTCAAAATAACACTTCACGAAGAACTCAAGTCTCTAATGTGAATAATTTGAGCATAATGATGGTTTCCGTTAAAAAAAATGCCTGAATTCTAAAATGGCCGGACTAATTTTTAAAATTTCGAAGAACCCGTAACTAGATTTTTTGGAATTTGCTTGAAAGCTCTCATGGGGCACACTGAACATATATACATTGGTTCCTTTTGAGTTTAATTTGACTAAATTAAGTAGATTTTCAGGAATAAATGCTTCAAAAAATATGTTTAGTGAAAACATAGATGGTACATTTGATTACCACCAATGAGATGTACTGCTTATTTTAGCTGTGATAAAATGATTTTTTTAAACATTGTTTAAAATTTGATTGATATTTTGCTCAATTTTTACAATACGTTAACAATCTCTTGGGCTTTTATCAAAATACCAATAGTTACACGTGCATCATAGAAATTAAAAATGATATCTTTATCGATATTATTATTTGCAGATAATTTTATTTTGCCAATATAAATGTTGTTATATTCATTCCTACGTATTATTAAATTATAAAATAAAGAATTGTAATATTAAAACATTTTTCATAGATTTAAACGAATATGCACTGATCACAATCATTGAAAAAAATTTTCGTCTAGAATACGTATGAAAGCGTTTACGCATATAAAACACACTTGAAGTTTTTCTGATACTCAAATAAACACAGCTAGAAGAAAATATATTTTAAATTGTTACATTATTCAAAATCGAGAATTAATGCTACAACTATGTACTGATTTTCAAATAGATAAGCGAGATTTTTTTTTTCATTGAAAATACTTGTTGGATTGTGAATTATTCATGAGCTGAAGTCATTATTTTATCTTTCAAAAGCTATGAACTCTTATTTTATTGCCTGGGAGGTCTAATCAGCCTTCATAAGTATATGCGTATGTTGAAAAAATATGAATATGTACAACAGTATAAATTTCATGAAATTATTTTTACATTGTATTAAATCATGTTCTATATATTTACTTTCCCAACGTATGTGTACGTTCGGAGAAAGTATTGTGATGGGGTTAAAAATTCAACTCTCAGATTTCGATGGATCTACGTCTTTTGAACATCCCGAAATACTAATCAACTATTTAAAAATATCTGAATTCTGATTTCTGATTGGTTCTGTCAGGTGGACTCTGAATCCACGACATGTTTTATACCCCTCTGTCACTTCCATTTGTACCCATTTCGTCATTTTGAGTTTTGTGGGTATGTTTAATACTGAAGAAGGGGGATCCAATTTTTCTCCAATTATTCTGCATTGTTTATTAATTTGTGCTAAATTGCGTTGTTTTTAAATTTTCCTCACCCTTAGCAAAAATTGTTTTCATTTATCAATTATGTGATTTCTATGCAATTTAGTTTACTTATTTTAGTCAGTAGAAATAACCTATATATTTTCAGCAAGGTTGAGTGATAATAAAGCTGAAATTTGTTTTATTGTTTTCTAATGATATATAAATTTGCTAATCTTTGGAGAAAGACATATGTTAGATGCCGAAGATTTTTTACTTTCCCTGCAATACATGGTAATGTATAGGGAAAGTATTGGAATCATGTCGAAAATCGCAACTCGAGTTTTCGACGGATCTACACGTTTCGTGACCTCTAGAATACGATAAAACCCTTTTTAGAGGGACGTCTGTCTGTGTGTGTGTCCGTCTGTCTGTGTGTCTGTCTGTCTGTCTGTGCAGATTTTGTATCCACTCTAACTAAAAAACTAGTTGACCGAATTTCATGAAATTTGATAGGTAAGTCACTTGTGGGCGAATCTGATGCTGATTAGATATAGGTGCGGTTCGGGATAAAAGAATATGCCTTTTTTGCGAAATGGCCCGCAGAAATTGCCTATATCCACACTAGTTGAAAAACTACTGGACCGAATTTCACAAAATTCGGTAGATAAATCGCTTGTGAGTCACCCTGGTGCTGATTAGATTTTGGTACGATTCGGAAAAGAATAACCTGCCATTTTTTGCGAAATTACCCCCAAAAATTGTCAAAATCTAAAATAAAAACTACGTATGCTTAAATATATCCATCAAACGCTTGTTTTATAAGTAATATTTAACGATGAAAAGAATAAGACCAATTCCATTTTATTATGACTAGCCGTTCTCAAGATATTTTAGTTCTTTCGTATTTTCCCTACGCCAATTTTGAAAATAAGTCCAGTTACCAAATGAAAACAAAAATGGAATTAAAAGTGAATTAAATTTAATTAAAATAAAGAGAACGTGGATATATATCTGCTGGAAAAGTCATATACCGTACACATCAGATTTTTATCGTTTGCAATAGAAGTTCGAATATTATAAAGTTTATTTATATAAATAAATATTAATCTACGAATTTTTTAAATTTTAAATATTTAAATTTTTATTTCTTTAAAATAGTTCGATAAACCAAAAGATAAATAGAATTTTGTTATTACTAAAAATTTATTATAAAAAAACTGACAATTTTTTATCAAAAAGCAAGTAGATTGGGGTGTAATACATTTTAATAGTATTCTAATTAAGATATTCTTAATTTCTATATCTATTATTGCTAATTCGATCGATCTGTTTTAGGTATATTAGAAAACGAAATGTGATAAAAGACTAGTAAATAATTCTTCAAAACCTAACGCAATCTTACAGTCGGGAAACCGACCTATAGGATGTATTATTAAAGCTGTGAATCTCTCTTTCAGTGCATCAACCTGCAACCGATGAACGGTTGTATGTCAGATGTTTTCTTTTGAGGGATGGGGATATCATATCTTTCTGAGGTTCATTAAAAGTATCTCATGTTCTTTATGCTTAAATTGAAGATATAACTATAATGTATTATGATTTACGTTCAATGGCTGTGTTTTTGTTAAAAATATAAGACCTTTTTAGATTTTTTTACCTTAAAATAAAGTATTTGACATAAAAATTCAAATTTTTTAGGGAACCCTCTCTCACCATATTTGTGGTATGTTATATATATATATATATATATATATATATATATATATATTTATATATATATATATATATATATATATATATATATATATATATATATATATATATATATATATATATATTTCCTGGTATGTTACCAGAAAATTCTATCAAAATCTTATGAAATTTTTGTGTAGAAACATTGCGTAAATGAGGATGAAAAAAGGGAGAAAAGAAGAATACTGTTAAATGACTACATTTTCCTGAAATTCAAGACGCTGTATTTTCTTCGACTTTAAAGATTCAACCAAGATATTTTGTACTGATATACCAGTCCACCACAAGCCTTTACACCGGGCTATCTGGAATTATTTTCACCGCTGTAGTTTTAGGGATATAGGTATAGGGCATGTAGTTTGGAATCATTTGTGTAATCATTGTGTAATAATATCATTGTGTAATAATTTGTGCCTTGCAGTGCATCGACTCTATTTACTGACGGCACACTTGATCTCTAGAGAGCATTCAGGTCCGAAGCATTAGTAGAATGCTGTATTAATGTAATATAGATGAGACTGTAACATAATAGCATATGGTGTCAATATTGTATAAAAATAGCTTTTGAAATATACATTTATGTAAAACTGAACAATGGTTCAGCACCCTCTTCGGCTATGAGCCGGAAACTGTAAGTGTACCACAATAATACTATGGTCAAGTATTGCACTTCAAGAAAAAATTATAGTTTTACATTCATTAATATTAAAATAACAAAAACAATTACTGAAAATATTGTTATATTTATTATTTTATTTTGAGGATTATTCATTTATGTATTTCTAGGAAACTTGTTTTTTAAGATGAAATTCGTATTTATTTTAATTCATTTATTTACATTCCATTGAGGTCTTTGGGTGTTTAATAACTATCTGTGTTAAAGTCTTTCGCAATTTCAAATAAACACAGCATGGTAAAATTATATTTAAATTGTTATATTATTCAAAGCTCAAGATTAATGCTACAACTGCATTCTGATTTTCAAATGGAAATAAGTGTTTTTTCTTCATGCCAAATACTTTCTGGTTTGTAAATAATTCATGAGCTGAAGTCATTATTTTATATTTTGAAAGCAATGAACTATTATTTTAAAATTTGGGGATGAATGTATCTTTATGACAATTGACTAGTTCTAACGAAATACGAATGTACATGTGATGTCTGATGTTTATGAAATTGTTATCACGTGTTCATGAAAATCAAGACGAAAATGAAAGGAAAATCAATTAATCCCTTCCTATAAAATGTTTCTTATCGAATGTTTTTATTCTTACGATGACTAATTAAATGTAAAAGTACTATTGCCATTTAGATTGTTAGAATCGGTTTGCAACCGAATGTGGTATATTTTTCTGAAAGTAATTAAAAATTCTATATTGGTAGTACTAAACGAACGTTTAGCATTAAATTACCTAAACATGCTCGTGATATTAAAAATAAAACTTACCACTTTTCTATCCCAAACCGGTATCAGTGATAGTTGTGTCCCGATCTCCGATAAAACTGTTCTTTTAACTAATTGTAATAATTCCCTCAATGTCTTGGTTTTTGAATTTTTATTTATTTATATGTATCAGGATTTCATCTGTAAATGTTACTCCGTACAAAATCTCAGTTTCGCGGAACCTCTCATATTTGATTGTTGAAAGTTAAATCCTTATCTGCATTTTTAGACATATAAATATATTTACTTTGTACTTTTTTTCTGCTATGTTAATTTTAATATTATATGTTTTTAATTCTCATGTTTTTACATATGCAATTTGATCATTAATGATATTTAAATTCTGTTTGTGATTTTTGGCTTGGTATAAAAAACTCAATGTATATTTTCCTAGTCATATGTCTCTGATTATTGTAGTTTTACTTCCAAAGGAGGTGCCCAAGCTTGTAATGTGTGTTTATGTGTTTAGTGCTAATAAATAATTTTATTTTAACGTTTTTGTGTTTAGTGCGTATAAAGACTTTTATTTTAACTTGTTTTACATTTAAATTTTAGGCTTGCTGCCTCAATGTAATTATACTGTTGATTGGATTTCCAAACATTGATTTTATATAATGAAATATTTGTTTTTAATAATTAGAATTGTTTTATGCTTACAATAATTCTTAGCGTACGATATCAAATTTTTTATTTGTAAACTTAGATTTGTGCGGATTTATTTTGTATTTCGAAATAGTTTTATATGTGGATATCAAGAAAGGAAGGGCATTTCAATGAACAATTCAATGCCAAAAACATTGTAACGGGAGTTTTGCCATTACTTCGTTCTGAAAGAAGTAAAATTATTTCATTATGTATAAAAAGTTATGTACTGTCCACATCAGATTTTGTATTGAAATGTATAATGCAAAGTATTAAATTAACATTTACAGACATTTAAGCACCTACTTAAATTATAATCATTAGCAGGATTTCACGTGTAGGTTATGGCAGTGTATTTAGTATATACAACTAATATCACATTTAGCATGCATCAGCCCCATAAGCATGATAACATTCAATAATCTATGGTACTCCAAGTTTGATACCAGAAATTCTATTGCATGTGACCACTTAACGGCATTAATCACGTCTATGGAATTAAGTCCTTCAGTACTTGTGCACAGACTATCATCTATATAATTTCTAAGAACACTTGAAAACATGAACAATTTCTGTTTGGAATGGTGGCAATCTATTTCAACGACCATATAGAAATTCTCAACTCGGATTGTTAAAGATTGATATTTGTATTAATGTGTATTTAACAGTAAAGTTCGAGGAATTTCAAAGAGTGTTTTACGACATTTCTGGTTAATGAAGTGAAGTTAAACGACTTGGATTGGGAACAATGCAGTGATTAAACATTCTAGTGAATATTTCTTTAACGAATCAATTGTGTATGTTTGAATAGGAACAGTAGGCTCATGTATTAGATTCATGTATAAATATGATGAATATTATTTTAGTTAGGCAGTGTGAAGTCTAATTAATGGTGAATTTTCACTATTTGAGTATGGCGTAAAAATAATATAAAAGCTGTGTCTGCGTGTATGACTACAAAATACATAACGCTATTTCAGTTTGGACATTCGCATTATTAAGTTTTTCACATTACATATCTTATGAATAATTCCTGCTTATTTGGATATTTTAACGTATAGTACAAATTGAATAAACAAACCGAATAACCGTTGAAAATCCACTATCTCGCAAAAGGCAAACCCTGAACAATGCAAACTTTTGATAAATTGGATTTTTCCTTTTGGTTTTATCAAATTCTTCATTAGGACACCGAATTCAATTCTTTATCTCACTTTAGAGTAGGAATTCTTCCTTTATTCGTCTAATTGAACATTTACGTGTGTGCCACTCCTAAAATACCAAATATTATAACACAGTATGCTCCTTCCTTTTTTACATCATAGGACTTTACATCATAGGATGTTACTTCTATCTCATAGAAGTGCATTTTTTTTCATCCTTTTGTAATTCGAACGTTTTGGAGTGAAGCAGACACTCAAATAAACATCTTTTATAAGTTCAATTTTTTTCGGTGGTTGTGGCGAACGATTGGCCCGTGAACGAGATTTCAAGTCTTAATCTAATTTAAAAGAAGGCATTTATCATTTTTTGGAAAATCAAATATTTTTGTGTGCAGCATTACTTAGCAAATATTAGCAAATTGAAATTGTACACTTTCTTCCTTTCAAGCTGTCTTATACCAAACCGTATACCAAACTTAAACTCTATATCACTTAAATTTCTTATACCAAACTTAAACTCTATATCACCAAGAAGTATGCTTAACTGTTATTTTATATTTTGAACATTTTGGTGTTGTTCTTGTTATTTAATTTGAACATTTTGGTGTTTTTATATTTTAAACATTTTTGTGTTTCCCCTCTCCTTCTTATACAAGTTTTTAAACAAAAGTCTTTCATCGGAGATGTTGTAAAATTATTGATCCGTACACCAATATTTAAGTCTCCATCTCACTTAAAAAATATGTATCATTTATTCGCCAATTCGAATATTTTTGTGCGCGGCGCAAAGTACCCTAAATAACAAATATCGGAAAACAGAAATTGTGCACTTTGTACTTTCAAACTATCTACCCTTATTCTAAATTTAAAGTCTCTATTTCATAGTTAAGTATGTTTTTCTATCATTTATCTTTTAAACGTTTTCATGTAGAGCACCCTTTCTACCAAACATTATTGAAAAAATCGTTTCATCACGAGTATTTTATCAAACTATTTACCTGAATACAAATTCCAAGCATATATATCACTTAAATAAACCATGTCTCATTTATTCGGCAAATCGAACATTTTGGTGCGCGGAACCCCGAAAATAGCAAATATTTGAAAACAGAAATTGCAAACTTTCTTCTATTTGAACTATTTACTAATATATCTAATTTGAAGTCTCTATCTCATTATGAAGTATGCTTCTCAATTATTTTACATTTCGAACGTTTTGGTGCGGAGCAACCTCTTTGTTTTGAAAGACAGAAAATACAGTTTTGAAAACTTCGATTTTTCTAGGGTTTTTTCTCAAACGACTGACACGTGTACAAATATGCACGTCTATAGCTATACGGGAAGTGTTTAAAAAGGCGTGACAGACGGATGGTATTAGTATATATAGATTCCTAATGAACTGAATCAAATAGAAAATATCTTATCTTTCTAGCATTTATAGCTGCCCCAATTTTATTGCTAATAAAATATAAAATGTGATTTGCATTTGAAGCGTTATACCTTATAATCATAAATATAGTGCAATTATTTTGAAATATGTGAATACAATTGCAGCCAATATTCTTTAACTAATATTCTATTTATTGAAATATATAAAATATAGTATTAAATTTCACTTTAACAAATATACATGCACATAAAGATAGTTATTATTTAAATAATTAAACGTGCACTTTATGATAATCTGCTATAGTATATAGGATTTATATCGTAGTTAATACATATACATCTCATACACTGGCATATTTTGAAATTCAATGTGCTGTGTCCACAGCAGTGTTTCAAGCAACTATAATACTTGATTTGCTTCAACCATTCAATCAAGATTATGTTATAGGCTATCGCTCATGCAATTTTTAAGTGCACTTGCAAACTCCAATAAATTTTATTTGGAATGATGATATCATATTTTAAATTCAACATATAGATTATGCATCTGGATTGGTATTTTTTTTTTTATCAAATGGCCAGGCACTTGACTTTCATCATTCACCTTTGTCAGCGGCCAGAACGTGAACCATTTAGCCGTCCTAAGACGTTGCCCCAGGCGCACCAGAGGGGGGCGGAACACACTGCGCCCACAACACCGACATCCATGCCTTACATGGGACTCGAACCCACAACGCGGCGGTCGAGCGATTGCTGTGGAAACGCTCGCCTTGACCACTCGACCACTGCGTCGACGGATTGGTATAAAGTTGATTGATATAAACGTTATTTCTATAATGTCTATTAAACAATGCAACTCGACGGATTTCCATAATTTATTCACGTGAATTCTGGTTAATAAAAAGAAGATATTTCAAAATTTCTTTGTTGTATTTTGGAATGATTCAGAATGATTAAAGATTCTTGTATTTTGTCCCAAGAAAAATAAGATAATAAGTCAATAGGTCTGTTCGGTTTTTTGATTAGAATATTTTTTTTTCTACATACACACATAAATACCTTAATAATCCGAAGTCAATGCCTTAATCATCCGAAATTAACTAATAGAATTCATATTGATGTTGAAGGGAAAATGTAAATCATCAAAAACAAATTTAAATTCTCTTAATGAATACGAGATTAAGAAATCAATGCAATTCAAGTCAGTAAGATATAAATTAGTTGGGAGAAACTTAACTAAAATTCATAGTAAACAAAACTAATTAAAATGAATAAAAATAGATAGCAGTAGATAGAAGGCAAATAAATTGTAAAAACGTCAGGAGGTGCATACAAAGCCATCTGCTTCTAAATGTTATTATTTTTATTAAATAACTGTGTTACATATTCCTAAATTCCGAAATTTTGTACTAAGTGTCAGCATATGCTTTTCTACGTAGGAAATTTAAATAATTGCATATTTTACCGATTTTATTCCAGTTTATGACAGATATTCCATTCTGTCCGTAAATGTTTTTCGAGAGCTGAGTATGACTCCTGAACTAGAAGGTGAACGATTATGATTTATGCGATTTTATATACACTTCACAGCATAATATTGTAAAACGTACAAGTAATGTCACTATAATAAAGTAAACAGCTGCTTGGTAGAAGATAACTTTCAATACTTTCCTAAAGAAAGCACTTAGTCACTTAACTCACCTATCCTTGCCTATGACATATGTCTGTCAATGCTTTATGCTTGTCTATAAGCTACGCCTCAGTCAGCTTAGTCACCTAATTAACCTATGCTGTTTTCTTTCAAGGAAGTATTGCAAGTTATAAGTAACGCCATACTTCTCATAAGGTTTCTTAAATAAAATAGATGAGTTAGGTCACCTAATTTAGTCACCTAACTGACCTATTCTTGCCTATGACTCATGTCGGTCAATGCTTTATGCTTGTCTATAACCTACGCCTTAGTCAGTTTAGTCATCTAATTAACCTATGCCTTTTCTTTCAAGGAAGTATTGCAAGTTATAAGTAACGTCATACTTCACATAAGGTTTCATAAATAGAATAGATGAGTTAGGTAACCTAATTTAGTCACCTAACTGACCTATTCTTGCCTATGTACTCATGTCTGCCAATGCTTTATGCTTGTCTATAACCTACGCCTTAGTCAGCTTAGTCATCTAATTAACTTATGCCTTTTCTTTCAAGGAAGTATAGCAAGCTATAAGTAACGTCATACTTCACATAAGGTTTTATAAAGATAAATATGAGTTAGGTGACCTAATTTAGTCACTTAATTCCCCTATTCTTGCCTATGCCTTTGGTCTGTCAATGCGTTATGCTTGCCTATAACCTACGCCTTAGTCAGCTTAGTTACCTAATAAACCTATGCCTTTTTCTTTCAAGGAAGTATTGCAAGTTATAAGTAACGTCATACTTCGCATACGGTTTTATAAATAGAATAGGTGAGTTAGGTGACCTAATTTAGTCATCTAACTCACTTATTTTTGCCAATGCCTTATGTCTATCAATGCTTTATGCATGCCTATAACCTATGCCTTAGTCATTTTAGTTACCTAATTAACATATGCATTTTTCTTTCAAGGGAGTATTGCAAGTTACAAGCAACATCATACTTCATATAAGACTTTATAAATATCATAACGTATATGAAAATGTAATCTATAGTATTTCCGGTTTACTACCTCATGAATCTTCTGCAGATATTTAACCCTAAAGTACAAGTATTGTTTTTAGTATCAATTTCACTTACGGGAGATATAAATATACTATACGAAATACACTTATTAAATTATATAATACTGTATTTTAACATTCAGTAAACATGCTTGTATTTATTGCACATTAATTCTAACTTAGAAGCAAAATTGTAAAGCAAAAGAGCATCTCTTGCATTTCTGTAATTTCAAAAGTATGTGCCATATGTAACAGTTTCCTAATTTTGTAGACATTCATTAAGTGAGCCAATAGGGTTTAATATAAGTCATATTTGTTTCCTATTTAGTTAAAATTGCGATAAAACAAATATCCGATTTTTAACAAGAAAAATATTGTGTGGTATAGAGATCAAATTGTTATCATATTTATCATATTTAGTAGATATATATGTATATTTAATCCGATTTTATGGTTCTTATACTTTTAAATACTATGCCTGTTTTATAACCTGCAAAGTAAATATTTTATGCAATGTTTTATAATAAAAACCATATTGCTCTAATATATACTAGTAATATTCCACTTGGCAAATATGTCCTCATAAATATCCTGACATATCTGAAGTGTATGATGTTCCCAGAATGATACCAGTGTTTTCAGGGACTATTTAACGATATTAGACTCAAATATGGGATCAAATTTTACGGTACTAAGCTAAGTTATCACTGTTATAATTTATAAGACCACTTCAAAACTCGAACAATATGTTGTAAATGGAGGAATCATATTTCAAAATCAACATGGAAATTACGAAACGAGGTTGTTAAAGTCTTTATTGCTCTTATAGTTATATTAATGTGTGCCAAACCATAAGGCTCGGCTTTGTGTTTATATATATATATATATATATATCCCCCCAATTTTGTTATTAAAATTATCAACTCAGTGTATCAAATTTCACTCGATAACATCCTAGAAAACATTCCCAATTATAGTGACTAAATTACAGGAGGAAAAAAAAAATATATATATATATATATATATATATATGTATATATGTGTGTATGTGTGTATGTGTGTATATATATATATATATATATATATATATATGTATGTATATATGTATGTATATGTGTATATTATATATAATTATTTATTAATTATATAAATAAATAAAAATGAAAAATAATAAACTAAGTCAAAAACATTAGAAAAATCAAAAAATCGGAAAATAAGATGCATTAACATTAATGTTTTGAATTTTATTTTCGCAAAAAAATGTAACTTTTGTCAGTATTGAAACTACGTTTTGAGCGCCCTTATAATGGTGTATAGTGGCATTCTCGATTATCCAGTTTTCCTATGAATTACTTGTTTAGTAGGAATTTTCATCTTTGATTCATATTCATATTCAGTTCTGCATGTTTGGGAAGTTGTATTCTGAATTGCTTGTCCAGTCTCTAGCTTAGACTCACTGCACGGGTTTGGGAGTATTTCCGTGAACGTTCGTACTGCCTCCATGGTAGAATTTCGACTTGTTCATTCCGGTGCTTCTAGATTAAGCTGTTGAGGTTGATCGTGTATACACGTGGTAGAAGAAGGGTTCATGCCGCATGGTAATACAATTTTCTTAATGTATCCTTTTTTCATTTTTTCATTTTTTGATGCCTGTAGTCTGAGTTTAAGCATTTATAGTAATGTACTATTGCTTAATCTGAAACAGGCATTTGTTTGGGTTAATTAGAATAAAATACTCAGACCTGAAGATGAATTTTATTCTGATTAATCATCGAATTTGGGAAGGTTCTGGTCTTTTCTCTTATCGGCAGTATGGCCGTGAATTTGATTCTATGGTGATGTTAATATTACTTGAATTGTATTTTTATTTTATTTTTTTTATTTTTACATAATTCTTATTATTACATTTCAAATATATATATATATATATATATATATATATATATATATATATATAAACTTCCAGTTTTCAGCTTTCTCTACTTTTCTATCTAATCAAAAATGTATCAAAATTGATGATTTTTATGAAAAGTTCTAATGTTTACGATTTGATTTGCTAAAATTTTCAATTTCATTTCAAATCAGCGAATTTAGTTAAAAGCACTGCTATTTGAAATGTTGTTTAAAAATTGCCAACATTTACAATTATATTTAAAAGTGTTAAAATACGTGATTTAATTTAAAAATACTAAACTTCACGATTTTATAAATGCCAAAATACCCGATTTTATTTAAAAAGGATGAAATTCAAAATTTTATTTTAAAGTGTCATCCACCTCCCCGAGTATTTCACACACTACTATATATCATCGTAAATATATTTCAAAACAACTTTTCATTATTTTGTATAGGTGTTCAAATATTGAAAGGTCCTGAGCTCATAATAAGATCATAATTTTTTCTATACAGGGTGATTAAGAAAAGATGGGCCAAACTTTACGAGGTGGTAGTACACACCAAACCAAACATTTTTCATCATAGTTTACCGGGTGGGAAATGAAACGTAATGACGCCAATGGGGGCTAAATGGTGAATCTGATGAGGTGAGGCGAAAACACAAGAATAACTTAGTTATAAAATGACATTTAATAAACAATAATTACAGTAATGGCTCAAAAAAGCTATCGCCAACCTGAATGCACGTCTCACAGCGCAGATGGTAAGATTGTCGAAATATTTCCAACAGACCAGACATGTCGCGCAATCCGGCAGCAGAAGACGAAATTCTGGCGACGAGTTCCTCTTCAGATTCAGGAGTGTGTCATAGACGAGACTCTTGAGATAACCCATCAAAAAGAAGACAAGACACGACATATCGGGCGATCGTGTGAGGGGGGGGGGGAGCTATGGGATTACCTTGCCCAATCTCCCAATTACGAAACTTTACATACGGGTTCTTCTTCTTCCCTAAATGAAATCTGCATACTTCGTTCTCTTCTTCAAGCACAAAATAACAACCAGAATGACCCTTTTAAATTTGTAGAGCGGCCGCTTTCCAACGAGTAAGGTCATTGTGATGCCTTTACGTTTCATTTCTGACCCGGTAAACTATGACGAAAAATTTTTAGATGAAAGAATGCACACACACACACACACACACACACACATATATATATATATATATATATATATATATATATGTATATATATATAATGCAATTGCATTCTTTATTCTTGGTTTTAGATCGCATTTTTATGGATGTCCCCCATTCTTTTCTCAATGTCTGTCCTCAAGTCCTAAGTCTTACCATGAATCTCATATTTGAAAAATTATTGTTAAATCTTCTCCGTTCACTCTTTAGTATAATTCCGATTGCGTTCATTCCGGTAAGAGTGAGTAGTGTCTTCCGACTAAAACAACGATTCTTCCACCACTCGTAATGTCTTCCACCTCATCGACCTCATATTTACAGCATATGTGTGTATCTATTTCTGAATGTTATTTATTTTTGATTTTCTTATATATCCTTCCATTAGCCAGTAGACAGTGTCAATGAGGTTTATAGTGATATATTAATAGGTTTATAGATTTATAGTGATATAGTGATGTTGTTTGAAACTGGCTATTATGTCGGTTTTAATTTAGAATATATGTACTGTCCTGAAGAAAAGTACAATTCTAGATTGGCCTTCAATTTTTTAGACTATATGCTGTTATTCTGTTTTGGCATGGTCTTCTCACCATATATCGATACATCATGTTTCAACTGTTTGATTGTCAGTGTTTTGATATGTTTTATTAGGTGTATATTATTTGCTTTTTCAATTTTGTCGCCACTATTTTTATTACTGATCAGTTTAGGTGATGTTGAGCCTGGCTCGTTTTGCTTTGCTAACATTTTTTACAAGCTTTCAACTTTCCTTTATAACCCCTCTTTGTTGGTCAATTTACTAACTTACTTCTTTTGCACTAAATATTTATAATTTTATATTTTTTGATACTTAATTTTTGTTTTTTTATGAATAATTTTATACTTATATTTTTTATACTGATGATTTTTATAGTATATTCTTGTTCTATTGTTTACCCCAACTCACCACACCACCACACTTTTTCCACTTTATAGGTAAGTTACTTGCTAAAAATTTCCATATTGTATCTATCTATTATTGTCTAGGTTAAAACATTACCTTAACATCTGATCTAGATTTGGGTTGTTAGTTCTTACTTATATTAATGCATTGTTTTCGTTTTAAATATCCTTATATATATATATATATATATATATATATATATATATATATATATATATACATATATACATATACATATATATATACATATATATATATACATATAATATATACATATATATATACATATAATATATACATATATATACATATAATATAAATATATATATATATATAAGGAGAGTAATATTTAAAGAAAAGTATACTTTAAATTATTATTAATCAAAGACAAATATTAATTTTACAATAAATAAGTTATTTAAAAATGGTAATGCGAATTTTTTATTCTTTTCAAATACTTGTGGGTTCGGGAAAAATTCATGAATTGAAATAATTTTATATTTTGAAAGCAATTTATTATTATTTTAGTAACTCGAAACTAAATATATCTTCTTCAAAATCTGCATACGTTGACAAAAATATAAATCACTGTAAAATATTTTTTTCGCATTTTCCTGAAGTGTTTGAAATATACATTTATATAAAATCAAAGATGATTGTATGTCAATGATTATTTGCAGACCTGTTATAATGTCGTATTTTTAACATTCAGATTTAACTTTAATAATTTTATGTGTACTGTATAACCAGTTAAATATACAAAGTAGTGAAAGCCGTGGTATGTCTGTAATGTTTTGTTCAAAAAATGTCATTGTATTAGAGGCTATGTTGTGGTTAAAAAGGACATACTATATTATTATCCATTTCACACGCACTTCCCGTGGCCTCAATGGCTAGTGTTCACTAAATGTGACATCTACTCTTAATAAGTTGTTGATTACCAGTTTTAATTGTTGGCAGCGAAAAGATATAAAACTGCGTATTAGGTGCTTTGAGAGGCAAAGTTGTGTAAAAGTTTTTAAAGCCCTTTGTATCGTCACTTTTAATTCGGATTTTCAAAATTTTCGATTTTTTCGTTAATTCGAAAGTTGATACGAGTCAAATGATCCCCAAACTAAAGTTCTTGCTCAAGTAGAAGTGCTCGATCATTCTGTAAAATGATTTTGAACTTTCATTTGTATCGTAATCCCTAATTCAAAATTTGAAAATATTATATTTTTTCTTTTATCTAAAAGTAATGCAAGGGCTCTATAATTTTGATACATCTCCCATCACTCACTCAGTCATATTATATTGATGCAAAATGGAGATAAAAATAAACTGTAAATTAGAGTGGGCCGATACAAATCGATTTTATAAGAAATTCTCAGAAATATTGTTGAAAAGTTGTTACGTAATACTATAAAGATGTAATACAATTTTTTTTTATCAATTGATATCTTTGGTACTGGAAAAAAGATCAAATTTTTTTAGATATTAGACAAAATCAGCAAAATTTTATACGTTTTCAAAATATTTTCTTTTATCTAATTAAAGTGCATTTTTGATATATTGTACGAGGGTAGGTTGAAAAGTAATGCATACATGATTGTAGAGCGCGAACAAAAACAAATAGTAAGATCGGGCAAAAAGTACATTAAATTACAATTCTTAAGTTTCAAAATCATATATTTCTTTTTCAACATAATCACCGCTAAGGCTTACACATTTCACCCAACGTGTAACAAGTTTTTCATGCCGTCACTGAAAAGTTCTTCCGACTTTTCTCGAATCCAGGACTTGACAGCTGCATTCACCTCATCTTCCAAGGTGAAATGATTAGCCTTGAGGTCTGTCTTGAGTAGAGGAAAAAAATAAAAATCGCATGGCGCAAGATCGGGATAATAAGGAGGGTGTGGAATCGGTTGAAACTTCAGGTTTCGCAGAGCCTCTTCAGTTGCACGCGAGGTGTGTGGACGAGCGTTGTCATGTTGCAAGATTATTGGCGCCAGGCTGCCTCTAACACGACAAACTCGACGTTGAAGGTGTTTTAGAATCTGTATATTCTAACAAGAGAAGGCCTTGCAATAGTTCTCTCAGATTGCAATATTTCATGTCCTATCTTGTAAAGGACCATGAATAATGTTAAAATGCCACGGATTTCATCTGCTAAGTGATAGGGGGCGCCACAATAACAATCTGAAGTTGTCATGCAAACATGCTCTACTGACGTGTATTATTTACATTTTAGTGTGAAAATATTATCTTTTTCAGTTATTATTATTATTAAATAATACCTGAAAAAACAACAAAATTTGCACAACCGTTAGACTGGTATTTCATCAATCCTTATAAGGCATTCGTAAAACGTATCAAAGACTACATAAAAATTCGAGCTGCATGTGTTGAAGGGATCCATATTGAAGATATCGATGAATTTTGAACCAACATCGATGAAGAGGTCAACAGTAAGTTAAATGACAGATCATTTATTTTAAAAATGCTTTCATTTGTGTACAATTAACTTGGCGCTGATATATTTCAAGATATGGTAATATATTCTTGGAAAAAAGCTGGATATTATGTTAAAAAAAACATTACAAAATTTAACAAGGTAATGGCAACTGTATTTAATATTGGGTCAGCAACTTGTTTCATTGTAAATTGCAATGATTATGCATTTGTTAAATGTGCACATTGTAACGTTTTCATTTGTATTGATCATACATTTAATCATTCCCATTCATAATTTCAAACTTACAAAGAATTTAAATCATTCATTATTTTACAAATTCCGTTTGCTGTGACTTTCATTGTAATACAATCAATAGTTTTGTTGATTAGTTCAGTTTTGGTTTCCAAAAATTTCAGCCTTTGTCTTTGTTCAACCTTTACGACCATGGCAGTTGTTTAGCTAATTAATAAGATATAAATTATATTAGTAATAAATTTATCGTTTACTACTTACCATTATTGTCCATTTTATTTCAAAATAATAATAATAATTGAAAAGGATAATATTTTCGCACTAAAATGTTAATAATACAAGTCAATAGAGCACTTTTGCATGACAACTTCAGATTGTTATTGTGGGCGCCCCCTATCACTTAGCAGATGAAAGCCGTGGCGTTTTATCATTATTCATGGTCTTTTACAAGATAGGACATGAAAGATTGCAATCCGAGAGAACTATTGCAAAGCTTTCCCTTGTGTGAAGAATTTACCGATGCCCCTTGTTCCAGAAAATCGGTGAGCATCCCAAAACACAGTCAAAAGAAGTTTTTTTGTGGATGGTTGTGTTTCCAGGCTCGCAACCACGAAATTTTATTACCCTTCGATTTACAGTAGACCTATCAGCAGCATCGTCACCATAAACAGCCTTTAAACGACGATGAATCTCAGTAGAGTCACTTTTTCAACAGTTAAAAATTCGATAACAGCACGCTGTTTAATTCGCGTTGACATAGCACTAGAACACGTCTCCATACTTCCGCTTCTCGAAATACACTGGATGAACGCAACGACCTCAAACTTGCGCATGCGTATTGAGGGGGAATGTTACTTCCACATGCCATCTGGCGCGCTTCTGAAGGTCATTTCGTTCGCGCTCTACAAGTATGTGTGCATTACTTTTCAGCCTACCCTCGTATATTTCTATGACAGTTAATCATTAAAATATTCATGTTAATACATTAATAGCGTCTGTTCTTCGATAACTCTTACATGTTGTACAACAAATGAAAATATCTTGTAAAATTTAGATTTTTGTTAATTTTGTCCCCCGATAGTTGTATTTAATAAATTATGAGCTTAAACTGATACTAAAACTATTTCTTACTAGCATTAAAATGTCTTATTAATTTTATAACATTACATGTTTTTAAAATTTTGAAAATACCATTAATAATATACATTTTTGCCTTGCCATGCTGAAAACTAAACCCTTGTAAAAAAAGTCTGGCTGAAAGCATTCTGGACAGAATGGATTATGCCTGTAATATTAGGAGTAAACTCCATTAACTGGACAAATGCTTTGAGTCTCCATAGACTCCACATAATTATAAAAGAGGAAAGATAGATACTTATAAAAGATAAATTTTAAAAGCCCTAAAACTCTTACTAAAATCTATTAATTTGCGAAGAATCTATACACACAACCATATAAATTCATATTGTTATAAATTTATCGTGTTTTACTATTAATAAACTATAAATTGATTTTGTGGTCATATACATAATTAAAATCTCATTAAGCGCATATACCCTCCGAAATATCCGCTGGTACTCAATGTATGCTGTACCCAGTTCGTAACTATTTAACGCTGTAGTTTCAATTGTGGGTTGAAGTTCATATGTGCTTATGCATAGCCTAACGCGTGTATAATTTATAAGATCACTTGCAGCATGGAACAATTTCTGCACACACTACATGCATCGCGTTTCAAAATCAACATGCACATTCTAAAACCAGATTGTTAAGGGCTTTATTGGTATTACAGCTGTGTCATTGTGTACTAAATGCAGCTCGTAGGATTTCAGGAAATATTTCACGAGGATTTTGGCTAGTGGAACAAAGTGATAAGGTGTGTCCAAAAAATACAGATATTGCGAGAATTTCTGACTAAATTTGTAAGAATCAAAATAAATATATATCCCTGCCATGAAATAAAATGTCTGTCTGTGTTTTGGTCTGTGTGTTTGACTGTATCACCTAAATTGAAAAATGCAGCAGTACCCTGTCTCCTGAGAGAAATAAAACAGTCTAGATTTTTTTAAATTCAAATTCATTTTAATTCAAATTATTTAATATTGAAATGTTTTTGAGTGACTTTTGCACGAATCGGTCCTTGGCCATCAAAAATATTATTGTAGCGTTTTCATCTTAAAACCATGGAAATGAAACAAATAATTTTCGTTCTAAAGGGCTTTGAATGGAATTCGTACAATTATTAGATAACCTTTCATAAATTTAAATCTCTCTCTGTATATATATATATATATATATATATATATATATATATATATATATATATATATATATATATATATATATATATATATATATATTTACATATATATATATATATTTACATATATATATATATATTTACATATATATATATATATATATATTTACATATATATATATATATATATTTACATATATATATATATATATATTTACATATATATATATATATATATATATATATATATATATATATATATATATATATATACAGGGTGAGTCGGAATTATTTTTACAAAAGCAAAGGGGTGATAGTACCCCACCAGACGAGCAATAATTACCATGGAACATAAGGTCGCATTGCACTCTGAGAGGCAGAAAAGAGGCACGTCGAACCGCGTCGAGCATGACGCAGTCAGCGCCTCGAACGTCATTGTGTACCTGCCAACGTAGTATCTCCTACTCCAGACACGAACGCAGTTACCGTATGCAAATGTCTAGGGAGCAGAATCAGCATAACTGGCTCCTAGTAGTTTCCGGCGATAGGCAATCAGAGCACACGTTGCCCTTTAAAAACCGGCACAATTTCAACACAGCAAGTTATTCCCACTGGACTTTTTCTTCTGAGGTCACATGAAATCTTTTATGTACGAGACGCCTGTGGACTCGGCGGAAGATCTCGTCGCGCGCATCGTTGTTGCCGCAGAACACATTAACACAACACCCGGAATCTTTGAGAGGGTGCGTCAGTCATTCCTTCGCCGGTGTGAACGGTGCAACGACACGCGTGGTCGCCACTTTGAGCACTTGCTGTGTGTTTGTCGCTGCACAATAAATCTGTTTGTGCAACGTTTGGTATCGTTCATTCGCTTTCCCAACACTGGTGTACGTGCAGGTTCGTATTATAATTTTACTCATTTCTGCCTCTCTGAGTGCAATGCGGCCCTATGTTCCATGGTAATTATTGCTCGTCTGGTGGGGTACTATCACCCCTCTGCTTTTGTAAAACAATTCCGACTCACCCTGTATATATATATATACACACACACACACACACACACACATATATATATATATATATATATATATGAATGAAAGTAGAAAAGAACGGGAGTGACCATATGAATTACATAAGAATGGTAGGGGTGGATTGCGACACCCCTTTCCCGCTTAAAGCAGCTTTTACAACCCGGGTAACGCTCACGGAACCAACATAATTCCATGGTCAGCCTCCCAAATGTGCGAAAACAAAAGCACCAGAACGGACTCAGAACCAAAGAAGTAAACGAATCCATGAAGAAGAAACATCCGCTAGTCCAACCCGATGGAACGTCTCTTTATATAAGTAAAGTTGCTCATGCGCAGAGAAATATCAGGATAATAGCTACGCAGTCATGAATATAAATCTCTATATCAACAATCAGATTACAAATTTTCTTTAAAAAACGATTTGTAATAATGTTGTACAAAATTGACTGGATAATTTCTTTTTATAGCTTCATCTGCAAATTTTTTACATTTGCAAATGCAGTCTTTCCTAAAAGTATTATAATTTTGGTTTCTTCTAAAATGTCCAATTATTATATTTCTGAAGACATACTTTGCAAGGTTTGAATTCCAATCGATAATATGATTTACCTTGATCCTGTATGAATCTCTTTTGTCGTGTAACTCTGTGTATATTCCATATTTCTTGTGTTTTTTGATAGCTAAATCCAAGAATTTTACCGATCCGTCCTCACACGCTGGATTTTCAATAAGGTCCAATTCGCTTGGGTAGAATGAAAAGTCAAAACATGGGGTGTTTTCATAGCCCCCAATTATCACATCATCGACATAACGGAAGTAGGGCATTTCCGATAGGATATGAGTGCCTCTTTCGTATTTAGATAGATATATATCTGCTAGTATTGACGAGCAACTCCCTCCCATAGGTATGCCCTTGATTTGTTTGTAAAAATTGCTTCCGTCGTGTAGTATGTTTTCCTTCAATACCAATTCCACCAAGTCCATGTATCTTCTATAAGTTATATATTGCTTTAGATCGTATTCTTCATGTAGATCTTTCAGAATCAATTGTAAATTATCCAAATCAATATTGTTAAAAAGATCTCGAAAGTCGTAACTCTTAAAGTTGATATCGTTATGACAAAACTTTAGTCGGTTTATCAATTCCTGTCCGTTTTTTATCATAATAGAGTTATGTCTTTTAATATCATGCATAACTATTATGAGTAAATCCAAAAGTTTTTTGTTTGCTATTTCCAAATATGAACCACATCCCACCGTCACAGTTCGAAACTTGACAGGTATTTTGTGTAATTTGGGGATCAGGACCAAATATGGATATTTTATTGTTTTAATATCAATTCCTATTCTTTTGTAAAGTGCCTCTATTCTTTTAGTCAGTATCAATGCGTTACTGGGTATTAAAGCATACATTTCACTGTCCCTGTAACTTTGGTTTAGTGTATCCACGTAGAACTTTTTACAAGTGAAGGCATAATTTGATACTATTTTATCGGTATATGTTAATACATATTCTTCCTTAATTTGCTTGAACGAGGATGGAACTTTAATTTCTCTATTGTTTTTGCAGTGCTGCGGGGTAGTAGTGACAAAACGCTTTGTAAAATTTATATTTCCACTCATTAAATGCTTGTATTGGTAAACTATGTTTTACCGCCAATCTATAAATGAAGATGTCGAGATCATTATAAAATTCTTCGTATACATTTTTAAATTCTTGTATACGGTACTTTGTACCGAGTTGAAGCAGGTTTTTAAGTCTTTTGTCTTTGATAAAATCTAGATTTCCGGAGATTATATGCTTATGATGAGTGTCACTATGAATATTCTCATGACAATTACAAGAATCTACATTATTTGATGCAACATCTTGACAAATTTTGTTATAATTGAAAAATTTCCTTCCGTTGGTTTTGACGAATCTATAATTGATCATGATTTTTATATTGGACAAAGGAAGACATACGTTAATATGATTTAAAATAGAATGGAATGGAATGTTCTCATACAGTTTGTTCTTGAAAGTTGTAATAAAAAATTCTTTAGATTGTTTTATAATTTCACTTTTTGTAAGTGTTAAATTAAAAATTCTGGCTCTGAGTTTGATTAAATCCAATAGGATATCAATATTAGTACATGCTTCTTTATTTTGGCAATTGCTTTCTTTTAAGTTGAAATGTATTATGTAATTCCATATTTTCTGTAGATATTTAAGCTTGATACTAAAGGCCAAGTTCTTAATCCATCCAATTTTCATCGTGTTTTCAGTTTTTAAAAATTTCAATATTTTTTCTTCTGTTTTAATATAATTATTGTGTTGTTTTTTACTTCCTCTTTGCCATCGGTGGGATTTTTTATTTATAAAATTTTCAGATAGAGGGTATGAAGAACTATTTCTGCATCTTTCTGTATTAAAGTTTTCGTTAAATATTAATGTATTAAGGCCATATGGATAAGCCGTATTGAATTGTTTAATATGGTTGCTCTCCCACCATAATCTTTCCGATTTATTTGGTACTATATCAAATATAGTTACCATGATGTTGGTGAACCCATGGGCTTGAAAATGTCTCAGTTCCAAATTAGCTGTGGGCATTTCCTGTTGTACCTTTCCTACCTGGCTTCGGTGCAGATTTATTCGAATGTTTAAAGGATTCTGCGTTTGGCCTATATATTTAGCTTGACATTTCAAACATTCAATACAATAAACCACATTATAGCTCTTGCAAAAAAATTTTCTACTTTCGTTGTTTGTAGAAATTTGTTGTGGATTAGCCACTGGACACAGTTTGCATCGATTAGATTGGCATTTGCGAAATTTAATATTCTTCATATGCTGGTGGTGATAATTATGAATGTTAAAAAAATCATTTGACCCATTTGGGATCTTGTCTGGATATAAATCAATATTTACATTTTTTATTTTTGTCACAGTCTGATCATGGTCAACTAAAACTTTTTTTTAAAATATGAATGAAGTCTGTATATAATATTGGAGACTGGCAAATATATTCAAATACGAATATATGCCCGGTGACACAATAGTAGGGTGTTTGTGTTATCGACATACCGTTACCCTAGTCCCTAATAGTAAAGCATATCGATGAGAAGATATTTCAAATCTGTAATAGTTGACCATGATCAGACTGTGACAAAAATAAAAAATGTAAATATTGATTTATATCCAGACAAGATCCCAAATGGGTCAAATGATTTTTTTAACATTCATAATTATCACCACCAGCATATGAAGAATATTAAATTTCGCAAATGCCAATCTAATCGATGCAAACTGTGTCCAGTGGCTAATCCACAACAAATTTCTACAAACAACGAAAGTAGAAAAATTTTTTGCAAGAGCTATAATGTGGTTTATTGTATTGAATGTTTGAAATGTCAAGCTAAATATATAGGCCAGACGCAGAATCCTTTAAACATTCGAATAAATCTGCACCGAAGCCAGGTAGGAAAGGTACAACAGGAAATGCCCACAGCTAATTTGGAACTGAGACATTTTCAAGCCCATGGGTTCACCAACATCATGGTAACTATAATTGATATAGTACCAAATAAATCGGAAAGATTATGGTGGGAGAGCAACCATATTAAACAATTCAATACGGCTTATCCATATGGCCTTAATACATTAATATTTAACGAAAACTTTAATACAGAAAGATGCAGAAATAGTTCTTCATACCCTCTATCTGAAAATTTTATAAATAAAAAATCCCACCGATGGCAAAGAGGAAGTAAAAAACAACACAATAATTATATTAAAACAGAAGAAAAAATATTGAAATTTTTAAAAACTGAAAACACGATGAAAATTGGATGGATTAAGAACTTGGCCTTTAGTATCAAGCTTAAATATCTACAGAAAATATGGAATTACATAATACATTTCAACTTAAAAGAAAGCAATTGCCAAAATAAAGAAGCATGTACTAATATTGATATCCTATTGGATTTAATCAAACTCAGAGCCAGAATTTTTAATTTAACACTTACAAAAAGTGAAATTATAAAACAATCTAAAGAATTTTTTATTACAACTTTCAAGAACAAACTGTATGAGAACATTCCATTCCATTCTATTTTAAATCATATTAACGTATGTCTTCCTTTGTCCAATATAAAAATCATGATCAATTATAGATTCGTCAAAACCAACGGAAGGAAATTTTTCAATTATAACAAAATTTGTCAAGATGTTGCATCAAATAATGTAGATTCTTGTAATTGTCATGAGAATATTCATAGTGACACTCATCATAAGCATATAATCTCCGGAAATCTAGATTTTATCAAAGACAAAAGACTTAAAAACCTGCTTCAACTCGGTACAAAGTACCGTATACAAGAATTTAAAAATGTATACGAAGAATTTTATAATGATCTCGACATCTTCATTTATAGATTGGCGGTAAAACATAGTTTACCAATACAAGCATTTAATGAGTGGAAATATAAATTTTACAAAGCGTTTTGTCACTACTACCCGCAGCACTGCAAAAACAATAGAGAAATTAAAGTTCCATCCTCGTTCAAGCAAATTAAAGAAGAATATGTATTAACATATACCGATAAAATAGTATCAAATTATGCCTTCACTTGTAAAAAGTTCTACGTGGATACACTAAACCAAAGTTACAGGGACAGTGAAATGTATGCTTTAATACCCAGTAACGCATTGATACTGACTAAAAGAATAGAGGCACTTTACAAAAGAATAGGAATTGATATTAAAACAATAAAATATCCATATTTGGTCCTGATCCCCAAATTACACAAAATACCTGTCAAGTTTCGAACTGTGACGGTGGGATGTGGTTCATATTTGGAAATAGCAAACAAAAAACTTTTGGATTTACTCATAATAGTTATGCATGATATTAAAAGACATAACTCTATTATGATAAAAAACGGACAGGAATTGATAAACCGACTAAAGTTTTGTCATAACGATATCAACTTTAAGAGTTACGACTTTCGAGATCTTTTTAACAATATTGATTTGGATAATTTACAATTGATTCTGAAAGATCTACATGAAGAATACGATCTAAAGCAATATATAACTTATAGAAGATACATGGACTTGGTGGAATTGGTATTGAAGGAAAACATACTACACGACGGAAGCAATTTTTACAAACAAATCAAGGGCATACCTATGGGAGGGAGTTGCTCGTCAATACTAGCAGATATATATCTATCTAAATACGAAAGAGGCACTCATATCCTATCGGAAATGCCCTACTTCCGTTATGTCGATGATGTGATAATTGGGGGCTATGAAAACACCCCATGTTTTGACTTTTCATTCTACCCAAGCGAATTGGACCTTATTGAAAATCCAGCGTGTGAGGACGGATCGGTAAAATTCTTGGATTTAGCTATCAAAAAACACAAGAAATATGGAATATACACAGAGTTACACGACAAAAGAGATTCATACAGGATCAAGGTAAATCATATTATCGATTGGAATTCAAACCTTGCAAAGTATGTCTTCAGAAATATAATAATTGGACATTTTAGAAGAAACCAAAATTATAATACTTTTAGGAAAGACTGCATTTGCAAATGTAAAAAATTTGCAGATGAAGCTATAAAAAGAAATTATCCAGTCAATTTTGTACAACATTATTACAAATCGTTTTTTAAAGAAAATTTGTAATCTGATTGTTGATATAGAGATTTATATTCATGACTGCGTAGCTATTATCCTGATATTTCTCTGCGCATGAGCAACTTTACTTATATAAAGAGACGTTCCATCGGGTTGGACTAGCGGATGTTTCTTCTTCATGGATTCGTTTACTTCTTTGGTTCTGAGTCTGTTCTGGTGCTTTTGTTTTCGCACATTTGGGAGGCTGACCATGGAATTATGTTGGTTCCGTGAGCGTTACCCGGGTTGTAAAAGCTGCTTTAAGCGGGAAAGGGGTGTCGCAATCCACCCCTACCATTCTTATGTAATTCATATGGTCACTCCCGTTCTTTTCTACTTTCATTCATGTATTCTACTAGGGAATTTGAGCAGCATTTGCGCCTCCTCCTTTGTAGTGAATAGTTCTTTAATTTCAGGCTTATTTGGGATATATCCTATTTTGTCTCACTTTATCGCAATAGTATATATATATATATATATATATATATATATATATATATATGGTCCCAAAAATGTGTTGTTTTTATATGAATTAATTTCTCAGGGCTTTAGCAATTAGGTACCAAAAAAGGCTTCATGATCAGGTTTAGTTCAAAAGCTGCTACTGCAAAAGATACTGCATTGACAAAAAATGCAAATGTCTCTCCAAAAATATAAAGTGCAATTCCAAATGCCACAATAATAGTTCTTAAAATAAATATGTATGATTTACATCAAAAAACCATTTCTGAACAATGTTTATTATTATAAAAATACTTATCAATGAAAGTTTCTATTAATAAAAAACAAAGATTTCTATTAATAAAATTTAAAGAACAATTGTTTTAATAAACGTTACTCTTCATTTTCTTTTATAATTTTCACTCAAGAAGACAGACAATTGGCTGTCAGTTATTTTGTTTATGATACTTAAAAAATTCCTAGATACATGTTTTCAATAATGAAATTCCAAACAAAGAGACCAATTCTAATCAATTGTTTATATTATTATTAGTAAAAATTATGACGAATGGAAGTTTCTATTTTAGAAATATAAGTGTTTTAGATTTTATTGTAAGAGATATATGATTAATAAAGCTGATTGTTTGTTTTCGATATAATTTTCAATGTAGAAGATAATTTTATTTTATTCTAAATAATAAAGACATTTATTTTTAATTAATATTTTTCATTGTTGTTATATAAATGAATCTAATTGTAACAATATTGTTAATTTGTTTTGCATAGTTGTGTTTATCACATTGCTTCATGGCTGCACTAATAATCCTCCACAAAGCGTTGTGGCATTTTCGTATTGCTAGAACGCGTCTTGGTGGATTATCAAAAGAACCATAACAACAATTTCGCGTTGTGGTCTTTTTGAAAGTGCCAAAAACTCGTTATGCACTTTTTTAGAAGTACCAGGATACGAAATTCGCATTGTGGCTGTATCTGAGATGTCAAAACAGGTTGTGGTCGATTTTTTCGCTCAATGGGCATTTTCTGTATTTGAGGCTGACATATATATAAGTTGACAAAAATAGTTCAAAATTAACTATAAACTATCCATTTTATCTCATGATATGTTAATTGAAACACGCACGTGATTTAACAGGATGGTTATTTCTTCCATGATTCAGAAAATGTACTTTTAAAACGATTAACAAAAGTTCTAGTTGAATAGTACATACATTGCATTATTAGTACATGGTAGATTAACGGAATACTTGAATGTTGACTCTGATTATATACACACATATATATAGTATAAGAGCTGCAAAGGCGTGTTTAGAAGATGATTTGAGAGTCACGATTTCTCGACCTGAAGAGCTAGCAGTATTATATTCTAGCTGGATCTATTCAGTTATTACTTAACTCTCTAATACAGATGGAAGGTATCCCGCTTAATATTGCGCTGGGTTACTGGATTAGAATTATGATCTCTGAATTGCTGTTAGTTATGGGAATCATTGTATTAGTTTAATTATGATTATCCTTTTACAATAAGAAAAAATTACGAGTTATATGTGCTTAAAAATTTGCAGATATATTGTCTTCTATATTATTTTAATTTTGTTTAATAGTTGAACAAAATGATATTTCGATCAAAGTACGCTAGTTATATTTTAAAAAAGATAATATTTACATATGTTGTTTCGAGAATAAAGTAATTCTTGAAAAAAAAAAATAGAACTCGTAGTGTTGGATTACTGAAAAGGTTGTATAATCCGGATCTGACGGAAATGTCTATTTGCGTAACTTTATTAAAGGTTTTGATTTTTTGATGATTTTTTTTAACATTTTACTCGAAAATTTAGGGGGGCAGGTTCTGAACTTTCGTTTGCGTTTAAAAACAACAGGCTTCCAGTATTCACAGATTGTAATTTTTGTACCACATTTCACTCGAATCGCTTTATTCGTTCCTGGGAAATCGTCTCCACAGACTCACTGATACACACAGAGGCATCACCTCAAAAATGTTCGATTCGTGTTCAGGGATGCTTGAAACGTGCTCTTCCATCGAAAACTCGAATTCGAATTTTCGATCCCGTCACAATACTTTCCTTGTACATTTTACTATGTATATAAGGAAAGTAAAATGGCAAAAGTGGTTATATGTTTTTGTCTAGTCATAGACAAAGACTCTGTTTCCAATTTATGGAAGAAAGCGATGCACATCATAAATGACGTTTTAAGCTATGGCCTACTCCACGAAGAGGAATAAATATCATGCCAAGGTACTGTTACAGATGCTGTGATACATGCTGAATATTTACGTCTAAAGTTTAAATTTTCAAGATGTGATTAATAATAACATCAAAGTTCTTTATCTTGTTTTAGAGTAAGAGCTGAAAATATAGTCATGTGGTTACAGTCCAAATTTTCCAAGGATTTTTAGTTTACTAGCAATAGGCTTGTGAAAATAATAATGTAGCAAATTATATTATATGATTAATTGAATATCAGTTTCAGTTCCTGAAAATGCAAATTAAAAATAAATAATATTTGAATTTAAACAAGTGGCTATGACTATTTTAACGTTCTTTCCTAAATATCATTTACCTCTCAGATTTTATTTCAGTCTTTCTTAAATATCATTTTCCTCTCAGATTTTATTTCAGTCAATTAAGGCAATGGCATAGCACAATGCAATCGAATTATTACGATAAAATTTGGGTAATTTAAATCAAAGCTATTTTCAAAATTAAGATATATCGTACTATAATAAACTTTCGGTCAATAAATTAGTTACCACAAATAATAAGCCACTATAGTTAGTACATATAGCACTTTGTGTGAACTTGAATAAAAAATTCCGTTTTCTTTCTTGCATTTTTCATTTCAATGTTTTTCAAAACATAAAAATAAAATTCAATTTCTATGTGTAGCTTGTTACTAACAAATATGACATGTAATTAAACTGCATTATAGTAATAAAGTTTATATGCATTTAAGACATTTAAACTTTTGTTCAAAATAATTTAACAAATAACTTCCGAAAATAATACTTTCGTGGAATTATTTTCAAAAATATGTCATTACGCACGTAATGATTTTCCCCCGTTTTATCCTGAAAATGAGGTTAAAAAGCTGTCATAAGTCTTTAAACTTTGAACAATACTGACAATGCCTCATATTCTACAATGACGATAATGACATATTTTTCGGAGTATTATTTTTGAAACAAAGTCTCTTTTTCAATGATGTCAGAAGAACATTGTGTGTGATCAGTTATAAATTGCTGCACAAAATGAAAAGAGCTGCAGTTTGAAGACATTTATTGTTCCAGAGATATTAATGGTGAGAGGGAGATATTAATTTGCATTTTTGATTGCATTCCTGTCAAATAAAATGTTATATAGTTTAAGCAGATTTGAAGCATTCTTTTTATGGGTTATCAGAAGTCAAAGAATCTTTGATAGAATTTTATCTTTATATTACTTGGAAAGACAATCTAATATATATTTTTTGAGATTAAAATACTCTTTTGAATATTTCTTTTAATATAAATATGGTTATGCAGAAAAAAATGCCGCAGCATAAAACATAGCAGTGACGTTTAAACGTATTTTACAGTACTGCTGTTACATTTTATAGAATTATGAGACTATCATACAAATAATAGCAAATTGCTAGTAGTACACTCTATATCAGTACAAAATAACGTCAAAGCACTATTAAAACTACAGGTTAGAAGAAGTTTTTCTACTCTGCAAACAACGGGCTTTATACCGATAAAGAACTTCTGGTTAAACTCTCCATACCAGCGAGACCCAAGAACAAAAGGAACCATTCACTGGGATGGAATCAAAGAGAACCTTCCATGCAAATCCTGCAGTATGCGACAGTTTGGTGAACAGATTGTAAAATCAGACCCACTCTGCCATCGTTTTGCTTTTTTCCCAGCCAGACCGTCAGCCCTACCCGAAGGTGGTGTTGTTGTTGAGACCCAGACTGTCCGACCTACCATAAAGGTGTAAGGTAACCGTTTGAACTGCCGGGTGCCACCCAATTTAGACCGGAACCCAGTGGGTGAGTCATCCACAGGGACCGTACCCTCCTTCCCCTACCACCAACCTCTCGGAAGGATTTACGGACCCACATGTTTAACGTGATCGTACTCCGCATGAAGCAGTTGTGGCAGCGTGCAAATCCACCGGGCTACCTCCCCCGAAATGTGCAAACAGCACACGGTGTTCCCAGGTGGTCGCCTACCCAAGTACTAACCGCGCCCGATGCTGCTTGACTTCGGTGATCTAACGAGAACCGGTGTTTTCAGCACGGATGGCCGTTGGCGCCTACCCGAATGTGTAGAGTATCTGTTTGGACGGCCGGGAGAGTGTCCCCAATTTCGACCGGAACACAGTGGGGACGACATCCAGGGACCATACCGTCACTCTCGACAGAAAATGTGGTGACGACCATACCTCCCTTCTCCTAAGTGCCCGTACAGTACGTGAACACGGGAACAGGTTGAACAGAGCCGGAAATCGAACTCGGGTCCTGCGAGTGTAATCGCAATGCCTTAACTACTACGCTGTCCTACCGTTCTTCCATCTGGAAGAGTCCAGCATATACAGAGATGATAACAACCCACTGGAGGCACCCACAACTCTAAAAATCAAGGTCATTCATCAGGTGTGGGATATCCCATTGGTTATCGCGCAGTGATTGCGACCCGAGTTCAATAACCGGCTCTAACTGCCCCAGTGTTTACGCGGAGTACGGACACGTTAAATATGTCGGTCCCTTATTATAAATAATAAGGGATCCCTCGTTAAATATGTCGGTCCGTTAAATATGGCGGTAACTCCTTCCCAGGGGTTTGTGGTAGGAGAAGGAAGGTACGATCCCTATGGATATCGCCGCTACTGAGTTCCGGTCTAAAAACCAAGTCACTGAATTGGGTGGCACTTCCGGGCCGTCCAACCAGTTACCTTACACCTTGACGTAGAATTGATGATCTGGGTTGAATTCATCAGTTTACCGCTCATAGACAAGTTGCATATGCCTCTTAGAGGAGCAGAACTAATGTCTAATCGCCCTGAAATGGACGGCTTCCGCCCGAGGAGGGTGGACTATAAGAATGACAGTATGTAGGAATTAACAAAGCACTAAATATAAATGAGAATTGAATTGCGTATATGATTGGTATAAATTCTTCTATTCCACTCCAAGCCGACTTATTTCTATGGTTCTTCTTGGTGGTGATGTTGGTGATTATTTTAGTTATTCCCATAATTTATGTACAGAATTAATAATTGATTAAAGATGGTTGTGGTTATTTGTGAGTATCTGACATAATCGGGTATGATGATATAAAAAATACTTACACGCACAGGAATCCGATATATAGTTTGTTCAAAATACCCTCTTATAACAACGCACATTTGAATTCGAGATATAGTATTACCACGTACTTTGACAAGCATTGCAGGTGTCACCGTGTTAGAGAGCCTGGTACTACAGCATTTTGACAAGTATTCAATTCCTCCCATATACACACTTTGGTCGTTTTTGGCGTGGATTATTTCTAATTATAAAATATTCTTCAACTGTGTCGTCTTTCTCGCTTTGTTTTCGATTTACTTAACCTAACATTTTAAATTCTTTGCTAGGGTATATTGCAATCACTTTTACTCCATTCGACATGATTACTTTATTGTAGATAGTCATAACGTGTACACTCATGGGCATTTTCTTACAGTGTTGGAGTGTTTAAGGGCTTTCCTAGGAACAATGTATAACAAATATGCATAAGCTTCATAATTAAGCACAAAACCATTTGGCAGCTATCAACTAATATCCGAGTAAGGGCAGATCTTCATATTTAGAAATCCCTGAACTAAATTTAGATAAAGTCATTGTGAGCATTAAATCTATCCTCTTATACTTTTCTAAGTGTTTGCATTAAATTAGCTCACAGTACCTGAATGGTATTAGTATTAATATCTGCATTAACCTTATAGGTTCATTGAGAACACAAAGGTGTAATGTTAAATTACTGGCAGTTACTGAAGTAGGATCTGCACGGAATTCCCTGTAATGTAAATGGAAGTAGTTAACATATTCTGACGTGAAATAGAAGTATCGTTAAAATGACATAATACATTTGCATAATTATTCTAATACTGCCTATTAATAATTCTGTGGAATTAATCCTTTTCACAATTATTTAAAGGGTACTAATTTAAATCAACTGAAAACGGTGAACAAAATGAAGTCATGGCAAGCAAATTATGAATAAACTAATACAAACAAGAAAAATAAGAAGGATATTATTCTATAGAGGGAAAAGGTGTGTACACTTAATTTTGATAGTATTCTTAAACATTTTTATGGTTTTCTTTATACCTATTTTGTACAATTTTTTTTCTGAAAAACTGGAAGTGATATCTTCAGAACTGGAGGCGTAAATCCTTAGTGAACTCTCCAACCCCTCTAGAATGTGATGTGGATTCATATCAGTCTTCATCTAATTTTTATCTATAACCAATGCTGAGAAATAGATATTTTAAGGATTTTTTTAATCAAATATGAAAAAAAAAACGAAAGTGTAAATCCTTAGTAAACCACTCTAACTGGTTCACAGTTTGGTGCTAATTTTATAACAGTTATCATCTAAGCTCAATCAATAGATAATTTTGAGAAAGAGATTTTTTAATTAAAATTTAAGTTTTTGAACTTGAAATGGAAAAAAACCGGATGTGTAAATCTTTAGAATCCTTCTTTGAAATTTGATGCTGAATTTATAGCAATCATTGTCTAATCTCTATTTATAGTAGATTCTGGGTGGTCAACATTTCAGTTAAAATAATATAAACAAAGACTATTATCATACATTTTGGCCACTAACAAGGTTTTTGGCACCAATGCATACAAGCGTACACATTTTTTTAACATTATTTATATATAAAATTGAAAATATGTTCGTACATTAATTGTCTGTTTGTTTGTTTGACTATTCTGCATAAAATGTACAGTTTCAGCCAAGGTTTTCTTTATTTTTTTTATTCCTTTTAATTTGTAACGGTTATTCTCTACTTGTGTCGAGAGTACTCAAGTGTCGAGATAAAATTCTCAAATTTAGTTAGAATTATCCTACGATTATAGACTTACTTATGGTTATACAGGTTTCCCAGTAAAGTTGCAAGGCTTACCAATAAATTTGTATGATAAGGTCCATGAGTATACACGTGAGGCCTATCTATTGTAAAGTAACCATGACCGAATGACTAAAAGTGATTATAGCGCTCCTATCAAAGAACTTAAAAGTTAGGAGTACGAATTCGGCAACCAAATGAGATAGAAGAAAAATGCCAATAACAAAGTTATAGAGAATTATTTAATTAGTAGGATCCGAAATTAGAAACACACGAAACGCGTATATGGAAGGCATTGCATGTCAAAAATGCGTATTAGCAAGTACTTTAACAAGGTGACACTTGCGATCCTTGTCAGAATACATGATAATATTCTTTCTCAAATTCAAATGTGTACTGTTGCTGATAAGGGGGGGGGGGGCATTTTGAACACGCTGCACATTAGATCTCACAAAAACTCCATTTTTTGGCAACCTACTCCCCGACCAGTTTAAAAAGCAAAAGAAGAAAAATAACATAATCAAATAATTTAATAACCTAAAATGTTATGAATTTACAAAATGGTTTGTACCAAGTTTCTGTAGGACAGGAGTTGTACTTTCTGGTCTATGTACCCTGCCGGATAATAGTAATCAACATTAAAATCACATGTAGACCGTTTCAGTAAATTAAAATTAACTGGAGTACTTCCTCATACCAGAATCCATTTTTAGTAAGTTTTTTTTTTCTTTTTTATTTACAAGAAATTTTTTGAAAAATCGGTGTAGTGATTATAATTACAGCTTATAGCGTGTTAGCCTTTACTTAAAGGGCTTGAAAGAATGTTTCAATTCATACCATATTTCACAATGTATCCTCATGGGGGTGTTGTTGTTGTTGAGTCCCATACCGTCCGACCCACCAGAAAGCTCCATGGCGGTGTGTAACTCTACCCCGAGGGGTGCTAATGATGTCACACACATAAATTTGTATGGAGGCTATTTTTCACAACAATGATTGAAACTAATTAGTCTCCTGATCGACCCATAAATAAAAACTTTTAGGCATGAATGTCAAATGATGTCCTATTCTGTCACTTAAAAAAAATATATAAAGTTTCGAAGTTTTCTCTCGAATTTATAACCATTATATCTAGTTCTACATTTTTCGACAACAAAGCCGTATACAAGTTTCGTGAAATCCATTATTAATTATGACCTCTGTCATGTACACAAGACATCGACCACAGGCAGATAGACAGACGGACATCACTCTAAAAGTAGTCAAAATTTATTCAGGAGGTCTTAAATCATATATTGTTATTAAAATTTTGAATTCGAAAAATTTCAAGAAAACAATACTTATTCTATGCTATGTTACCTAATATGATAAAGGAAAAAAAGTACGACTAAAAAGGACTACACGTGATGTGAAAGAAGATTAGGGTCTTTTGATAGGAGACCTAGACTTAAAAGTACAGCTCTGATTCTGCAGAAACTTGGCGCAAACACTTTTGAAATTTTATAACTTTTTTGGAAGGAAGTTTTGCTTTTGTACATGGCAGGGAGTTTTGTTACTATGATGTCATGTTTTTGTAAGAGTTTAATATTTTCTGTCGACATCATTGTTGTGTCACGATCACCACGATTACGCAACAATGATGTAACATACATAGCAAATTTCACTTTACTGTCGAGCATAATTTATTCATGTTTTTTTTTCAATTTTTCAAATTCTAAATCAAATTAATCTTATAAAATAAAAGTGAGGGGGAAGGCCTAACACACTTTTATTTTATAATTAAGTTATAAAATAAAAGTGTGTTAGGCCTTCCTACTGTAATACACAAAATGTGTCATCAATGATTAACATCAGTTCAGTAGTTTAGGCTGTAGATTCGCCAATACTGAAAACGGCAGAAAAATTAAGTTTTTAATTTTAGAAATTATAAATCAAATTAATCTTCAAGTTTTAAAATAAAAGTGTGTTATATCTTCCTACGAGAATACACAAAATGAGTCATCAATGATTAACATTAGTTCAGTAGTTTTGCTTGTAGTCCCGCCAATACTGAAAATGACCGAAAAATTATGTTTTTTCAATTTAAGAAATTATAAATCAAATTTATATTCAAGTTTAAAAGATAAGAGCATGTACCTCCCATAAGAACATACAAAATGCGCCATCATTCATTAAAATCGGATCAGTTGTTAAGGCTGTAAGTTGAAGAAAACATTGAAGAATAAAAGGCAAGAAATCATGAGAAGTGTAAGTTTAATCTCCTTTACTCTCGGATTTTTCCGCACCAATCGCAATGTTTTTTGTTTTGTTTTCGTCAGCTTCATGGTCATATTACATAAAAGGGGATGTATATAAATATATTGGGGGCTGACATACAGATTCCTGAAATTCGGGTTTTGTAACATAACGTCACGTATAATATACACATTCCAACTACAGATTCGGAAATGACGATTTGGCAATGTCTTTGCAACATTCTTAAAGTGCATGTAATTATTTATTTTAGAATTACTGCATATGTCACTAATTCGCTAACAACGTTGTGGGTCAAATAAATGTTTTCTGTGGTACTTTTATTGTCAATTTTCAGTAATTAGATAATGCTATACAGCTTTATAATTGTCTCTTTTTGTCTATCTTGTTTTCTTTCCGAGTTCTATGGGCTATTTTTTAATTCTCTGCTAGGGTCGCTGCAATTACTTTCATTAGATCTAGCATGGTATATTTACTGTTGATACATTTAACGTGCACACTCGTGGAACTTTCCTTACAAACTTATTGAGGAATTTAAGGACGTTTCTAGGAGCCTGTATATATGGAATAATGAAATAAATTATATGTTTTATGGGATCAAGATCTGACTGTTACGTATTTAGTAAAATATATCTTCGATATACACCCATCTAAAAATATGTGAAACTATATAAATGAAAACCCAAATCGATTAGTATAAATAAAATAAAATATTTATTATATTATTTCGAAGCAATAAAGTCTTAAATTTCAATACATAATATTCTGTCGCACCTAAAAATTTAAATTTTTCTTTATCGAATAGTTTTTAAATATGTTAATAAAGTAATGCTAATAAATTTACTCATTTTTTCCTTAGAGGAATAATTTATTAAGTGCACGTAACCAAATTGTGTGTGTGTTCAACATTACAGTTCAAAATTTACTTTTTCAACTGATTCTTTTAAACCCAAATACCACCATGGCAATAGCACTTCCCTGCGTATTTATGTTTACAATCATACAAATGCAATAGGATACTTCAATAACAATACCATGGGCAATGACACTCACATTTTATCCAGCTGAGTGAACGACTTCGGGGATTGTGTTTCCATGTAAGGGTCAGAGTTAAACTGCCCTTATGGACTTCACTTAGTAAATTGTGACCGTATGACTGAGCAGAAGAGCTCCCATGAGGGCCATCGCAAAAACTATCCAGAAGTCTTTTGCCGACAATTGAGAGTTAGGGAACAAAACAGATGCTTGCGGTTCTCATTAGATTTTTCTCATCGTAGATAGCGAAAAATACTGTTGCATTTCGGATTTGTGCCAAGTTTTATTACCGATAGCATCAATGTGTTTCTCGGAAGAAATATATCGTCTTATCACCTAATATTTTTTTCTCACATATGAAAATGTAATTTCGGCAAAAATTGTAAAATGTGTTTCTAAATCTGCTAGATTGGTTTTAGATTATTACTATAATATATGTACCCCCATTTAATTTATTTACAACTTGTATTTTGTTATGATTTGTGGAGATAAATAGCAAAAATAGTAACTAGTAGTTTAGGGCATTAAAAATGTAGTAAATTTATATTTATATTAAATAAATTATATTTTTAATATATTAATTATTTCATTTTATACACGCTCTGAATCCAAAAAACAAACACGATAACCTACGTTTTAAATTTCTGTATTTTTACAAATGCTATTTAAAAATTGCTGAAAAGCAAAACATTATTTTTGGAGTCCCAAACAATGATAATTATTCTTCATAAAATATTATTAATTTACAAACGCCTTCAAATACACTCTGTTGTAAAAATATACGCCCCCATAAGAAATTGAGCTACATCCGCGAAACTCAGCATTTGAGAGATATGCAAATGATTAAAATTTGGCTGCATAAAAACGTTTCATTAAGAAATGGCGGTAACACGAACATGATATTTTAGTAGGTGGTAAACCCATCCCTGGCAGCTATACAAGCCGATATTCAGAGAGACATAGCGTCAAATAAGTTGCTATTGTCCCTCTGCGGAAGATTCTGCTACAAATGCTGCAAATGGTCAGCCAATTCGGTGGTATTCTAAGACTACAGTTGCCGTCCCAGAATGTCAGAGACGTGCTCTATTGATAATATGATTGTGAACCTGGACGTCCATGGGAGGGTATTAAATATCGAAGACATTGCTAAGAAAGTTGTGCAGTATGTGGTAGACCGTTATCTTATTGGCAAATGAAACCTGAACGACTTGACAGCATAGACAGAACAATCGGCTGCAGAATATCAGCGATGTACAAGCGAACCATAAAATTGGCTTTCAGTACAACTAGAGTAGATTGATTGTTCCAAAATATATATCCGAGACTTCCACACCATGTTCGATGGCCGTGTGCCTCTCAACAACAAATGCGGGATTGGAATGCTGGTCAGCCTTCCTCTACACACGTATGCTGAGGTCATCAGCGCTAAGAGATAAGTGAGATACGTCACTAAAGACAACATCCAACCATTCGGATATTGTCCAGACTGGCTGAGCTCAGCATTAATCCAAACGGTTCTGCCTGTGTTGAGAGGTCAGTGGTATGTGCCTTAATAGACATTAATATCTAATCCCACATTCTTCTAGTCGTATCCGAGTATTATCCCTTGATGGAGGGTGCATTGTGGATGGCAAATGTCTTCGAATGGTTGATAGCGATGCCATTGGTGTGGACGTGGCTCTTCTCCTGACTGAAAAATCCTCTCAAGCAGATATATGTCTGGAGAGTCCTGAGCTTTTTCGACGGTTACACGTGCCTTCTCTGATCCACCGTTGCCAACAACGAGCAACTACGACTTCACTCCGTACAATATGGCGACCAATACGTCTTTTGGATTAACCAGTTTCGAATAGGACTATGGTGCAACCTCTATCTATTCTGACAATTATTCGTTGTACCGTCGAGTACACCTCAAAGGCATCTTGTACACCACTTGCAGTATCAAATCAGAAAACCCAATATCAATATCCCGTGAGTGAGAATGCCGGTCGTTTAAAATAATGTACGATTAGTCGTTCGCACGCACGTTACATGAGCCCCATAACGTCATAGACGCTACCAGTTTGATCATTTGCTTAACTGTGAAACCCAATGTGCATAAACGGTTACCTTACACCTTTCTGGTAGGTCGGACGGTCTGGGTCTCAACAACAACAACCCAATGTGCATGCCGGCCGTACAGTGCTGAAAACACCGGTTCTCGTTAGATCACCGAAGTCAGGCAGCATCGGGCGCAGTTAGTACTTGGGTGGGTGACCACCTGGGAACATCGCGTGCTGTTGGCACATTTCGGGCGCGGTAGCTCGGTGGTTTGCGCGCTGGATTTGCACGCTGCCACAACTGCTGTCGTGTTCATGCGGAGTACGATCACGTTAAACATGTGGGTCCGTAAGTCCTCCCGAGAGGTTGGTGGTAGGGGAAGGAGGGTATGGTCACTGTGGATGCCTCCCCCACTGGGTTCCGGTCTAAATTGGGTGGAACTTCCCGGCCGTCCAAACAGTTACCTTACACCTTTCTGGTAGGTCGGATGGTCTGAGTCTCAACAACAACAATCCAATGTGCATGCCGAGTTTCGCGGCTGTAGCTCAATTTGTTTTATGGATGTTTATATATTTTATCAACCGAGTGTATATTATTCATTACTAAGCATTATAAAGTTCTATAAAAGAACAAATTTACAGAATGTATTAACTTTATAATTTGGAAGCAGACGATGTGATGACGCTCATATAAAATTTATTATGCTATATATTTTTAATTAAGTAAGAGCAAATACGATCCGCAAGGCTATTAACTACTTTATAATTACACCTCAATTTAAAAGCATTTTTATTTTGAAATTCATATAATCAGTAAATTCCATTGTACACAAATGTTAAGTAATACAGCAACCTGAAAGGTAAATTATTAAAAAAGAATGTATAGATGGAAAATCACAGTTTTTAGAAATGTATATGATTTATATAAATATGGTTTACTGAAATTCGAAGATCGATAAAAGAATCAATATTTTGTAAAATAAAATATCTAAGATTTGAAAAAGAACGATAAAATTAATTTTTAGGTGGAAAAAACTTATTTTATTACTACAAAAGATCAATACACATTCGAAGCTGAAATCCTAGCTGGGTTTTTTGTTTTGAGATTTCAACAACCCGAATTATTCTCCCCGAGAGAAAAAGTTTTTGAATCAGATATACGGCTTTTTTAGAAGAAATATATAGCTTTAAAAATGTAGTAAAGAACTTTGCAGTTATTGTTTTCATATAATCTTTTCACATAGATCCCTTTTTTCAAAGATTTTTAGAAAGCGTATTACGTCGAAACATTACTTGTAATTCAGAATTGCATTTGAATACATACTATTTTTTTTTATAAAAAATGATTTGTAAAATATTAGTTAAAATGCATTTAGAGTATGCAATTCATTCAAAATTTCAAAGCCTTTGTTGAATTGATAACAATGTCGTGGATTGAACAGAAAGTAATGATCCCAAGAGTCCATATTTTTTTATAATTTCATTGTCGATTTCGAAAATACATGCTACATTAAAATAATATTGAGTCTTTCTTCTTTGAATGTTGATTTTGTTTTCCGTTTATAGATTTGTCGTATTAGAAGTTTAATCTAGTATTTGGTAACTTTATCTTATATGGTAACTCATCTTTGGTAACTTTATCTTTGGTAGAGTTTATCTTATATGTAAATCCAAAGCCTTTTAAAAATCAAATTATTTATTTATTTATTTTTTATTATTGCATATTGCAGATTTCACAGGACTTGACACAAGAAACAATGTATAAACCAAGTTACATATATACAGGAGAGAGACAATTCATAGAAATCAACAATATATAGGCATAACCACGAATTAAGAAATATCTCAACCTATAATTCTATTCAAAGAGAAGTTACTGTACCTTTATGTGGAAGTGCTGACTTGTTAAAGCACTAATGGTTGACTCAAAATCAGCGTCGGCCTAAACCTGGTCACTATTTATGAAGTGTAACATCATCTCTGAGGATTGGCCACTATACGTCTCAGAATCTCCCAGTCGTCGACTCACGTAGGTAAGTGGAAGGGCAAAACGGGGTGGGGGTGGGGGGTTAAGCTGGGTATTGTTTTAGGATTTAAAAGTTCTGCCATTTGGTGGCAATTCTATAAAATCTACTATATTAAAGGTTCGAAATATTTGGATTTCAAATGCAGTTCGAAATATTTGGATTTCAAATGCAGTTCGAAATATTTGGATTTCAAATGCAGTCATTTACTATATGTAGAGATTTGGTAAAATAGCTTTGACCACAGAGTCCTGGAGCTTAACTAAATGTGTGATCCTTTAACTTATCTACTACAAAGTAACAATTAGCAAGTATACCATTTTATTCCTTATAGCTATGAATTAAAGCTATAATCAGCTATGAATTAAATATATACTTGAATTTGTAGGTAAGGTATTGGAAGAGTTCCAAAAACGTAAAACCGATCTACGCATTCTGATCAGGTTGCTTCCCTTTGATAGCGTAATTCTATTTGTTAGCGCTTTCAGTATATATTTTTCTTCTCCGCCACAAATTTAAAAGATTTAGGCATTAGCTCAAAAATGCAATTGTGAATCTAAATTTTGGTAAATTTTAGACGATTATCAACATTTTTATACATTTATTACAAATGCCCCTAATTCATATGTCGTATAAACCTTGTATAAAAATGAACATTAAATTTGTTTTTAAACATTCTTTTAAATAATGAATGTAAAATGTGAGTATGTGAGTATAATAATTTCAGATGATCTATGTGTATACGGTAAACAAAGTTCTTAAAAAAATTTCCTTTAAGTGCATTAATTTTAAATTAAAAAAAAGTTAAGAAATAAACTCTGTAGAAATATACTCCTAAGTGCAAATTGAATAAAATGTATTTAGAGTTTATATAATAATAAGTTATTCAATTAATGAAATACTACAGAATTATTTGGTAAAATTATTATACCACTTCCTTATATGAATTATAAGATCTCAAAATAAAAGATTTATGAATTGAAGCAATGTTATCTACATATTATTTCTAACCCAAATAGTTACCATAAGTTATTTCTATAAAATTGGTCAATGATCATAAACAAATGTATCTAATACTATTTTAATAAACTCGAATTCATCAGGTACAATACCTTTTATCAAAAACAAAAAGCAATTCATCTCTCGTTCTTTCTATAGGGTTACCAGTCTACCAGAAGTAGCTAGTGTAGGTTGCTAAAATTCATAATGTCATGTTACTTTCGAGTGCGGCAAATGTTTTCATTCTTTAATCTATGTTTCTCAACGTTTTTTTTATGTTTTAAAAATATATCTTTTAACTTTGTTGTATCTTGATTAACTTAAAATGAATAACTTGCCCCCAAGTTACTCCGTGACAAAGTTCAGTTAATTATGTACCATTTTTTTTATATAATTCCAATTAATACAAGTGACTACAAACTTATTTATGTTCCCAAACAAAATCTTTTGAATTTCAAATGAAATTAATTACTCATGTGCGGGTTTTTTGATGCTTTTGAACTTTTTCAGGAAAACTTCCTTTGACCTCAAGAGATACAATACGTAGAACTTAAGACTTTCACAGGAGTGTTTTTGTAACGTTTAAAACCCAGAATAACGTTTTTCTGTGGCCTTTTGGCGTTTCCTCAGGAAATAATTTCCACTATAATTAAACTGCGGAAGCAGTTTTAATATCTGCAGCTGCTTATTTGCTTATGGCCGGTCTAGCGATGCTTGTGCTTGCTCCATGGGTTGAAGATTGATATGCTTTCGCTCAAATACCTTTGTTTGGATGAAGTACCTACCAGTCTATTTTCCTTATCTGAGCCCGTGGTCTGTGCCAGATTGTCAGTTCCGCGATTTCCTGAAGGAATTAGGATGACTGAGATTTTATTTGTCTGGGGAAGATTCGAGGGTAGCTGGATTTGGGGCGGGTTATAACCTCGAGCGCAGACTTCTTGCAATATTGTCAATTTAACCATATTGCCTCTGAATCATCTAGTAGATTGTACTGAAATCTAGAAAAGCTTCATTTGCCGGTATCCGAAAATGTGCTTATATTTTAAAAAAAGATTCTAGCTCAAAATTCACTTTTACACTTTTGAGTCTTCCGCTCAGTAATGTAGCTGTTTAGAGGATGAGGATGTTTTCTATAATAAAGATGATCAGCACTGATCTAATAAATAAGAATAAAACTTAGAGACTTCAATCTATAATGATTATTAGAGACCCCCTGAAGTCAAGAAACATATGTTGCAAAAACCTTGACCATCGGCAAAAACGCTTGAATTTTTAATACAGATATTTACACGAGCGAGAAGGAACAAGATGATAAGGATGAGGATATTCTAATTATAGATTTCTTACACTAGACTTAGTTCACTTGATTTTCAGTTATTTGCATTTTGTATACACCTGTTTATTTGATATTGCCCATACTTCTATTTATTCGAGTCTGTTCATATTTGGCTCGAAAATAACAGGCCAAATTGAAATATATTTATTTAATATGTAAGAATGCATTACTGATCAAATGTTAAATCAAACTTTTTTTTACATTAAAAGGGAAAATAGTATCGGTGTAATTTATTTCTTGCTATGCTACAGAAATCTGACGTCCCAACACAGCATATTTTCCTTTCGTGTATTCGCTAATATCGCTAGAACCGAAGCATTTCAGATTGTTTTATTTTATATTGGAAAACATATTTTATTTTATTTAATTATGTATTGGGCGGGTGTGGGGCTGGTTCTCATGACAGTTTAGGCGGGTAAGACAAGTAAACACCTGGCAACACAGACGCTGTCCTTATATTTGTACTTGAACTTTGTCATGCATTTCTTTCCAGTGAAATAATTGGCAACAATTGTACCCCTCTTTATATAATATGGGAAGCCTTCGTCTAAAGAGGGATTGTGTGCTAGTGTGTTATGTGTGATACTAGGTACAGTGTGCAAGTGTAGCATAAGTGACAAACGAGTTTTTAAAATTTGTCAATATCGATGTTTTAGGAACCAGTACTTTTGCAGTTTCTTTGGGTCCTCGGATTTATTTAGATTATCAACTGGGAATTTACGACCTTAGGCAAGTAAATTATATTTACGGCATTAGTATTAAATCCTTGAGACAATATTAAGCACATTTAGAATATGTATCGATAGCAATTTTCTTTTGCGTAGGAGTTTAATCAAAATTCTGAATCGTTTAAGCGTTTGGATATATATATTCTCAAAATTTAATTAATAAGTTATTTCTTTTCTCTGAGCTAATTGCTGCGAAATTTAACTAATCTTATACTTATCATTGAGTCTTCAAACGGAACTATAGTAATGACGTTGTTATCAACTTACACAATGACAGTGATGTTAGTATCATGAAATATTAATCTTTGCCGCACGTTGACCAAATTGACATAATCGTGAAACGCACGAAGCTTCGGAAATTTGTCAACTATGATATGTTGTTATATGCACGTGGTCGCAATTACAAAATAATATTTATAATGTTATTATGATATCCAAAGCTACAGGATATTTTCTGAGCGGAGTAGTGAATATATTTATTATAAAATGAAACATTTAAAAGATTAAAACAATATTTGTTATCTACCGAATATTTTATACCGTTTTATTGACAATGTCGTGTCATGCACATACCAGACAATTATTGTTAGAGGGTGTCTCGAGTCTTGCTGCTTCCTAAACGGGAATCGAACCACGGATCTTTGAACTGGCCAGCTGACACCCAACCATTGAGCTACTGGATATAATTTCAATATTGCAGAGTACACTCTTCGTTCTCTACCATCTAATGTCAGTTTGATGTGCAACTAATGGCCTGACTGACCACTTTATGCCGTTTTTATCTTAGGTTCGCCTTTTGCTGCAATTTTTATCCTCCAGGCTAGCTTCCTGACCTGCCGATTTGAAGTTGCAGCTAAAAATACCAGAATCTACTAAATCCGTGCTAGTCTTACTAGAGTCACTTTTAGACCTCAGTTATCTTTGCACTACCTTACAGGGTTGATTTGTAAAGAACCTTGTTTCCACTATAAATATTGATCCCCTGTTTTGCTGATTCCCCCCCCCCTGATGCGAAGAAAAGGGTATTTTACCGAAAACTCTTTATAGATTATTGGCTTTTTGAAATTTTTTCCAGATCACAAAGCAGCCCTTCGGTGGCGTAGATGAATGAATATTTGACCATCTACAGTATCGACCACTAGGCCGTTCCTAACTTAGCCGGATTTTCAAATTCTCTCCCGGTATTAACAAAATGAGGAGGAGGGGTAAAGTTTTGCATGAGACCCCTCCGAAAATTCAAAAGTCTAAAACTTGACCACAGGATAAAACCTAACTGTACCAATTTTTAATTGAGTCGATTATTTACAGAGTGTAGCGATACAGTTGCGCAAAATATAGTTTCATATTTCATATACGGCTCGGCTCAAGACGACATCAGCCACAGACTAGACGACGTCTAAATTTTATAATGGATGGAAAATATATTCAATTTATTTATGAACAATAAATGAAGTATGGCAGCTTGAGAGATACTGCGATGGACGCAAGTAAGCCCGTGGGTGTCACAAAATAACCAATGACAGCCAATGTAGATCATGCCCAGATGACTGGAGCGAATTGGCATACAGATACGGTAGAGCCAATGAGAGCCAAGGGGGAAATCAAAATTTCCTCCGTGCATCGAGGAAGGAAAAACATATTTGTTATATTTGCTGTGGAATAAGCACGTAAAAATGTGCTCAACCCATTCTTTATATTCTTTGGGGAATAAGCACGTAAAAATCTGCTCTAACTCTCTCGAAATAGTTCATGTGATATAAGCACTTAAACGGTTGTTAAGCAAAAAAAAGTTGCATCTTAACCTTTTAAGAGTGTTAGTTTTTTGTCTTTCACAGACGTAAATACTAGATTGTTAATATGAAGATAATAATTTCAATGAAGGTAAGGCTATTTAATTTTTTTAATTGAATAAATTTGTGACCGACAAACTATACGATCAACTGAGGATGTTTAGTCTGGAGAAGAATTCAGAGCTAGGTTGGGTAGTTCTCAATCATAAATTAGAGTGAATTTCAACGCATATATTTTCTGAATTTTAATGTTTTTACAATGCAGATTGTTGACACAATTGAATATTCTACAAATCATGTGTAGAAACCCTCCAGAAGCAGAGGTGGGTGAATTGATTATTTGTTTAACAGTATGGATGTATTTATTTGTATAGGGTTGAAATCATTAAGGTAAATGATTGTGTATTTAGTAATATAAAAATTGTATTTTGACTATAATATTAGTCTTTTGATAAATAAATAACAATACATTCTTAACCAAAAATAAACTTACGAAAAAAATATGAATTAATTTTTTAAAAGTGCTAGCTTCACTGTATTTTTTAGGCTTAAATACAAGTAATTTAAAATTGAAAAGCAAAAATGTTAAAAATCGATGTGTGAAATATTACCTAAGTATTCTTTATTGTTTGCTTTTCATTGAATCTGGCCCTCGTTTACTAGCGTTTAAAAACATTTTCTGCTGGAAACAAGCTTTATAAATAATGAACTAAAGATCGTTGTTTGAAAATTTATGCTTCCTACAAAGATGGCCTTTTTGCAATTAATAGCATTAAAAAATAATGAATGACATTAATGGAGAATTTCTCCGAAATCGGGAAACAGAGCATGAAGTAGGTGATTAATTGTTGCACGACGATATCCTATTAGCTGAACAATATATGTATATTTTTTTATACAACATGATTGAAAAGTAATTGTATGTTGTAGACATTTAAGTTTCAACCCATTATATTCTTTAACATAAAATAATGTAAATTTCATGTTTTACTTTAGCAGGTAAGTGCTTGCACTTTGGAAGTTCTTTATTGCAATTACTTGTAAAATAATTGTATTTTGTTGTATTATATTCTCTAGAAATGCACCCAAAATACGAGAATAAAAAATGAATTATATATATATATATATATATATATATATATATATATATATATATATATATATATATATATATATATATATATATATAATTCATTTTTACTCCTCTTGTACTGCGGGTGAATTTCTAGAGTATATAATGTAACAAAATACAATTTATGAGAAATTTATGAGAGCGTTTATGAGTATATTTAGAACAAAGTAAAAACACCAGAAACCCTTTTATGAGCTTACTAAAACACATTTAACAATAAATTGATAATAACAAAGTGCTAATTTATGTTAGAATAAAATAACTTAAAAACTTGTGCATTACAATTTTCTAGATTTTAAATCAATTTAATGCGTATCTAAGTATATTTTTAAAATTTGAAACAATGCTATGTTTCACGGTTCTCGTGGTAGATCGAACCGCGGATCTTGAATTCGAAAGCCAGTAATCTATCCATTGAGATACTTGCGCAAGATCCCAAATTCTTATCAAAGATGACTTTATAATACCCATTTTTTACTCTGAAGTTAAATCGGCGTGCAACTGCCTTTACGAAATACCATCTTCGTATTCTGTACTCTCTGTTTTTATATCCAGGCCAGCATCTTGTGTGGTCGTGGTCGTCGTCGCTCAGATTTAAGCACAAAGTGCAACGTTCCACTAGTGACTATCCAATTGTACTAGTCTCTCTCCGCCATTTCATTTAAACAAACAATGTTTAACTATCTTCAAAATGTTTAACTAAATGCTTATCAACAATGTTTAACTAAATGCTTATCATCCATAGATGCATTTTGAAGGCGACCAGGGGGTGTTAAAGCAGTCCCTAGAAAATTATTATTTTAATTACATTCCATTTTTATCAGAATATTTTAATATCATCCCAAGCGAAATTTCGTGGAACGACAATTAATTTATTAACTATTGAATAAAAATATAAATCATTACCTTATTAAATAAAAATTCTTATCTAAAATGTATGAGCATTCAGAACTGCGTTGATATTAGAGGGAGGGGGGGGGATATAAACAAAGTTTATATCGAAAGTCTCATTTAAATATAAAATACTTAAATGCACGAAAATAATTAATCATTAATATGAATACTTACTTACCTTTAATACATAAAAGTATTTATTTCATCGCACAAAAAGACGTTATATTACAAGACTGAGCGCTTTTGGACATAAAACGTCCTTCATCAGAGTCACAGTAAAAAAAGATATAAATTTTTATACCCAAATGGGGCACTTCTCTTTATAGCCAAAAACCGTGTGCAAAACCTGCATATCATTAAAGGCAAAAGTACACAAGGAAAAACATAGGTACGAAAAACATACAATATTAAAATTGACAAAGAAGCAACAAAATGCACAATTAACACATTTAGATGTTTAAAAATGCAGATAATAATTTAACTACCAAAACTAGACATTATGCGAAACTGAGATTTCGTTCAAGGTCATAATTACAGATGGAAGCACGATAAATACGAATACATAAACAAATAAACAAATATCCATCGGGAAACCAAAGTACAATGTATTCCTCCGCACCCTCACAATTAAAGTGATCAATACCACAGAAAATCCACAGTATATAATCGAAAACAGGCTAAGTTGTCTCAGAGTAGCTATTCTCTACATTCAAAAACACTAAAAATAATAAAATAGCAATATGCTAACGTAAAACGCGGTCCATTCACCCGGCAAATAAACCAAACAAAATGTTCAAATAGTTAAACGTCAAAACCAGTTCAAAGAACATCTACTATACGAAAAAACAATTACAAGGCTCAAAAACCTCAAACTAGCAAGTCTACAGACATTCTATACTGGCGATTTCGAGAAATAAGCTTGAACATAACGCACTATTTGACACCGCTGGCTCACATTCACACGACGAACCCAAAGTTAATAGCCATAGTAAAACCATTTTAACTGATACATATGCCTTTACAGGGAATAAATATAGTTTATTATGTTTCTCTAAGTCGCTTAAAAGCATTAAAATACAGTCATACATGAGAATATCATTGATCCGTGGAGGCAATGGTCAATAATTAAAATATCGATAGATTAAACCATTTATATACATTAAATATACAATTATATGCTTTTCAAAAGCGTTAATATATATGGTGATTTTCATTTAATACTCCAAGTATGGCAAAATTTCGACAGTTAATCAGAGATCAGTGGATAAACCAGCTTTAAGTTTGAACTTCTGAAATTTAAAATCCAAATATAATGAGATTCAAGTTAATAAATAAGCAAATAACACCATACGACACCTTTATTAAGCATATCAAATCCATTTTGACTAGTCAAATCCTTTAGATCATCTGAACACTGCACAGCTGAAAACATAACTCTAACAGCGTTTTTTTTCACAGTGACGTAAGATTTACGTCACACTGTGATTTTTGGACGTCACAGTACGTCTCGGCAATGTCATATTGAGGTCATATCAAAGTCATTTTGGTCATTTTCATGGTCATTTGTGATGTCGCATATTAACTTGTTTGTGACGTCACATTGTAATTTCCATTGTAATGTCGTCACATTGTTACCTGTTAATTACATTGTGGAAATGTCACATAAAATAGTCACAATGAAGTTACAAAGTTACTAATGCATAACGTCGCATAGAAGTCACAAATATGATGTCATATTGTGACTCATGTGTCACGTGACTACAGCGTCACTGTCACACATGTGACGTACTTTGCTGTGAGGGAAAGAATAAATGTGGCATGTCCACATTGGCCAGAGCTGCTACGCCGCAGTCAAAAGTTTGGCAAACAGACGCATTCTTCAATGACTATAAAAGCACACACATTTCAATAATTATTATTAATAAGAGGTTGAAAATATTCTCCGAATGATCAAAACGCACCTATAAATGCTAAGATCACATGTTTATAATGAGAAACAACAATTCAACCATTTCAAAATACACATCCAATATCCAAAGCCAGGTGGTTATGATACAAAACCTAGTTGAGGAACAACTCAAGGTTCTTTAATATAACGTTGGGCATTCAGCCCGGCAACGAATCAAAAAGTTGTCGGCTCAACGTTGACGAGAATAGCTTTTCGTCATTTGTGACTCCATGGACTAGGGATGACTTTGAAAGTCATTGCCAAAATATAACAAGTTAGGCAATATTTCAATTAAAAGTTGTTTGTAAATTGTGAAGTGTAAATATCTAGACGTAAGCAACTTGCACAGAGATTTTAAATTATGCACATCTACACAGTGCTGAAAGATATTTAATGATATTGGTGGACAGAAAGACAGTTGCAGTTAGCAAGTTCGGTCTCTCCTGAGAACCCGAGATCAAAATGCGTGCGTTTGCTATTCCGTGACATCATATGCGCAGAGCGCCATCTACAAAAAACAAATGAAGTCAGTCACGCCCGAAATGACAACATCCTGACCACCGGAAAGTTGATCTTTCGTAAATGAATACAAACGTTCCAAAAACATTCTAATTATTTTTAATGTATCAAGGCGCAGGTTTGCCACCTGAAGTACGCCTAAAATCAAGATCTCGCCAAATCTCCAAGCGTCCCTGAGACAGAGCAAATAAATCCTTATTTAATACCAGTAATTGAAATTGAATTTTAATTGATTATTAATATTTTAATGTTAGTATATTCGATAATATGAATTTGGAAAAATAAAATAAACATATAATCATATTATTTCCTATGACCTCCTTCTGGCCCTAAAAACGATTTTCCCTAAATCCCATAAGGAGTGATTATCATTAGCCATGTTAGGATTAGCGGTCGAAATGGATTAGAACAATGATGAAATGGCTTTAATATAACGTTTTCTTAGCATATTACTAAAGATATATACTGCCGTCAATGAAATATTTTTTATTTTTGTGAAATTATTTAAGAAATTTTATGATGTCATAAACGGAAATATTAATTAGTAAAGAGCTATTTCATAAGTAAAGTTTAGATATTAGGTATAGTTTTTTGGAAATGTTATTCATCTTTCCTACATTCCTGATACTTTTCTAAACCTTTAAAATTTTCTAGTAAGCTACATGCTACTTAGAATTTCCTAAAAAATAAAGACATTTTTATGTTATTAGATGTGTTCACAAGTTAAGACTTAAAAACCGTATAAGCCAGTATCTTTATTTTTTAACTTCGTTTTTATAGCTCTTGTATGGCACTTCGTATTTTTTTCTTCTTTTCAAAGAACATTATTAGAAGCAAAACCGAAAATCAATAAAGCTGTAAGAAAATACTTTTTCTATGCAGTGTTTATTAAATAACGCGAAGATGATTAAAGTTTACACCGTAATAAATATAATGCTTAAAACTATTTAATTTACTTAGCGGTTAACATTATTTAAATGAAATTCTTCTCTTGTATGTAAGGTCAAACGGATAATATGCAAATATTTTAAAAATTGTCGTACTTTAGGCGATATATTCAAGAATGTAAAAATTATTTACTTGAATACATTTAAGGGACATAAGGAATATAAAGTTCCTAAATTCCATATAACACATGTAACAATGCTTATAAATGATAAGTATTTGATCGTGAGACGTTGTGAAACCTGGATCTATTAAAGGAATCACTGATAAATGAAGTGTTTTATTTATTTCAGTTTTTACTTCTTTTGACTTTAAATACCATTTACTTATGTGAGACAACAGAGCCCAAAAAGCTATCACAAATTTGAACAATTGAAATGAAAGTGGGATCGAGTGGCAAAAAATAGAGACCGTACGACATGGCACCTAAAGTAACATTAAGTCAGATATTAGTTCATGAGCAATAAATGAAAATGGAATGAGAAGAAATTTTATGTGGGCTCAAACGTCGTTGCGGGGCAACTCGAAGAAGCAACTTCAGCAAGGGGAAGCAATTCTACATCTAAGTAAGATAGACCCATAAACCACATATACTGATGAGGGGACTAGCGTCACCAATCAGGTTTTGGGGGTCTTGAAGAAAGGCGTTTTTCCCCGAAGCGGAGTTCAAGAAAATTTTGCCAGAAAATGACACAAAATGAGATGTTACAATTGAGAAAATTTTTCAGAAAATTATAAGAGTATATAACCTTCAAGCTTTTCAGTTGCTTTAAGTTCTTGATTAAAAATATCTAGTATAAACTCTCAAGATGAAATAGCAACAGAAACGGAAATTTATCGGCTTTCCCTGCGGTTTCACTGAGTCAGTACAACTACTCAGATGTGCCAACACGGATTTTTTCGTGCAAGATGTTTTTGCTAACATTTTTAAAAATATCAACAACTTATTTTAACTTTTTTCATCTCTAAGAGCGTGCGAACTCTAACTTCTAACTGTATTTTTTCCCTTTTGTATCTAGACCTTCCTTCGAATCCTTCTTATATAATCATCCTCATGGATTTGTCCTCATTGGTCGGCATATCCCCCTCAGACTTTGCTTTGATTTCGAGAGAAAACTGGAGTATAAACCCTGTGCAAGCGATCTGATCATGAGATCCAGTACTTCTCCTACTTGCTGATCTGTACATGGCCCATAAATATCGTCATCTTTAATACCAAAATTTGGCGTCTCGCTGTTTGGTTCTATTGAGTTCTCCACCCTTAGTCGGGGTAAACCATTCAAGGTCGCCTTGATTTACTGGCTAATCTGTCCGGTTCCAGTATTCAATGCAATCTTAATTTAAATTTGTGACTTAAAACTCGACATCGAACTATTTAGGCATTTATTGTCCTGAGTACTGTACAACATCCTAAGATCAAAATTTCCAAAATCGCTCAACTCTGTCATCACAGTTTAAATAATTATTCCATGCCCATTATTGGAATTTTACAAGATAAAGAAAAACAATTTACACTAAATTTGGCCAGAAATTAGCCCCGTAGTATCGAAAAATACTCATAACTATTAATTATAATGTGCTATCCCGTTAGATCCATTCTGGTCAAAAGAGGTGTTTGTAGATTATAGTAGGAATGTTTTTAATAAATGGAATTCATTCGTAACAATTTAGAAAATTTTACTTTTAATCAACATTTAATTGGATTTTAAAAATATATTTTTCTTGAAAAAAAAATTAAAATTACGTCTATCGTAGATTTGCAATACTGCATTAACGGTTCTGATATTTTCCAATATTATCCAATATTCCTAAAAAGTGAGAGAAAAATCGTATAGGAAACAATAGTGAAATGAGTGTACAATTTAAGTGATTTAAACAATTTGAATGAAAATGAAATAAACGTTGATGACAAGAATGCACTTTGTAAAGCATTTGAGTCAAAATAGACGCAGATTAAATGTAGGAAAAGGGATACCTATCGAGAAATTAATGGAAGCTAAAGCACAGAAAGAGTCTGTACACAATATACCTTATAAACACTCTGACATCACATGCGGTACATCCCAGGAGGAAATACATCGCATGCCAGCTTGATCAGAAATTTAAATGAGATGCGAATTATCAAAGTACAGTGGATTCATTCACACATGTTAAAATGTATTCTAGCTTATGTTTCTTATGCTTTAGCTTATGTATTTTAGCTTATGTTAAAATGCATTTTAGCTTATGTTAAAATGCATTTTAGCTTATGAAACCGATAACATTTTTGAAGTTCTTCATTATCATGAAGTATATTCTTGTTGGGTTATCTAATTCAGAGCAAAGTTTATTTATTGACGTCACAGAATTATTTAAAAAAGCATTTCCTAGCATATAAAAGGATGTAATGTGTTTATGTCTAAGATGGGTATTACCAGTACATATTACATTTCTGAAAACAAAAATTAAAATCTCAATAAGTATTTTAATTGAACTCGGAATTAATTTTAACATTTTTTCTAAAATGCTTGCATAAAACAAACAAAAACGTATATATCTATATAATAAAAGGCAATGCCTGTCTGTGTGTATGTGCGTGTGTGTCTGTTTTATACACTATAGGCTCTGCGACCGCGTGTCGCAGAGCTACGAAATTTGGCAATCGGAAACTTGGGGAGGTGTGAAGGTGACACGTGAAAACCGATTTTAAAATTCGAATTATTTTTTTTTGTTATTTAATGTTGTATTTAATTTCGACTGTTTTTCCCATTTTCCCCCTTTTTTCTCCACCTTCCAGACGTCGTAGAAAGAAAAAACAAATCACACGACTGAAAAGAGCAGACAATTGCGAGTAAAAATATATCAATTTCAAATCTCAGGGAGAAATTCTAATATTTTATAAAGATTTTAAAACAAAAGCCACTTTCGGCTCAAAAAAAACGAACTTTCGTTTTAAATCCTCGCATCGGAAAAAGTACCGACAATTTGAACTAATAATTTACATTTTTAGAAAGCTCAAATATCAGGCTTTCTTACAAGCCTAATCTGATCAAGAAATAATAAAAAGTAGCTGCAGGATCTAGATTTTAAGAATATCCGAATTCCAATTTCTCGCAAAATCGTTAAAAAAGTTTTCTCCCACATGCGCGCGCAGACGTACGGGAGGTGGAGGGGAAGTCACGGTGTTTCCATGGAGAAAAAAATAAATAAAAAGAAAGTTATGGAGATTGTGGATCGTGTTAGAAAATTACGTTATATTTGATGGAATTAAGAAATTATGTGGAATTGAGCTATTATGAAATTGAAAGTTATGGAGATTGTACATCGGGTTAGACGTTATATTTTAAATGATGGAATTAAGAGCTTAGCATATGGTCATTATAAAATTTAAATGATTGAATTATGGTGGATTGAAATGTGGTGATGTATTGGTCGTATGGTGATCGGGTGGTGATCGGGTGGTGGTAACAGTATACAGAGTGAAATTATTATATTTATATGAAATTATTATATTTATTAGAAAATTACGTTATATTTTAAATAATGGAACTTAGAGCTTAGCATATGGTCATTATAAAATTTAAATGATTGAATTATGGTTTTAACATCATTAAACTAAAACAAACTTTGTTAACTCCACGGGGTTATCACAGTTCACAAACATTAGAATAAATTCACTTTACGAATCAATTTTCAGGAACCCCCACTAGAACATTATTTTTCATCTTAAATTTTCATTATTAGTTTTAACGTCATTAAATTAAACCAAACTCTGTTAACTCCACGGGTTGAGGATGCGGTAGCCCAGTGGTTAGATCGCGGGAATTGCACTCGGTAGGCTAAGGTTCGATTCCCGCCACTACCAAAACTGCCGCCGTGTTCACGCGGAATACGATCACGTTAAACATGTCGGTTCGTAAGTCCTTTCGAGAGGTTGGTGGTAGGAGAAGGAGGATACGATCCCTGTGGATGCTTCCCCCACTGGGTTCCGGTCTAAATTGGGTGGCACTTCCCGGCCGTGCAAACGGTTACCTTACACCTTTCTGGTAGGTCGGACAGTCTGGGTCTCAACAACAACACCTTTCTGGTAAGTTGGTTGGTCTGGCTCTCAACAACAACTCCACGGGGTTATGGGGCCAGGAGTTTGCCACTGTTAGAATTTTCAAGGGTAGCGAATAGGCTGGTCACCGAAGACGGCTAGTTTGGAATAAAATTAAAATTTTGAAAATGTAAGGCACAATCCCGGATTTGTAAGAAAATTTAAGTGTTTTCTCCCTAATTAGATATATTTTAAAAAGTGAATTAATTCAGCGAAAACACAAAGAGAAAAATATTTTATTTTAAAATTAATAATTTATGTCAAATAAAGAGCACTTTAAATAAACATGTACTATTAACATATTTTGAGAATATGTTTGAAAAACCATTTGTTAAAGTGTATTTTCCTTTTCCTTGTGTAGTTGAAAATTATGAATGATTTCATAGCAATAAAATACGTTATGAAAGCTCTGGCAATGAGTGATCGGAGTGCAGCAGATTTTTGCTCATATCAGCAAATGCAATTTCTATAAAGTTGACATTTTAAAAGGTTTTATACTTTTGATTTTAATTGAATTTCAACAATTTTTACTTTCTCTTTAATGCGTAATAAGGTTAAAAGGGAAATAGATGGGACTAAAAACTTGTCTGTTACATGACTTGTTCTGATATGATTTAATAAAAAGATTTTAGATCATTTAAAGTAGGTGACACCATGGCGAAATTAGGAACCTACGGTAGATGATCCATTTCTTAAATGGAGTGTTGGAGTTGGCTGAAACTATCTGAAACTTTTTGCTCGCATACTGTTCTTCGTTCAATAAAGATTGTCATTGTCATGATTTTTCGAAAAACGTAGCCGAATTTCGTATGCTATTGTAATAATCTGGAGTTTTTAAACAAGGTTAATCACTTTTCCCATTTTTTTTTTAATTAAAATATATCCGACAGAATATAGTATGTTTTAAGTATCTGTTTACTTGACGCAATCGAGAAAAAGTTAACGGCTGTGATTATGTCACATTTTCTCAAGCAATGCGTTTGGAACGGAACAGAGTATACAAACAGAAAAAAACAAGGAGAAAGCTTTCAGATAAAAAAAAAGTGCAGAAAACTGGAAAATTACGAGAACAGGACGTAACCAAGTAAAGGAGAAAAAGAAATGAGAGAAAGATAATTAAATTTAAAAGATAAAATTATGTTTATATTGTAATGAACTGTATTCACCATCAGATGGAGATTGGGTTTCATGTATCGAGTGTGAAACGTGGGCCTCAAACTTATATGCCGTAATAGAATACAACGATAATAAATCCTTAACTTATTATGAACTTTGTCACAAAAATTTTAAAAAGTGGGTACATCTCTCTACCCCGCCAATGGAGCAGAATGGAACAAAAAAAGATTTTTTTATATTTTTTGTTTTAAAATAAAACTTTTTGAATTTTTATTTTTTCATACGTAGTGCCAATTTTAAAAGATCTGAAAACATTCCTTTTTTTCTGATATTTTTCTTATCATTTACACTCTGAAAATTTGCTTCAGACATTAAGAAGCCCCATTTCGTCATAGTTTTCTCTAAAAAACTTTTTGAATTTTTGTTTTACATGCATAGTGTAAATTTTAAAAGATCTGAAAAATTTCTTTCCTTTCTGAAATTTTTCTTATCATTTACATTCTGAAAATTACTCCAGACGTTAAGAACCCCAATTTCGTCATAGTTTTCTCTTAAAACTTTTGGAATTTTTATTTTTGAATTTTTTCATGCATAGTGTGAATTTTTGTTTTTTCATGCATAGTGTCAATTTTGAAAGCTCTGAAAATATTCCTTTTTTTCAGATATTTTTCTTATCATTTACACTCTGAAAATTTGCTTCAGACATTAAGAGCCCCATTTCGTCAGTTTTCTCTAAAAAGCTTTTAATTTTTTGTTTTTTCATGCATAGTGTAAATTTTATAAGATCTGAAAAATTTCTTTTTTTCTTTTGATATTTTTCTTAACATTTACACGCTGAAAATTTGCTTCAGATTTTAGGAACCTCCATTTTGCCCTGGTCTTCTCTACCTATTCTATGATGGCAATTTTAAAAATATTGAGTACGGTATGAATTGTTAGTATTTGGGTCATGCAGATGCAAATATCAATAAGATGCTACGAGAAATGGTGAAACTGATATTCACATAATGGTTACATTAAAAGTGGAATGTAGCTAGAATCCAAACTAGCGGAATTAGTTCCAGAGAAATTTCAAGAAATTGCAGATTAATTAATGGACATGGAATCTTGGCAACAGTATTAGACGTAGCTATGGCGCAGGAGGAGGGGGGGGGAAAGGAATAATTCTGAGAAGTTTTGCATTTCTCTCCAATTTAGTCACTTTGGGAGAAAAATCGAAAATCCTGTTCCATTAGTTTGGGTCCCGTAGTCGATAATATTAGTGTGCTAAAATTCAGGTCTAGAGAGGTATTTTAAAAAATCCATAATTTTCTTCCAGGGGAGCGAAAATCCAACTACATTAGATTTTTCGATGGTTAATAAAAGGTACAATGATTCTGCCTTCTAGGTCATCCGAGGTTTTTCGGAGGGTCTAAAAATACTTTTCGAAAGCAAAAAAAACATTTTCTCTGTCACTGGAGTAAATTGCAATCAAGCGAATTTAAGCTGTGTTCGATAATCGATACTATGTGTGCAGAGATTCAGATTTCTAGGTCACCAAGCCTTCTATACCGCCTTCTAGGTCACCTTCCAGGTCACCATTTTTAAGACCCCACCATTTTCTCTGATCTTAGGGGTAAATCGAAATCCCGCTCCATTAGTTTCTGTAGCGAAGTCGATGATATAAGTCAGCGGAGATTCAGTTTTCATGTCAACGAATGGTCATGTCAACATTCTATGTCAAAATTTGTGAAACCAATGACTCAGATAAATTTATGAAATTAATGTTTTAAATGTTAAGGAAGATTTTCAGAAGAGGTTACTCGCAGGATAAACGTGTTGCAGGACATTTTGAATAACTTTCTTTGAGGTCTTGGTTTAGGCACTATGTTTCGGCTTCCGTTCTTTAGTACATGAAAAAGAAACTCTTTCGGAGAATTTAATTAGAGTTTTAATTTTTACAAATTTAACAATTAATGACAATTATAAATAGAAAATCAGTATAATTTAGGTAAAATGTGCAAATTTTTATTATGTTTAAGTGCTTTTAGATTTTTATTCTTTTCACGAATTTTATGAGTACAAATTCGATAAATTTTATGCACAGACTCTCATATTAACTGACTTGCACTGTACATTTAAAATATAACGTTTAATGAATTAAACTAGTTAATACAAGTATAAAGTGGGCTCTTATATTAAATGCATAAAAATGCATTTGCTAGTATGGACTATTACAACATTTTCAAAATAAGAGAAATTTGTATGATACATATATATTTTTTTAGTGGAACACTGTTAAGATAAAGTAATTTCACTATTAAGACAAAGTAATAACACAGAAGACTGTGTAAGTCGTACCGTAAAACAGGTTTGTTTAATGAGCAAATTTTAGTCAAAAAAGGATATTCTTGCATGGGAAAACTTTACCGAACAAACTTTCAGTGCTCACGAACATATGGTGTTAGTCTCATTTAACTATAACATAAATCAGGATATGACATTTCCTTAGAAACAAAAATACGAAACACCAAACTGCATAATTGCCAAACTTACAAGTATTATTTCAAGGTAACATATGTTAATGACAGATGGAACCGAAAAAGTGATTCCGATACCGTAAGTTTTTCCAAGAAAAGATTCCGTTTTGGTACTTTAATAAGAAATGATTGATTTCATAATTTGGGTGCAGATATTTATATGTTTACAAAATGGGAAAATTAGCTTTTGCTTTAAAAAATTAATTTTCTTTCATTTTTACTTTAATAGTTTTACTAACTTTAAGGAGTTGTGGTGAGAACTTTTTTTTGGATCCCTGAAAATACTGGGCCGTAATGAATTATGTACAGCTCAAACAGCTGATAAAGTAATAAAACTAAAATAACCGCGTTAAGAGCAAGCATCTTATAGCACAAAATTAATAGTATCGATCTGTTTTGAGGACAAGAAACAGCCTTCTTCATCAGGACATACAATAGGCGAAACATTCATTCGTTAGATTTAGTTCGGCGGCTAAAAATATCACACATGACTGAAATCAGAAAATGTGGTTACCAACGTCAAGTTAAGAAACATGAGATAAAAGCAATGGACCGAGGAACAAGAAATGGGTTAAATTGAATAGAAGATAAAATGCTAAAGATGAAAGTGAACATCCAGCAAAGGATTCAAAACATTTGTTCAGTGAGTAAAGATACGAACATAAGGGTCCTATTCAGAAGAAGGGAAAACTAACCGGTTTTGTAAGCAACATGAGTTGATCAAACCTGCAATGAAAATAACAGATTTTAGACAAATACGAAATATAAAAGGAATAGAAAATGGTTTGGGAGTCTTAAAAATATATTCAACAAAAACAAATCGAAAAATTAAATAAGAAATTTCTAAGCAGAAGAAAATGACAACTTTTAGTGAATGATATTTTTGCAATTTAATGATAGTTATATGTTATTAGTGAAAATAAATAAAAAATATTATGAATACTATTTATAGAAAGCAATGAGATTTAATATGGGTGGCGATTTTTCCTTCAAATAAAATAGTAAAAATAATCACCTGTGTAGGATAGAGATTTGACTGGCAAGACGAAGATTAGTAATGCCAATCTTTACATCTCAATTTTTGCATCTTTGCAGGAACATGGATACAGTGGGGACTGAACAACTGAATCCTCCAAAAGATTTGTAGTTGATCACTGAGGTTAGGAAAATATCGAATTGCGTTTTTCATAGCATCCTTTATAATGTAGCGATTTATATATATATATATATATATATATATATATATATATATATATATATATATATATATATACATATATATACATATATATATATATATATATATATATATATATATATATATATATATATATATATATATATATATAGATATATATATATATATATATATATATATATAGTGGGTGTTGGCAAAGCATAAAATGTGCTAATATAGAAATAAACAAGCACTCTGAAATATACAATTAGTCTAGAAATAAACAACCAGTCTGAAATAGACATCTAGTCAAGAAATAAACAACAAGTCTAAAATAGACAGCTAGTCTAGAAATATACAAACAAGAAACTTTTTCCATGATATAATTTTATTAACGAATTTATAACAGTACAGGGACTGAGACTAAGGACTACAAGCCCTAGTTTTACTCAGAGCAACACTAAAGTTCGCAGCACTATGTGATTGCCATAATGTTAAACCACTTAAATGTATGTATCCTGCTAGATCACATATCACTGTCTAGACGAATTCAATGAAAGTGTAAAAAATGTTAATTGATTTGAGTATTTTATAATAAGCATAATTACTTAGGCAAAAAATGTCCATTGTTATAGATGTTCTAAAGTAGGCATATGATTTTATAAATAATAATCATGTGCAGACATAATGTATTTATCTCTGATAAACGAATTGGATCATGCGGGTATTGGGCTTTACTTCTTTAAATTGTGCATTATCTTACAGCGGCCAACAGGCAATTGGAGAATAATTGCCACAATTTTCTAACCTTTTCAATTAGATTTTTCTTTATTGAGCTATATTTATTATAGCCGTAAAAACTACAAATACCCTAAATTCAGTCTTCATGTACAAATACAAAAGATATAAAATATTTGATAAAATAAAAAAAAACTCGGCAATAATGGGTTTCTATGAAATACATATAGTTTGAATGGAATTAAACAACATTATACTTCTTCAAGTTTAATGCGGGAACACTATATCATTTGTAATGTGAAGTTAATTGATAGAAAAAATATTAAATCATAAAGAATTATGGAGTCATTCCTAATAGTTCTTTTTTAATCTTACATTCTGTATTAAATTCATATCCGAGCAAGAATGCGAACCATAAATATAACCTTGTCTATTGTATTGAGTTACTGAAACGGTGGTATATCTCTTACAGTTAAAGTAGTTTCTACTTTGTTCCCTTTCAGATTTCCGATTTAAGTACATTTTCAAATCTCTACCACCTCTTCCGTACAGTCTTATTTAAATGCAATCCGTCACCATATCCATTGTGGTTATCCTGTTCTCTCTGTCATTCCAATGCAGTTCTTAAGGCCAGCTATCTTAAATATCGAGAAAAATTATCTGTTAATGATATGACCTCATTTTTCACCAAATGGGTTGCAAACTCGTACCTCCACTGAACGGCAGGAAAAATAAATGACTTTCCGTCTTCTTTCATAAAATAAATAAGTAAACAAAACAAATAAATAATTAAATACAAATATATATATATATATATATATATATATATATATACAGGGTGTGAAGTAAAGTCCTTATGGTACCAGCAACTTTGAAAGGGTTAACATACACACATACTTCCATTTAGAAAAAGTAAGCATGAAATGTTCATATGTTCGATATGTCTTGGATTCAACAAGGGGCCGTATAGCTATGAAAATACGACATCATATGCATACGTTTTTCTAATTGGAAGTATGTGTCTATAATCAACCATTTCAAAGTTGCTGGTCTTATAAGGACTTTAATTCACACCCTGTATGTATATATATATATATATATATATATATATATATATATATATATATATATATACATATATATATATATATACATATATATATATATATATATATATATATATACATATATATATATATATATATATATATATACATATATATATATATATATATATATATATATATATATATATATATATACATATATATATATATATATACATATATATATATATATATATATATATATATATATATATATATATATATATATATATATATTTATTTATTTATTTTGTTTACTTATTTATTTTATGAAAGAAGACGGTAAGTCATTTATTTCTCTTGCCGTTCAGTGGAGGTAGGAGTTTGCAACCCATTTAGTGAAAAATGAGGTCATAGCATTAACATATAATTATTCTCGATAATTAAGATAGCTGGCCTTTAGAACTGCATTCGAATGACAGAAAAAACAAGATAACCACAATGGATATGGTGACGGATTGTATGTAAATAAGACTGTACGGATGAGGTGGTAGAGATTTGAAAGTGTACTTAAATCGGAAATCTGAAAGGGATGAAAGTAGAAACTACTTTAACTGTAAGAGATATACCATCGTTTCACTAACTCAATACAACAGACAAGGTTATATTTATGGTTTGCATTCTTGCTCGGATATGAATTTATTACAGAATGTAAGATAAAAAAGAAATATTAGGAATGACTCCATAATTCTTTATGATTTAATATTTTTTCTATCAATTCACTTCACATTACAAATGATATAGTGTTCCCGCATTAAACGTAAAGAAGTATAATGTTGTTTAATTCCATTCAAACTATATGTATTTCATAAAAACACATTATCGCCGAGTTTTTTTTTTATTTTATCAAATATTTTATATCTTATGTATTTGCACATGAAGACTGAATTTAGGTTATTTGTAGGTTTTACGGCTATAATAAATCTAGCTCAATAAAGAAAAATCTAATTGAAAAGGTTAGAAAATTTTGGCAATTTATCTCCAATTGCCTGTTGGCCGCTGTGAGATAATGCACAATTTAAAGACGTGAAGCTCAATACGCGCATGATCCAATTCGTTTATCTGGGATAAATACATTATGTCTGCACATGTTTATCATTTACAAAATCATATGTCTACTTTAGAACATTTATAACAATGGGCATTTTTTGCCTAAGTAATTATGCTTATTATAAAATACCCAAATCAATTAACACTGTTTTCACTTCAATTGAATTCGTCTAGACAGTGATATGTTCTAGCAGGATACATACATTTAAGTGGTTTAACATTATGACAATCAGATAGTGCTGCGAACTTCAGTGTTGTTCTGAGCAAAGCTAGGGCGTGTAGTCCTTGGTCTCAGCCCCTGGACTGTTATAAATTCGTTAATAAAATTATATCATGGAAAAAGTTTCTTGGTTGTATATTTCTAAACTAGCTGTCTATTTTAGACTTGTTGTTTATTTCTAGACTAGATGTCTGTTTCAGACAGGTTGTTTATTTCTAGCCTAATTGTATATTTCAGAGTTCTTGTTTATTTTTATATTAGCACATTTTATACTTTGCCAACACCCACTATTAAATACTTGAGTTCCATTTCTGATTATAATGTTGCAAACATTAAGGTGTTTTAGAATAATTTTAGAAAAATGGGATCAAATACGTCCCTTGGTCCTCGAAAGATTAATGCAACAAAAATAACATTAAATTTATTATTAAAATATGCAGCAGTAACATTTAAAAGGTATAATCTTCATAATATTTGATTTCTGCCGATAACATTCCACATTCAAAATCTTTGATCTTATATAGCTAACATTTAAATCTAAAACTTTACACTTTGTAATTTATCAACATCTTCTATATCCGTTGTTGTAAATAAATCGCACGCAGAAGTAACAAATAACAGATTCCAATGAAGGTTTGAGTAAAGCAGTAAAAATGCATTGGAAAAATAAATCTTCAGCTCATTTTGAAGAAGGACGCAATTCACTTAAGCACTTTCCGCGTTCAAATGACATGGCACCCTGGGAAATATTTCCCTTTGAAAATGAATGTTTTGTGTTCGATTATATTTCGTTTATTTTACATTTCATCCTGCAATTTCATTATTTAAGCATGCCAAGCATGCAGTAAGTCGAATGCAGTAAGGAACAATCTATTTTAACTTATTTAACTGCCGGTTAGGGAATGGGTATTTATTAATGGTTTGCTTGGTTGAACGAGTATAATTTATAAGAGCAGAAGATATGAAGAAGTTTTTACCATGAGTTCTTTTTGCTACATTTATGAGGAAAAAAAAAGGAACATGATGAATTACTCTGAATTTAAATATTTATTTAATAAAGCATTATTTTAGAAATAATTTATCATGGATAAGGATCATGTAGAAGAAAATGGTTTTCCCCCCCTATTTAAATAGTATCCATTATAAGTGGTATTTAGAAAAATATCTTAATACGAGTTATATATAATCGTGCTCTTGAGAGATGAATAATTTGAAAATGCAATGACGAAAAACGCGAATTTAAATACTAAGACGAAATATTTTAAATTAGCAATAACTGTAATAATTTGAACATTGAAAGTTTCAGAGCAACAGATGGAAGAGAATCAAATGGCCATCCAAAGATGTCATAAAAGTGTACAGATTGTGTTCGGTGCAATAAAATTTACATGATTTGGGTACTTACATATGTGTCTCCTATTCATACTATGTGTCTTCAAAATAAAACAGTTTTATGCTATGGAAATTACGATACCGCAATAAAATTCGGTGTCAGTTAGTTTCAATATAATCTGGGAAAACCACATTTAAGTCACATGATAAAAAAGACAAGCCAATGACAGAAATTTTCACCATATCGAAGAAGCCTTCAGGGTGAGAAGATGAGGACGGACGAAAGGCGAAACCCGCAAATTTTACTTACGTAAGGAATAATTTTAAAATCTTGGGGAAAAGTCCAAGTCAGTGAGTCGAGATAGAAAGAGCTTCCATATTTCTTTATATAATGAACAAATTTATAGTAACTTTTGAAAACTTAAATTCAGGATTTTGAATTTAATCATGATTTTGAAAGCTACAGCATAACTGCAAATACAGTTTGAATGAGCAAAGGTATTAGTAAATTTGTAAAATTATACTTTTACATATAATGAATATATTTAAACTAACTTTCGAAAACAAACATTTTGGATTTTTAAATTAATCGTGATTTTAAAAGCTCTTCAGATGAATATTTTTAAATATTATTGGTTTAGTTATTATTTGGACTCCTATACTAAAATTTTGTCTTTTTGCAATTTATAGGTACAGTCGAACAATAAACAATTTTATGTTGGTTATTGCTGGAGTGAAACACAATGCGAATATTTTTTTAATTTATCCAAAACTTTATAATAAGAATATTTGGATATTCTTTTTAAAAATATATTATCACAACTTTGGTCTTTTAGATAATTTTTATCACCACATTTGGTACAGTGAAAAATTTTAATAAATTTTAATAATTTAATGCTTGTATAAAATTTAAAAATGCTAAATGACACCTCAAAGATACACTTATTGCGGGTAACAGCATCAATGGATCGGTTTCGCGCTTATTGTGTGCTTGTCAGCATAGAGTATCCGATATCTGTAACGTAAGCAAGAAACTTGCCATCAGCCATAATTTTGTATTTTATTTTACTAATTTTGGGGAGGGGGGGGGACTTTAATGGGAACTGATAATTTCAGTTCTTCCTTGTAACTGGCATATAATGCTTATGCACCTTAACTAAGGCTACGCGAAGCTGCAAAGACGAAGTGCATACTCACAAAACCCGCCACTTATAGGCTGGTTTTGTGATTACATGCGAGATGCCAATTCATTTGAGATGCACAATAAAATCAAACTAATATGTTTATATTCCGTGTAACTAAAGGGTAAGGTTTAGACAAAACAAATATCTGATGACAGTATTTTTTCTACAGATAGAGCGTATCTAAAATTATATAACCATTTTAAATAATGTTATACACTCTTTGCACCTTTCTATAAAGAGTAAAAAAAAAGCCGCATTTTGACAAACACAAGACTCCATTGATTGCTAGTTGAACTTTGATTTTTATTTTTGTTGTCAAGAAAAAAAAATGAATTTAGAACCTTACGGTATCTAAATTATACTTTTTAAGCAGCAAAACTTTAAACCTTCAACTCAGCTTTGTGTTTACAGTATACATTTTTTATTGTAGGACGTAATCTAATGATTATAGATAACGACTAATTTAAAAATCTAAACATGATTGGTGAGTAAACTTTTAATCGATTTAAAATTAACCATCAACTCAACTCTTACAGGAACTTTTTATTTGTCAATAGCTCCATGACTGAATCTGTAAAACTTTTAAAGCATTAATCAGGCATACGACTGATATAAATTTTATCGCTAATCATTACTATGGGTATGAACTGTTTGTTCATTATTAATGACTAATAATTAAGAACACCATTAGTATTTAGTTTGATTCATATATCTGGAGATATCTTGCGAAAACAGAGCAGATTCTAAATCTTTCCGTAACTGTTTTTGGCGAAATTGGGTCCGTCACTATATTTCCAGTGATTTGCTTACTGAATAAATGTATTATTTTCAAAGTAATAAATATTTTATATGATGTAGTAAATAGTTATTTGGAATTAACATAAAGCTATTTAGATTTTTCATTGGATATTTAATGTGTTGCAATTATACTGGAGGACATATTACTAACATTTAAAATGTAGGCGCTTTCCGTTACATAAACATCTATTGAGTGTTATAAAGCACTAATAAAAGTAACAGATGATAAATTTATACCAACCTAGATTATAGCATTAAAACTGCAATCCCAAAACAAGTTTTTACTTCATTTTGAGGAGGATGAAATTCATTAATGCACATGACACTTGAGCCATTTAACTCTCAAAATAAATGTTTTGCGATCAACTATATTTAGTTTATTTTGCGTTTCAAGAGGCATTTCCATTATTTTTCGTAATCCAAGCGTGCAGTTAGTCAAATGCCTTATAAAACAATATATTTTAACTTATTTAACAACGGCTAGGACATAAGTTGCTATTAATATTTTGCTTGGTTGAGTGTAAAATTTTTGAGGACATCAGCTATGAAGTTTTTTTTTCCAGATGTTTGTGATACATCAATATGATAAATTATGAGCTTCGCGAAGAAATTTTATATTCAGTCATACATTTATTAAATATTATTCTGAATACATTTTTCTGCATGAAGTACAATAATTTATTTTTTTATTTTACAGACGACACAGATTGCTCTTTTGTTGAACAGCAACAATACAGATGAGAAGGGGTAAAAACATGCTAATGCCGATTATCGCCGTACTTCTAATAAAAAATATCTGCATCGAGGACTTACGAAAATATTTTTCACATTTCGATTGCATTGTTTATATAAAAATAAGTGAAAAGAAGACGAATTTATGAATAATAAAACAGGTTAATATATATGCGTTCCCGTGTTTCTATTCTGAATACCAAGTTTTAATTGTCAAAATCGTTATGGCAATCTTAATAATGATACTATTCATAATAATTAATGGCTGCTGAATAATATATTCATTATATATGGTTCCTCAATCTATTGATAGGATTATGCTCTCTGCTTAGTTAGATGGGATTTGTCGAAATATAGAGAGGTTCGCAAAATTGTCTCACATGCCAAGCGCTTTTTCTTCCTCTCGTAGCAGTTTCCGTATATTCAGCATTGAAGAAATAGGACTAAAATGAGAAAATCTGATCTATATTTATATCTGAATTAGAAACGCTATAGTAGCTTTTAAATCAATAAATTCTAAAACAGGATATTTTCTACAACATGCAAGTTTATATGTAAAATTATCAAAGCCTTTATTAAGTTGTTTAATCAATTGACTTATTTGGGTTAATTAATTGAGTTAATTAATTGAGTTAATTGACTTAATTAGGTTTAATTAATTGAGTTATTTGGAACCCGAAATATAGTGCCATAAAACATGAGATTTTAAAGAGTTGAATAGTGAACTACATTGAGAATTCCAGATATAATGTGTTTATGATTATTGTCAATAAAATTAGATTAATAAAGATGATAGTAAACACATAGAATATTGGGAGCTCAGACATTTGTACTTTGTTGATTTAAAAGAGATTTTGATATTTCATTATAATGAAATATTTTCTACCCCAAGGGGTATTGTATTTAAAGGTTTTAATAATATTGATGTTTGGAATAGGAAAACAATATAAACATAAACCTTTGAAACAAAAAGCTAAAATCAATTTTAAATTATGATTTTTTGTAGTTGGTTACACAATAAGATTCTATTTTGATTATAATTATTATTATTTAGGAATCGTAGATGGCCAAATGAACCATCAATTAGTAATAATGTTAGTTGTTTGGATTTAAATATCAGCATTGAACCAACCAATGAGATAATAACTAATTTATAAGATAAAACAGATAATTTTAATTTTAATATTAATACATTATTAACATTTAATTCATGTAAATCTATACGACCGTTTTGCAATATTATTGCTAATCAACTATTGAGATTATTTAGATTATCTGATAAAAATAGCATAGTGTTTTCATTAGCATATGCGCTCAATCCTTCGTGCGTATTGTTGCAAGGAATACATTGTGAAATATTCGCCCCTCAAACTAGGAATTATATTTTTTGTGACACATGTGGATATTTTTCTATTTCATTTGTGTTTTATAATTAATACGTATAATTTCAAGTTTTCATATTTCGCTTATAGAGAGAAATCATATGACACATAATATCGCCATATTCGGAAAAAGCAAAAAATTCTAGGTTAATTTTGAATGAATGTTTGTCCTGATGAAGAATTCATTTTTAAATTAATCTATATTTTTAGCCATCAGCTTTCCGTTTATTTTATCATAATGATATTATTTTCATGTAGTTTTGCTGGCAATTTTCTCTGTGATTTAATCATCACCATCATATGTACATAGTTATAACATTTTTCGTTTTTATTTTTATATATTGTACTTATCCCAGATTAGCTTATGTGTTGGTAAGCTTTGCTCGGATGTCAATTTCCCAATGTGTTTCTTAATTAGTTGCATTAAAAGTGGTTTATCCATATTAATTTGATAATTTAACTGATAGTCATTACGCTTTGATCCCTTATTTAATATACTGTATTAACTATAGACGCCCCTAGTACAGACACACAGATATATATATATATATATATATATATATATAATTGAAGATTTTTATTTTAACTTGTAATATTATATGTACATATACCCGAGATTTACCATTAATAGAAAAATGCTGTATATAAAAAAGAGAAATGAGAATGGACAGATGTGGTAACTAAAAGACTGTACAACAAGCTGTTGTAACTGAAAAGCAATAAAAGTAATTATGATAATATAATATATTATAATATTAAGGAATAATTTATTACCACCAGTCTTGATATTTGAAACTATAACAAGTAAACAACTTATATATATATATATATATATATACATATACATATATATATATATATATATATATATATATATATATATATATATATATATATATATATATGTAATCACAATTTAAAAATGTATCAAAGATTACACGTTGTAAAGTAAAACTTCGCAATATTTTTCGGCAGCTGAGACAGACATATAAGAATATTGGTTAGTGTGGTGAGAAATGGAACCTGTAATCTTTATTCTTTTTCAGCAGTTTTGAAAATGCCTGCGGTGCAGATATACTGGAAAATACTTGTTGGACGTTGAAAAGACGCCTGAAAAATTTTCAAACCGTTTTGAGTTACTTTCGTTTTTTTTATTTGTTGTGTATTCTTTGAAGCTTCTACATTGCAACTTTATTTAAAAAATACTATGGATATTTCACTGATGAATAAATATTATAATAGTTGAAAGTAATCATGTAGATAAATCAGCAGAAGCTAGCGTTTATTGTGGTCGTAAAGGAATTTTGAGCTTACAATTTAAATAAAAAAACTAATTCAAAATTTAAAAATTATTATGCTGAGGTGCACCTGTTCGGGTCCTAAAGTACCTGTGTACAAAATTTCACGGTCGTACGACGCTTTGAATTCTCGCTACAGACTGCACAGGCAGACACACACACAGACAGACATCATTCTTTATTAAGTAAGATATCTTCATTGATATTTAATTTAGTTGCATCCGAAACAGTAATACTTGTGTTGAGTGCAATAAATGAAAGTATTAACGCTGAAACTAAGAGGAAAATTACCGAAACCAAATAGATAACATCATACTTTTATAAACGCATATATAGAAACTAATCGATTCAGAAAATTGTTACTACCACCTAATCCTCAAAAATGCATCATCCTAGACGAAAATATCGCCAGAAATTCTTTAGTACTAGAAATTGGATTTTGTTAGAAACCGACTTGACCAATCAGCATAAGATCTCATAGAATGCTCTCTCTAAAACCCATTACGTAAGAAGAATTCGTGTATGTTCCAAAATACGTCAACCTTCCACTCTTACCTATCAACTTATAGTGGATCATCCACTTTATTCTTCTTGTTCCTTAGTTCCGGAAATGTCTTAAATTGCTTTCTTTTAAGACTAGCTTTAAGGCGGAGTGCTGGATTTAAGCGGTTCATAGCAATTTTTCCTTTTACGCTGTGTATGTCTTCCTGATATTTTTGCTCATGAAGTATTCTTTTAAATATTGTAAACGCCAAAGGTGCTATTATAACATTAGTATTTAATTCTTCAACGGACGGGGAGACTCTAAAGACGGGGAGACTAACACACTTAAATAAATAAGTTGTGTCGTTTCGATAACGTTTTATTTAATTAGCTGCGTATGACATTTAGTGCCAAAAATAGTCATTTTAATCCAAAATAGGGCCAATTAGGTTCAATTCCGGGGTCGACACCATACGTATACAAAATCTCAGCCTTCTAGGTCACCGGGGGTTTCTTGGTGGTCTATAAAGACTTATCGTTTTCCCTTCCCATTTCTATCGATTCTAAAAGAGAAATAAAAAATCCGATCCCGATAAGTTCTATTCCGCAGACAGTACTATGTGCATATAGTTACCCTGATATGTAAATTGTGAGGCTGGCGAGGGATCTCGGAAAGTTTTTGTAAAAACTAATATTTTTCACGATCTCTGATGAGCGAATCGAAAATCCGACTCCGATAGGTTCTATTCCGTAGACAATACTAGACGTGTGCAATTTTTTAGAATTCTAGGTCAAAGGGTGTTTTCTGGAGAGCTTGAAATGGTTTTCCAAGAATCCTCATTTTCCGCCCTCTTGGCAGGGAATCGGAAATTACAGCAAATATTTAGCCTTCTGGGTCAGCAGGACTTGGAATGGCTTATCTAAAACCCCAATTATTTCTGCTTTCTGGGGGGGGGGGAGGGAATCGAAATTCGTCTGCATCAGGTTCTGTTTCATGGTTGATACTATAAATGTGCTAAGATTCAGTCTTGTAAGTCATTTCTGGGGGGGTTCAAAAAGACAAAAATAGTTGAACAGTTATTATATAGATTTATATAAGTATTTTGATGTGTCCCACATCCTATGGAATAAAAAATACTTTCCCTACATAATAAAAAATAAATAGGGACTTGTGCAGTTTCACAGTCTCCAAATATATATATATATATCCAAGAGTTATGAGAGACCAAAAGTTTATCGGAAAATTTGATGGAATAATATACAAAGTTCTACTCTATGTTCAGTCTAATCATGCTATTTCTGAATATGACAACATCGTTTATCTATGCGAGGGACATTTTCAGAAATTTATAAACATTTTGGTATTATCTATTTGATTATGTGTTTAATTTGTGTGGGATGAAAATATCAGGAAAACGACAATGTTTAACAAGATGAATTTATGTCACGCTAACCAATGAAAACGGAATTTGTTTATAGGATTCTATCTGTAGTTGATGAAATGTGTCCAATAAACTCTTGATTTCGTGGTTATTTTCAAGAAAAGTATGTGGTTTGAAATATTTGGCAATTTCAAGAATTGCCTCGTTATAACAAAACTGTGAAATTTTATCAAAACATTTTCTATTTAATTTTAAACCTATTAAAAGGGCACATTAACATCAAATCATTGAAATTCTTAAATTACTGAGAAGTAAGGTTGTGTGGTCTAATGAATTCGTCTTCAATTGCATCATCACGACGGTAGGCTTCGAAAAAGCGGCATAGATGGTAGATATCACCACAATGGCAGGCTTTTAAGAAAATATGACTCCATCTTATTGTGAGAAACAGATACAGGCAGGTGTCGGAGCTAAGATGATGTGGGGAATGTTCTGTTGATCTACATTTGGCCCTTGTATGCCTGTACACAGCTCTATCTTCACCGATGTTTACATGTACTTAGTTGGTAACCAGACTTGCATCTTTGTTCTCAACACAATAATAGCTTGCTTCATTAGGAGTATGCCGCCTATTATAGGGACAGGAAGGTGGTTGAATGGTTCGAAGAATATTCCAATGAACTGTCACTTATGGTATTGCCACTAGAACCACCCGCTATGAACCCTATTGAGTATTTCAGAATTGTCTTTGAAAGTGGGATTCGCTCATTTTCTAATTTACCCCAGACCTACTGCGGGCAAAATTTCTTTACGTGTGGACAAATCTTGCTCCCCAAAGGAGCCACAACCACACGTTGTTGTTGGCATGTATGGACGTACAAATGCGGTTCTTATGGCCTGACGTGAACCAACATCATAGTAAGTAGACGTTATTTTCTTTTGTTTTTGCCGGTATGTGTATCTATGTACAGCATTTACATTCAAGCTTCCGAAATTGTAGTTAGTGTCTAATTGAAGCTCTATTTTTATCAAAAATCATTAGTTTCCACATATAGTTCAAGTCCCTTCGGAAAAACGATATTTTGAATTTCGCTATGCAGAAAAACAGTATGCAAATAATATTTATTAATATCAAATCACTTAAATGCATCAAATGTATGAGGTTGTAGTCTAAAGAAAATGAATCATTAATATCATCATCCTATTATATATATATATATATATATTAATTTATAATAACAAAAAAGCAATCGCACGAAAACGTCTAATTGGTCTCTCATCTTTAAAAAATATTCCTTTCTGTACACAAAGCTATTTTCCAAAATTCTTCAGTGATAAACATTTTATTTTAATAGGCCCAAGCTCGGCCAATCCCCATGTACCATTTTACAATTTTTACTCCAAAACTTTTTAGCAGAGAAGATATAGCGTGAGTTCTTGAAAAATTCCATCAGCGCTCCACACTCACCTATCATCGTGTTGTAGATCATCCATTTAACGATCCATATTCAAGAGTCCAGTGAATAACTTAAATTTCATTCTTTCAAGACTCGTTTTACGGTGGGGGAGCTTTTTTCCATGCTACACTTGTCTCCCCAATCTTTCCTTTTATTTTAAAGAGTTTATTTGAGAAATGTTTTACATTTAAGAAGATAGTTTCATGATAAATATGAAAATCATATATATTCACGAATTTTAAGATATGTCGCTTAATCATTTGATTCTATCGTATTTATTGGTGGTAAAATCTTTAAAGCACCATTGTTTTTGCCATAAATTTATTTTAATCTTCTATTTATCAAGATCTGCAATAGATAGAGAGAGGATGAGTGATGGGGATGTATCATCAGGAAGCAGAGGTACACAAAAAATTTCCTCTTTCGGATGTTTGTACATTCCAGAAGTTATAAAAATGTAACATTACTTGACACGTCTACTTTTAAAATTTAGGCTATATATAGAGCTTAGGTGATAACTGATATAGATTCAGCATAAAATTTTTAAGAGGTAGGGTGGTTCTTTAAAAATTTCCATTTCCGGTTAAAAAAACTTCTTTGAAATATTTATTTTTCAGGATTGGCTATAAATTGAAATTAGGGGTAGAAATATTTCCGATTTATTATAGTTTATGGCTAAATATATTTCCGATTTTATATGGCGTCTGTATATAAAAAGCTATATTCAAAATTCGATATTAAGCTAACTATGTCCTACAATCAAGCTGAGCTAACATGCAATATATTTTGATAAAACATATTCTAGGCTATAAAACTCAGTCTTGAGTGTATTTGCTATAAGATTTTTCCTCCGACACCTACCCGCGGAACAACAGATATTGAAATACCAGTTTTTGTTTATCTGTAATAACCATTTTTAGCTTAAAATTGCTTCAACAGATTTACATACTTTTTTCACTGCATTGAAGCTAAAAGAACAGGTGCTGTGGATAAACAAATTATTTCTTAATTTATAAAATAAAAATTCGAAAATACATTTGCAAACTAATCATCTCTTGAAATACTTGAACTTTTAACGGACCTTTTGTTCGTGTAGCAATATCAAATACAGGGAATGTTTTAATTTAGCATTTATATACTTACACCTACCCTTCATACAACAATAATTAAAATACATGTTTTTGCTATACATATTAAATAAAGTCATTGTTAAATAATCTGGAAATAATGTGTAAGATTTTGAATAATCATAAATGACTGTATTTTGTTCAGTTATATTTCAACATTTGAAAATTCCAATTTCCCTCATGGATACAAAAAACTATCGAGATCGTGCAAGAAAAACATTGATTTATTTAAAAAGTAAAATATTATTTTATTAGAGATAAACTTTTATTCAACAGAGAAATTATTCTAGTTGCGCTTATATACTACTAAATAATATAGTGGATCTCTAATGCAAGCATATAACCCCTCTTTACTCCCGACCCTGAATATCTACTTTCAATTCATATCGAATTTAATACTAGATTGTAATTTGTTAGTAAAATTTTAATGTATTAATATTAAACATTTACATTCTTAAATAATATAATGAAAGCATATTTTTCAAAATTAAAGACAATATTACTGATTTAATTTATAAAATATAAAACAATTTAAAAATATTGAAAATTAGATTTATAGCACGAAACCTAAGAAACATTCAGCACGGTGCGCTTGTACGCCAGCGCAATATAAGAAATTAGAAATATTTTATAGCGCCAAGTAAGGCGATAATAAGCCAAGTCTGGGATTGCTCGACTAGTAGTCATGCTGTATATACAGTATTTATATCTCCAAGCTACTCTCATAGCAATGCTCTGTCTACATATATCTCAGGCCGTCTACGTATTCTTAGGATACAAGAATGAGTACAGATTTCCGTATAATTAAAGCTTTTAAAGCATTAATCAGTGTAAATAGGACAAATATACAGCTAATAACTCCCTAGCTAAAGTCAGAAAATACCTGACAAGTACAATAAAACAGAAATAAATTGCTCAAATACTTCACAAATCAGAATATTATCTGCCAAAGACACTGACTTATTCACAATTCAAATTTACTCTTATTACCCCAAATCTTTTAAATTGGCTAGCATATATGCTCTCTGTGAAAATTTCGAGAAAAATCGATATAACTCGGATAAATCTTAACTAATGTACAATATTTGAGCAATTTCACAATCTCGTCAAAAGTCATCAAGTTAGTGATATCTAACAAAATGTGTCGCCAAGGTTCAGTAACCGAAACTTTCAAATAATAACAATGATTGCTTGCAAATGCCATTTTCTCTCTTGCATAGGGAATAGGCCTTGACGATATTTTATGTATTCGTAACAGAAGATATGTATAACTCTAATTCGAATGAGGCGGAAAAATAATTATTAAATAATGAAATGCCCATATGGTACCCAGGTATATATATATATATATATATATATATATATATATATATATACACTCTAAGACAACAAAATCGACGCACTAAGAAATAATTATCCAAATGACACAAAATTTGGTACGTATAATGCGGATGTACAGAAAAAATAAATGATTAGAATTTCAGAACAACTGGATGATTTATTGCAAAGAAATATTAACACAAAGTGAGCGGTTCAATATGGCGTTGGTCCACCTCTGGCCTTGATACAAGTTCTTACCCGACGTGGCATTGATGCATTAAGTTGCCGGATGGTGTTCTGAAGAACGTCGTTCCAAATAGACTCCAATTGACGAGAAAATGTGTCTACAGTCTGGGAAGGTCACAGGCGACGCCTCATCTCAGTCCAAATGGGCTCAATAGACGAGATATCTGGAGATCTGGCTGGCCAAGGAAGGGTGCCGTAAGCACTCAGACAATCAGTAGTGAGGCGTGCCGTGTGTGGCCTGGCAGTATCTTGCTGAAAAGTCAGCTCGGTGTGTCGCGAAAGGAATGGCAATACAACGGGTCGTAGAAAGTCGGCAATGTACCGCTGTGCTGTGATGCTGCCACGGACGACTATCCAAGGGGTCCGGCTCTCAAACGAAATGGCTCTCAAACGACAGACCATAACTCCCTGTTGTCGGGCCGTGTGCGTGGCAATAAGAGCAGGATCCGGACGATGATCGGTCTGTCTCCAGATACGCCTGCGCTAGTCGTCGGGGCTCAGTTCCAAACGAGACTCATCACTGAAAACAATTCGTTCCCAATCCGAACAATTCTACATTGATTGCGCCCTGCACCATTGCAATCGCTGTTGACGGTGCATAGTGGTCAGTGATAGGCGGCGTATTAGGCGCCGCGGTATAGATGCCTCTCCCGTAGTATTCTATTAATGGTCCGGGTGGTCACTTCCGTGTTTGCCACAGGTTGGATGGTTGATGACGAAGAATCTCGTGCTGTCACAACTGCTCTGACAATCGATCTATCTTCCCGTTCTGTCGTCGCTCTAGGCCACCAGCTGCCCGTTTACCGCTAAAATCCGCCATTCCGGACCCATTCCTGCTAACATTGTCTAACTGCTGCATCGCTCCTATCCAATTGCCGAAGCGATTCGCGTTGTGCGAATCCTCATGCAGTTTGACCACACGACTTCTTATGCTCATATGCTCATAGTGGCCGCGAATTCGACGGAGAGGCATTGTTACAATCAAGGTACTGAAACGCAATCGCAATCCACTGCACGTTTTGTTCCTGAAAGCGAGGATCGCTCCACCATGGTGCTTAGTTTCAATGCGCTGTAGTTACGACTATTAATTCATTGGCTGCGAATTTTCGATCTATTGCATATTCGGTCAACATGTGTCTGCATGTACAGTTTCATTACTATCGTATAATTTTGCGGGGTGCGCCAATGTTTTTGTCTATATGTATATATATATATATATATATATATATATATATATATATATATATATATATATATATATATATATATATATATATACATATATATATATATATATATATATATATATATACATATATATATATATATGTATATATATGTATATATATATATATATATATATGTATATATATATATCTATATATATATATATATATATATATATATATATATATATGTATATATATGTATATATATATATATATATATATATGTATATATATATATCTATATATATATATATATATATATATATATATATATATATATATGTATATATATATATATATATATATATATATATATATATATATATATATATATATATAGCGCAAAAGTATCGATGGAACAAAGATTTGAAAATTAATATAGCGAGATAAATGAAACTGAAATTTAACAGAAATCAGATATGAAAGAAAATACTATAAAAGAGCAAATCATAAAAATGTAATACAAATGTATTTCAATATACGCGTATGACAACATTTAATAACACTACATGGGGATTAAGCCAAAATAAACTTCCACACAAGTAATGCCACCATAATAGACTTCATAGGCAGAAAACATAATAAATTGCACAAAATTCTGTACTTTAAACATTTTGGTGATTGTATTTACTTTTCAGATAAAAACATTTACATAAAAATGTTGAAACACATTCGTTATTTTTCTGTTTTTTCACAATATGTGACCGCTTTGCGCATAAAAGAGAGATGCTCACACAAAGATTCTTCATGCATAAAATTAAACTAGAAATAAATATTTATTCTTTATATATCCAAGACGTTGTCTAAGAAAGAACTTAAAGAAAAACATACATCCTCAAAATATGGAAAAAGAAAAGAAGCCTAGATGTTTTGAAAATACATTTGATTGACGATATAATATCATGGATACAATGAAGATAAATGAATTCCAAAAATACCCTATTTTTCAATTCGTTTCATTTCAATACAAACAGTTGAAATTCGTTTCTTTGAATTGGAAAATGAAATCTAGTGAAACATTGTTAAGCAAACAGAGGGGATTAATTAAAAAAATCTGTTTGTTTATTTTCCAGATCACGGATATTCTATAGATTTAAAAATTGTTTCAAATTGTGCTACTTTTCCTCTACAATGGATGCAGCATTTAAACAAAAACTACAATATTTTATTTTCGCTGGCATTCAGAATAAAAATAAGACTCATCTTGCGCTGTTTACTTCACGCCATAATAATTATTTTAGTGTTGGATGAAATTCGATTTTCCAAAGAACGCTATTTTATATGAAAATGCTATATTATATCTGAATTATTACATTCCTGAAATTTTCAATAATTTTCTAGAAAATCACAGTATGAGCAAGTTACTTGTGGTTGTATGTTGTTAACTGACCACAGTTGAGGATATTTTCTAATAATTATAATAATAATAAAATAATAATTATTATCAATTTTATAGGTCTAAACTAAAAATAATAATATGTTATATTCACAACGAATTTCAGATTATAGAGCTTGTACCGTATCGTTATATATTTTGACGATACAGTACAAGATCTATAATGCTACGTACATCTCTCTAACTCCACCTTAATGTCTCACCAAATTGCTGAAAATACTCAGCGTTTTGGTTTCAATAATAATTAAATTAAGCAGGATTTACGAATCAATTTTACCTAGTTTTGTACAAATAAACCCCAATTGTAGAAATGTGTTAGAAATGCATGCAATAATGCCACTTCTCAAATAACGTAATCACCCCTCAAATAAGTCATTTATTGCATTTTGAATAGTTTGCTTTCACCCATGGTGAGTATTATTATGTGACATTTACACGAAACACTTGTCAAACACTCAGAAAATGACGCACTATTACCATAGCAATTATACATAATTCCTGCGTGGGACGTTATATCATGTATAGAAGGTTTCTTAATCATCTTTTGAAATACAGTTGTAATTGAAATACAGTTGAAATACAGTTGTAATACAGTACTTATTCCTAAATTTTTGCATGTTAAATGCCGATTTAGGCCTTTTCGTAATCAATTGAGTAGTATTTATTCTGTAATTTAATGTATTATTGATTGTGATCCAATTTTTGTCTGGTATTTTCTACAATGTTTTTAGCAATTGTACTGCGTATGTAGATTATAAAGTTTAGACATGTATTTTCCGAAATCGGTTATTTCTTTAATTAGGATTTTTTTGTAGTATCTGTGTTTTAATATTACTCGTATATGATGTATCAACCAATTCAACTTCTGAAGCCGATAATTTCGTTGAATCCACCTTGAATTTTTATTGTTTTTTACTCATTACCATACCGTGTTTACAGTCGCTTGCGCTCTGTATTACTATTATATCTTTCAGATGAAATCCTTACTTGATAAATTCTCATTTTATTCCCATCATTCGCTGTATTTTGCAGAGAGCTTTCATAGCTTCAATAGGCATGAGCTATTTGGAACCGGTTGGACACTGAATTTTAACTTTGGACGTTAAAAGTTACACACAGTGAAAAATATGCATAAAAACACAAAAAAACTACGTTTGTGGCCACTAGAATGACATGTTTAAAGAGATAAATTTCCAGTTATACATTATAAAGGGTAATAATATTTATACGAATGTGCTATTTTACTCTTTTATATGGAAATTTTACTGAATAATGCGTATACTTGATTTTGCACTGAAAATGCTTTAATGTCCCTTTACGATGGTCCCTTTTAAATAGGTAAAGTGACCTGTGCATAAAATGAACATCTCATATTAACTGTATGGTTATATATGAATAGGCGGCGGAAAACATAAAATATGTATCATTTTATCAAAATCTCATTGTAGAGCGCGCTTTAGTGGTATCGTAATCATTTTTGTGTCATTTAATGTTTTGCTATGCTGGCAATAAATTTATGTTCACATGGGGTCGTAGTCATAAAAATGCTTTCATATGTATGTGAGAATGCATATCGTCCTTAGGTTTTAGGCACTAGTGTATATATTTACTCGTACACTTGAATTAGATCGTCAAACACTTTGAATAAAAACTTTTATTTTATCTATATTTTAAAAACAAACGCCTTCATGAGACTATTTGTAAAATACGTTATCTTTCTATCATGCATTCTTTAAAGTATGTTTACCACATATATTTGAAAATATCATTTTGAATGAAACAATCCAAATAAATGCAGCACTCGCAGTCCATCTAAAATAAAAATGATAAAATTCCGCTGCTAGGGAGATTATAAGCGCATGTTCTTCATGGAGTAAAAATTTTATATTGATGTCATCAAATTTTTTGAACAATTGTTAGTATTAGAATAAAAATATTTTATTCATCGGAATATATTTCATGTTTCATATATAGTTATATTTTTATAAATACTTGAAATGATATCATAATATATGGAAACAAATCTTCAACTTCTTTATTTGGATCATTTTAATGCACAATACATCCTGTATTATATAAAGGACATTTATTTGTGAAAAGCCAGATATATTTAAATTGTTATTACTTTATTGAAAATTGGTATAAATTAATGAATATAAATTGAAGTTTTTTAGATATTAAAGCTGTAAGACTGAACTTAAAGAAATACTAAATGCGTTTTTTAAAAATTCTTAAAATGAAAGTAAAAAGCGAAAATTCATATGTTTATTACTTTGCCTACATACATAATATAATGTATAGGGGAAGTATTGGGACTGGGTTGAAAAATTCAAATTCAAGTTTTCGACGGAAGAGCAACTTTCAAGCATTTCTGAACTCGAATCGATCTTTTTGAGTTGATGTCTCGCTCATTCTTTCTCTCTCTCCGTGTGTGTGTGTGTGTGTGTATGTTTGTAAGTGTGTTTGTGTGTGAGTGTGTGTAAGTATGCGTGCAAGTATGTGTGTGTGAGAGAGATAGGGTGTGTAAGTATGTGTGTGTGTGTGTTGTGTGTGTATAAGTATGTATGTATGTATAAGTATGCATGTACGTGTGTATAAGTATGTGTATATGTGTGTAAGTATATGTGTGTGTGAGAGAGATAGGGTGTGTAAGTATGTGTGTGTGTGTAAGTATACGTGTGTATAAGTATGTGTGTATGTGTGTAAGTATAAGGGTGTGTGAGTAAGAGAAGGGGGTGTTCATGAGTGTGTAGAGATGTCTTACAAATGAATGGAGCGTTTCGAATGAAATTTGGTACACATATTATAATCAGTGAATACTGGACGCCTTTTGATTTTAAACGTAATTTTAAACGTTCAGAAGACTTTCCAAATAAATTTTGAAAAATCATAAAAAAACAGAACTTTCAATAATGTTACATAAATAATATTTTATTATATAATTTTTTATTAGAAAAGTATTTATACAATTTTTAGAACGCTAATATGGGCCGATCTTGAGATATTGCACTTTTTCAAATATCTTTATCAACAAAATCACAATAAAATAAAAATATTATATAAGGTATTGGGAAATACGTTCCCTTTTCATATGTAATAGTTTGCGATATATTTGTTAACTTCACCCTTGTGGTTCTAATTCGTTTTATTCACAAGAGAATATAATTTGTGTAATTGTTTTCCAATTTGACGCCTATAAATTTGTCAGTAGTCATTTGTTATTAGAAATTCTCTTCTCTCCTTTTATCTGTAACGACTATAGATAAATTTGGCGAATTTCGAGACTCATATAGCGAAATATCACCAACCTGGAGATATGTTGCCCCAGATTGATGAAATCATCTTTAAAATTGCAAAAAGATGAATAGATTATTACAATATTTTAATATATTGACTATATTTCGTATTGCGGAAGCTATCAATACTACTAATTATCAATTTATAGCTGTGTAAGATAAATGTCAATTGGGTACTGAACATTAAAAATCGTGTCTTAAATATTATACATTAATTTTTCACTGTGAAAGAAGTAAATTCATTGAATTATGTAAGGAAAGCCATCTTCTGGCCGCATCAGATTTTTTTTTATTGGAAATAGGTGACAACGTGAACCTTATGGACATTTATTGGAAGTAATTCAGCTTATGTTTCGACATAGACAACTTAACTGTGGCACTTACCTTACACCTTTCTGGTAGGTCGGACGGTCTGGGTTTCAACAACAACAGCAACTTAACTGTGGCGGAGCTTATTAAAATGGTATACCAAGGAATCGAAATGTTGTTAGAAATATACCTGTAGCTGTATTCAAAGTTTTATTTTTTAAACAACTTTTTCAAGTTTGAAACATAAGCTTCAAAACTCTTTTGAAAAAAAAATAAATGCACGTTGGCCGTAGAACCGGAATAATTGGCCCTATTGGGACTGAATTTCCCAGTGATAATAGTTCAAGAAACTCTTTTTGGCATAAGACGTATGATTCCGTGAAACAGCATTTCGAAATATCTACCATTTCAAAAGCACAATTGATCTTCCAGTTGATCGTCTTATGCACAAAAATTTAATCGGATATCCTTTTTCTTTATTTCCCATGTGTTCAATATGACAATAATTGCTGAATTTTACACTTCCCAAACTCACGTTATTTGCAGGGATGGACATTTCTTCTATGTCGTAAAGAAATAACGAGTTATTTCACACAATAAGATCCCCCCTTTCTGGTAGGTCGGACGGTCTGGGTTTCAACAACAACACAATAAGATCCCTTCAGCCACTCATCCTGTTGCTCATACCCTAGGGTGAGTCGTGTAGCCTGGGTCTTTAACACAATAAGTTCCGCGACCGCTTAAATTGCTGCTCATACCTTAGGGTGGGTAGCGCGGTCTGGATTTTCAGCACAGTGAGTTCCACCGTTCTATGAGCTGTCACGGAAATTTAATAATAAAATTTACACTTTGAGCGTTTCTATTAAGTTTTAATCAATTATGTTATATCATATGATATTATTTATCAAATAAGTTTTAAATCAGTTTATTTGTATTAAAACATTGACAAATAATTAAATTCATGTTTATTTTTGTGCCACAATTTGCAAACTGCGAACAGTAAAACACATTTTTACTTTCGTTTTGAGAATGCCAAAGAATCTTAGTTGTTAAAAGTATCAAATTATGGCATGTCGCTTTGGTTTTAGGAAACTATTTAACTTGTTCCAAATTTCAAGTTTCCAACTTTAAAGGAAGTTAGATTTTTGCTATTCGGTATGCAAGATTTCGGTATGCAGAAATCCCTGAAATATTTTCAAACTCTATTAGACATTCGTATAATGTAATATAGTGAGGAAGATTTTAAGTTTTCAAAGTAAAAATAATTTTCAGAGAATTTAAAAAATAAGTCTGCGGTTTTGAGTTTTCCAACACATTATGTTGAAATTTATAAATACGGAAGACGTAGTGTTATAGATCTCATGCAATTCTGTTGTATAGTAATCTACATCAGATTTGCAAATGACAGAAAAATGAATTATGTTTCAGAAGAGTAGGAGGTCGCTGTGAGATAATAGCATGGGGCGTTAAAGGATCCTCCCAAGAAGGACCAGTATTGCTAGCGAAAAATAATTTAAAATAGGCAAGCTTTATATGATAAAAAATAAACTTTATTTTGCCACACAATATACGCAATACATACAATTTCTACTTATAAGTAGATGTATAACAGTGGGGCAAGCAACTGCGGAAAAAACTCTTTATATCCACAGTCCCCAACCAAACTGGCAACAGGCTAGCATTAAAACAATGGCCAGTGGCAGAACAAAAACCATAACGAAATAAACAACTATCAGGAATACAAGTAGCAAACCAAATAAATAATAGGTCAGCAAATCGATCAGATCTGTAACAGAAACGCTTTGGTTTTAGGAAACTATTTAACTTGTTCCAAATTTCAAGTTTCCAACTTTAAAGGAAGTTAGATTTTTGCTATTCGGTATGCAAGATTTCGGTATGCAGAAATCCCTGAAATATTTTCAAACTCTATTAGACATTCGTATAATGTAATATAGTGAGGAAGATTTTAAGTTTTCAAAGTAAAAATAATTTTCAGAGAATTTAAAAAATAAGTCTGCGGTTTTGAGTTTTCCAACACATTATGTTGAAATTTATAAATACGGAAGACGTAGTGTTATAGATCTCATGCAATTCTGTTGTATAGTAATCTACATCAGATTTGCAAATGACAGAAAAATGAATTATGTTTCAGAAGAGTAGGAGGTCGCTGTGAGATAATAGCATGGGGCGTTAAAGGATCCTCCCAAGAAGGACCAGTATTGCTAGCGAAAAATAATTTAAAATAGGCAAGCTTTATATGATAAAAAATAAACTTTATTTTGCCACACAATATACGCAATACATACAATTTCTACTTATAAGTAGATGTATAACAGTGGGGCAAGCAACTGCGGAAAAAACTCTTTATATCCACAGTCCCCAACCAAACTGGCAACAGGCTAGCATTAAAACAATGGCCAGTGGCAGAACAAAAACCATAACGAAATAAACAACTATCAGGAATACAAGTAGCAAACCAAATAAATAATAGGTCAGCAAATCGATCAGATCTGTAACAGAAACATCTTTAAGTACGTCTTAAAACTATTTTCTTGGTTCGGTGATTTTAAGAAAAGGGGAAATGAATTTCATAATCTTGAGCCGGTAGAATTGATATTTAGATATAAGTTGTTTGTACGAGAAAAATGGGGTAGCATTTGATTCTTATTTCGTGTATTATAAGTATGATCCTGAAAAATAGCGAGAAAGACATTAGAATGATAATTAGGATGAATGTACTGAAACATCAACAAAGTCAAACGACAATGAAAAATCTTAGTGGGCGGACAAAATCTTGTAGGGAGAACAAATATCATGGTGATGAATAATCAAATCAAAGGAATCTTTAAGAAGCGATATATACTTATTTTGTAGTACACGAAGCCTGTTTATATTTCTAGTAGTTGTGTTTCCCCCAAAAAGATTACAATAAGACAGATGAGGAAAAATTAAACTGTTATCGAGCATAATTAAAACAGTTTTAGACAAAAAGAATAATTTCGTTCTAACTAATCCAAGTTTTTCCTTACTTTATTACAAATATAGTCAATTTGTTTATTCCATTTTAAGTCAATCTGTAAAATCACGCCTAAGAACTCAACATCAGAAGACAAAAGTGTACGGGAGCCATTCATATAAATATAATTTATATCATGACCAGATTCTTTTCCATCAAAAATAACACAGCATTTTTCAGTATTTAGGGTTAAGAAATTTTGACCAAACCAGTCTATAAACTTATGGATTTGAGAATTTACTTGATTGACAGGAATACGAATGTTTTCATCAACAAATAATAAGCTCGTATCATCAGAAAAAATTATTTTGGAAGCACAAGAAGGAACATGAAAAATATCATTTATGTAAATTAAAAACAGAATCAGACCTAAGATTGAACCCTGAGGGACATCAGTGAGGATAGCTTCATAGCTAGAGCGTACGTTTTTTATGAATACTTCTTTTCAATTCGGGAAGCAGGATATCTTACATGTTTAAACATAAAATATAGCACTCATCGGTAGACGTTTGATGTGTAGTGAAGAGCACAATCGATTTTCAGCCATGTGCCAAGACTATGGCTACATGTGCCAAATTCTGAGTCGTTTCATCGAAAAAAACGACTAAGTGCTACCTTTGTATAATGTATGCGTGTATCATAGGATGTAATTTTATAAAAACCCAAATGCATCATAATAGTAGTTTTAACAGATACGTTTGAATAAGCAAAATTAAGTTCAAATTTAGATTCCTGAAAATTTTTCCCCTTTGAACAAAATTGACAATCTTGGAGGAAGTCAAATAATTAATATATTAAAATGAAACATTCTGTGGTTATTAATTTGGAAAATTACATTTCCGGACGACCACAATGTATTTGGTTAAAAGTGTTTTCAAAGCATGAGCCCCCTTTTTGGAACCGAAAACCTTAATTGCAGACAAATGACATAAAGAAATAATTCCACTTTCTACTGACCTCCTTTTATATCATCTGTGTTCGTGCACATTTATGCATGCACAAACGTATATACTTCACGTCTTTCCACGCTAAATACAGAACTTTCTACAACTGTGTATTTGAAAAATTTCACCTATGTTGATTCATTTTTGAGATAAGAATTCCAGCATCTTCAATTCGCCGCTAGCGGCGCTACATAATTTCTCAATCGATAACGCCTAGTCTCTTTCCTGTTTGTAGACCCAGCTTCTGCAGCTATTGAACACTATAATAAAAAATTAAACAGAATCATAAGGACTTATAAGGGGACCTTGTATATATTGAATCTTTACTTAACCCTAACATGATCATGAATATTTTCTTGATATTGCAATTACTTCATAATATTTAAATACGTTACGTTTTCTTAAAAAAATACTTGTTCGTTACTTTAATGCTGATTAACTTTTTTTAGAATTGAAAAAATACTTTGTATATAAATTGTATATAATCGTATAAAAATGGCATCCAGATGTCGAAAAAGCTGAAGAACAGAATAAATGTGCTAAAATGTATTATCAAAGTACATATTTTATACAATTTTAATTTTTCTAGGAAATAGCGAAGCAAATGAATGTCTTGTGTAATAAATAGAGTATATTTTCACAATAAATGAAATACTTCCATAATAGCTTTTAGCAATATACTAAGGTATTATCTCTATTATTTTATATAAAGCAATAGATCATGATACATGAACATACTTTTTATAACCGTAAAGAAAATTTGAGACATGTAATCTCTTGGGGATTGTTTTATTTTCATTTCTTAAAATGTTTCATATAAATGTGTAATGATACAAAGTATGAGATTGTCTTTTTATTGCTAGTGTGATATTTTTAGTTTTCATCTTTAATTTATAATGTTAGATATAGATTCCTCATGATATTTAAAATTTTGAAATAAATTTACTTTATGAACACAGCATTTTGCAAATGACAAAAAATACATAGAAAGCAGTAAGATAACATGTTAACAAATTTAAACGTTTTAACTAAATTTATAGAAATGCTGACAATAAACTATTTTTTCGAGTTATAAGCATTTCCAAAAATTAAAATCGACATTAATGGATTTACAATTAATTTTCAAGCGTTTCCCGATGTATGCGACGGGACATTTACAATGCAATATAGAAAGTCAACTTAAAACATAACGGCCGTTCTGAGTGCAAAACATTCTTACAGTAATTTAACGTATACGCCGGAAATGCTATTAAAAAATGAAATTTAATATGTATAGTACTATAGCTCTCTATGCATAACATGATTTTAATCTGACTAGGTGCTAAAAGTGACGAATTGGATAATTAATTGGATTAATGTAAACTGGTAAATTATTATATTTATTGAAATTAAAGGTTAAAACATATAAATCATTACTTTACATTGCGTGTGTCTAATAATTAAATACGCTTATTTCTGCTGTTGCATATAGTACACCATGGATACTTACGCTCCACTATAAAGACATTTTATTGGAGGGGCTGTCAATATTTACTTACAATTAAATTTAATCCGCTTATTAATTACACTTGTAATTCACAATATAATTTAACCATAAGAATAATAAAATATTATAATTTGTAAAATGTTAGTTACATTACACATAATAGTTTAATTCTTTTTAATGTAGAATATATCAAAAATATTAGTCACAAATTATCAAAGGAGACGCAGGGCCCTCACAAATGCAGGTTCCATGTCTTCCTTTAAATGGGAATACAACATCAGCAGATGGAGCCTTGTGTTATTATATGGTGATTTATAGTTCTACTCTCCTCTTAGACATGGCTATTTTCTTTATTTTTTCTCAGAATAAGTTATATCATTTCGTATAAAAAAACTGCATCATTTTCATTTTTTATTGTTGGTGGAAATCAACATTTCCATATAATTTACTATTTTTGAAGCATCTGTATCGCAGGATCTACTACAGATAGATCTTAGATGGTGACTGATATGAATTTAGCATCAAATTTGGAATTAGATAGTGGTTCACATATAGATTTCCGCTTCTTTTTTTTCATTTCCGGTTCAAATTATTACATTAACCTTGAAACATTTATTTTTTAAGATTGGGAATAAATAGAGCTGTGAATAACTGCTGTGTATTTAACGTCACATTTTGAAGTAAATAGTATGGTTCACTTAGAATTTAATCGCTTGAGGCCTTTCCACTTTTGTTTAAAAAAAATTGTGGGGTTTAATAAATAATAACACTTCCGAGACTTTTCCAATCCCGGTGCACAAATTTTAATTTTCTGTAACACATCTATTTCTTAGAATCGGCTGTAAATAAAGCTTAGATGTTAGTTGATATAGATTCAGCATCAAACTTCTGGGGGAGGGGGAGGGTTATTCAAAAAGTATTTCAACTTTCGGTTAAACAACTTTCTTGAAACATCTATTTGTTTTTCAGAATTGGCTATAGATAGAGCTAAGATGAAGGTTGATATAGATTGAGCATCAAATTTTAAAAGGAAGCCGAGGTTTCACTAAGAAATTCAGTTCTAGATATGTCATTTCTAAATAAAAAAATTACATTTTCCTTGCAACATTTATTTCTTAAGATGATAATAGATAGAGGTTTGATAATGATTGATATTGATTCTACATCGATTTTTTTTAGGGGGGGGGGGTTGGGGGGGCTACTGTGTTTACTAAATATTTCCCCTTGGAGTTTTGGAAATGTCACTTCCAATTTTCCATATGTAGGCTCCTGCACAAATTTATTGTTTAGTTTATTTTTTATGAATTAGTTCGTCTTCCTTTAAGCAGTATCTGTAATTAAAATATGTGGCATTCTAAATGTGCATTTAATATGGTGAGTTGTCTTTTGCAGAGTATTATAAATGAAAAAAAATATTGCACTTTAAAAGCATATTTTTCAACGGCGACTTAGATTCTTCCCAAGTTAATTCGATGAAGTGTATATAGAGGCACGTTTAATGAACACGTAAACGCAATTTACGAATTAAATATACATTACGAATCCACAAATGAATATTAATCTACTTAATCTTCAGTCAACAAATAAATAATGACTTTCTTTTTTTTCTTTGGTCACAGTTTATTAGTCTTTCAGGAGAATCAAATGCAATCTGAAAAAGTGTATGAATTACTCTCAAAATTTAATTAATAAAGATAAACAACCGAAAATAAAGATAATTTCAGGATAAATAATTTGAAATGAACAGTAAATTGTAAACTCATATCCCATAAATATTAAATAAAGGACGTGACTTTGTGCGCTACAAATAATGAAAAAGATCACAACTGAAAATGCTGAGCAAATACGGCTAAGTAAGCTGATGCAGGGTTCGGAAATCTTTTGATTTCATTATTGAGTGCGAATACGTTTGAACCTGCATCTTTATAAGAGAGTTAAATCTTGCTGGCAAACAGAAAATGTCTAAAAAACAGAACCTAATAATGTAGCGCCACCTAGTATGAAGAAAGAGTGAAAAGGGATTAAAATAGAAAATGCAAAGAAAATGAGCTCTCGAAGCAAACAAAAATGTATAGAGTATATGAGCTCAGCCAGAAAATAGCGAAATAGAAAACAAATAATTATACATGGTCAGGCCATACCTGAGAGAAATATGGTGTCATTAACATATCATTAAGCAGATAACATGGTTTTTTATTGATACGACAATCTTTAAACAAATCCAAATCGAAAGCTGGAGAAAATTTTAAATAATTGAGGCAAATGAAATCAAACCGATTGCTCGTCATCCAGAAGCGGTTAGCATTTCAAGATTTATTAATTTCTTGACTTTTAACACAATTTTAATGTTCTTTCAAACGACATGTTTACTTTGAACAATATATCCGCTTCGACAAATAATTTAATAAGGATTTGTCCCAATTACTGAAGTTTCCAAAGAAGAGAAAAATCGGCGGTGGCTATAGTCTGATGGAGCCGAAATGGGTTTTCGTGAAAGAAAACTCAAGTAAATTTAAATATGTTTATTCAATTCTTTTTCAGAGTAATTTGTTTCATTAACAGGTTTTCAAAGAGCTACAATTTATTCTATAATTGTCTATATCTAACTTGCACTTTTAGTTTTCGCCCCGATTTCAGCTGGATACTTGGACAATAGGCTTCACATGAAAGTACCAAATTATTTTACTGACTTGCTTGCCGGTATAGAAATTAAACTTATACAATATATTTGTCGATTCTTAAAATTCAAGCTAATCTGTATTTTTTTCCTGGAGGTCCATATATATGTACTTGAATACGTATATTTCCATCTATTCATCAATCATTAAAGATCTTTAGAATTCCTAATCACTTCCTATTTTCTTAATAAAATGAAATGTGTTGTACTTTTGCTGAAGTATTTCACCAATGAGTAAGTAAGCACATTGAGCTGCAACAATCGTGACATTCGAAATATTACAGCTTTCCAATCCATTGAAAAACCTAGATAAAATATTAAAATATGGAAATGGTAGCCTCTGTCCTAGAGCTCGATTCAAAGTCCAATTACATACACTTGTAGGGTCTTCCAAAAGCTCCTATTGCTCATAGCTGGGGCTTAGTTCTTGAGATATATAACAATCTACCTCGACCCAATTGTTTGATATTCTGTGTTAAATAGTATCAATATTCAGCCCATATTAATCTTTACACCACTTATTAGCCAATAAATCTGCCAAATGTATTTGTAGATTGGTTCATTCCATGAAGTTCAGGTATCTGACCCCTACATTTTTGACAACAGACAAAAAGATTGTATGAGATGCTCAACTGTATAATAATTGTAAATATCAAAATTTAGGAATTAAAATCATCTTTATCTAACATATTCATTTGTATTACAGCTGATTAACTCTCAACTTAAGTAGTTTTCAACGCTAAGAGCTCAACATATTGAAGTGTCAGTGCATATATTATTCTTAGTATACTATACATTATTCTTGTATTAGCAATAGGAAAAATATTTGTTTTAATTTCTCTATGTTAAAATAGTGAATTACTGAAAAGCCATCATTTCTCATGGGACTACATTGGTCACATAACATTTGTTCCAGCGAAGAGTACCCGTATAATCTTAAAATTTAATTTCATAGCAATTAAAATAGATTTTGTAATACAATTAAAAATATATCATAAATGCAAATGTCAGGGTATTAAACGTTTATCTTCTTTTACATACGTTTTTTTCTAAGCTTTTTTGTCAACAGGTTAATAATTTGCAAATTATGCAAAAATATATATTTTCCATTTCAAAAAAATGAAAATAAAAAAAATGAATTTATAACTTACCGTATAATATGTATAAAATGCAAAACAAAATTAATATGTATAAAAATTGGTATTGCAAGTATTAACATAATTAACATTTAAGACGGTGTGGCATTTTTAGAAAGATCTAAATAATAATTTTTATCATATTTATATATATCAGATCACTTCAAAATATAGTCACAATATACTAGATGTTTTATTTTATTCTCTGCTGAAATGAAAAATTCGACTACCAATTCTATAAAATTGGCCCAATATGGAAAATTCAGAAATGTTCACAATATTCTAATTTGTTCAAAATTCTAAGTTGCAAACACGAGAAACAATGGACTTGGTACCATGGTGCTGAAACAAAGCATTCTTGAATCTCCAACATGTGGATCCGATAAGGTTTCCAAGCATTTTGACAATATATTGTAAATTTAAAAAATCCTAATATTTCTGTGCTGTATATTTAAGTAAGTTAAAATATTTTAAATGAAATTATGAGGAAAATATAAATAGATTTATGAAAAAAAAAATCTTAAGAAAATAATAACGGATAAATAGATATAGGCCAATTTAGAAAAATCTAATTGTTGTTTATTCCTACAAAATTTCTCGTACTAAATGAAAGTACTTTCCCAAATTATTCCGTACTAAAAATTGGATTTCGCTAGTAACCGATTTAGCAAATCAGCATACGATCTTAAATAAAGTTTTCTACAAAAACTCTAGCTCTAAAAGTATTCATGTGTGTTAGAGAAAAATCCGTCAACTTTCCACTCCGACCTATCAACTTATAGTTGATGATCCACTTAACTCTTCTTATTTCCGTATCTCAGAGATATCTTGAAATTTTATTTCTTCAAGAGTAGTTTCATTTTGGAGAGTTATATTTATGCGTTTGGTAACAATTTTCTGTGCCGCATAGGTATTTATGATCAGCCTTGTTCTTTTGAAGTGTGTACATGTAATATTTTACGTTCTTTGTCAATTGTATAATATTTATCAAAATTATTTAGGTATTTAAAGGAAATATATTACAAACATTAATTTTTAACTCATTTAATTTGCTTTGATAATGAATGATTAAGAAATATATAATTTTCTCTTTTGTTGTACATTTTTACTTTCCCTGTATACATAGTGTAATGTATTGGGAAAGTATATCGAAAATTCGAATTCGAGTTTTCCCATGAAATGGCACTTTTTAAGCATCGCTGAACTCGAATCGAACGTTTCAAGGTGATGTATATGTGTTTATGTATGTTAGCGTGTATGTTGGTATGTGCGTGTTTGTGTGTGAGTGTGTGTGTGTGTGTCTGTGTGTGTGTGTGTGTGTGTCTGTGTGTGTGTGCCTGGGTGTGATATCTTTGGAATGAATGAAGTGCTTCTAACATAATTTGGCACATTTGTAAAGACCATTAGATCCTAACTGACCATAACATTCATACCACAACATTACTAACCACTTGTATTTATCACGGCCATAATGATAATAGAAATGTATCAGATACTTATAACTTCACGTGGTATGGTGATGAAGCTTACATAGATACGCAATTACAAAGCTTATATGCTGACCACTGACATTCTGTTATCTCGTCCCGTATTACGGGTACGCCCCGAATACTAGAATCTTCCTTGTCATCGTTGTATCGAATGGAGTTCCCTTCCACTAGGCTGCCGTCTAACTTCCGATCTCCTCCAAATCTATTCTCGTGCCTTTTGCTTCACTCCAGCTCACTCCCGTTCAGACTCTTACTAGATTCCTTCCTCTTACTACTGAAACTCTCACGATCCGAAACATATTCCTATTTCACCTTAGGAACGCAGAAATGCTGATTAGCTCGGTGATTGGTCTATCAACCGAACCAGTTAGAATGTTTAGTTTAAGTAAATATAAATCATAATGCAAACTGAAGCCAATAATAATCGAAAGGTTATTTAGACCTAACACATTTATTACAATCTGTAGATACTGGAACCTTATAATTCTACATTTAATGGAATGCTCGCCCCCCTCCCGCTTTTAAATATTTTTCTTTAAAAATTATTAAAAGTTAGGGCCTTCAATATTAATAAATATATGATCATTCCATACGCGTGGTACTTCATTAAAAGGGAAGGATGCAGAGTTTAGAAGGCTAGAATGAACTGTTCTCGAAATATTGCACGTTTTTTAAAGAAATGTGTTACAAAATTTACATAAAATTCCAATAGTAGTAACTATCATGCGATATAATAATCAAATTGTCACCACGTCTGTTTGAACTAAATAAATTAAGGACACAACATCGTTAGACAGAAGGTCATTTAATAAAAACATCCTAAAGACGTACAAAATTTAAAACACAAGGCATGAGCGCTTTCGGGATTAAGTACATTTTTCATCAGTGGCTACATGAAAAGCAAATATGGATCATTCATATATAGACTATGTACGTAGCAAACTTGCATAAATAAATATAAAATGTAATCTGAACTTATTAAGTTGAGTAAGCTAATAATTAATACAAACAAACCTAAAAAATAGGTACAGAATTTTTTAAAAAACATATGTTAAGAACATTACCCGAAAAGTACAAATTCGAAAAAACAGTCAAGCATTCATTTCACAAGGATGACGTCATATATAAATATGAAGAGACTTGAATTGTATAGAGGCGACGACGAGTAGCCAAGCATAACTACTTAGAATTTGAAAGGGATCAGAATTACAAATCGACGAACGATAAATATAAATAAAAAGGGATACATAAAGGAGAATATTACGAGGTGAAGAAATTTAAGAGGAAATCAACTTTCCTCTTAATTCATTCTTGTTGTTGAGACCCAGACCGTCCGACCTACCAGAAAGGTGTAAGGTAACCGTTTGGACGGTCGGGAAGTGCCACCCATTTTAGACCGCAACCCAGTGGGAGAGGCATTCACAAGGATCGAACCCTCCTTTCCCTGCCACCAACCTCTCGGAATGACTTACGGACCCACATGTTTAACGTGATCGTACTCCGCATGAACACGGCGGCAGATGTGGCAGCGTGCAAATCCAGCGCGCAAACCACCGGGCTACCACGCCCGAAATGTGCCAACAGCACGCGGCTTTCCGAGGTGGTCACCCACCCAAGTACTAGCCGCGCCCGATGCTGCTTGACTTCAGTGATCTAACGAGAACCGGTGTTTTCAGCACGATAGGGCTGTTGGCCATCCTCTTAATTCGTTGTAATAACCCTCGTAATATTCTCCTTTATGAATTCATTTTTATTTATATTTACAGCAAATTTGCTACGTATAAGGTCTATATATGAATGATCCATGTTTACTTTTCATGTAGCCACTGATGAAGTGTGTACTAACGCCCCGAAAGCGCTCTGGCCTTGTTTTTAAAACTTTGTACGTCTTTAGGATGTCTTTATTAAATGATCTTCTGTCTAACGATGTTGTGTCCTTAATTTATCATGCAATATGTTTATTTTCAATATCCAATATTATGCAGAAAGTCTTTCAATATCAATCTTGTGGATTTAGTTTACTTCATTCACTAGACACGATACTTTTTGCAATAGCTTTGTATTTCGATGCCCAAGAATTTGTCAGTAATTATTTATTTCATGCAATTAATATGGATGAAGTGTTAATTGCATTTTGATTAGGATTATCCTCGTGAGTATGAATAAATCATTCGCTGGGACTAGTTACGAACAAGAAAGATCAATCATGCTTAAAGCATTGATTATGAAACACTTTCCAACTTCAATGCAATTTTATTTGAACATATCTAAATGCAATACATTCCTCGGTAATATTTTAAAACTTATCACAATACTACATTAATTTATTATATTTGAAAACTTAACCTTCATCGAAAAAAATGAACTTCATTTAAATGACGTCATTGAAATATAATTTGCCTGGTTTATACATCTCTAAAATGTGATGCATTCCTCGGTAATAATTTTACAATTATCAGAATACTACGATAATTTATTATATTTGAAATCTTCATCGAAAACAACTGAAATTCATTCAAATGACGTCATAGAAAAAATAACACGCCTGGCTCTCTCTATAAAAGCAACATTTCATTCATAAATAATTTCCCATTCATGTCATTCATCACAATACTATAATAATTTATTTTATTTAAACATTAAGACCATGGGGCTACAAGTAATTAAACTCTCTGCGTTAAACTTCACCGAAAAAAATCGTCCTTCTCTTTGTAAAATCAATGAATATTTCATTCATATCAGCTATGCAGACCCCATGAACTAAATGATTTTGTGTTAAGGAAATACAGCATTTCTAATACAACTCGTTCTACATATTTTGCTGTTTACATTTTACATAGGTGAAAAATATGCTTCGTTGTAGAAATAATCAAATTTGGATGAGCATTTAAACTCAAATATATTGTAATAGCGTTGTTTCAGTATGCAGATGCATTGATTTTAAGCAAAAATAAAGTAGTTTTACGACGGATACAACACTCAATATGATTTAAAAAGAACTTTAAAAATCACGATTTTGAGACAAGATGGATGCCATATATCATTTTGAAGTGAGTCACGTGATCTTTTCATATCATGATCACGTGATCGCTTCATATAAGAAGTGTTATTATTATTTTAATTTTTATTTCAAAAACTACTGAATATATTTCGCTGAATTTTTTTTATATGTTTTATGGAATAATTTGAATATTACCTAAAATTTTCGAAGCAATTTGTGAATTTTAAATCCGTTTAAAAAATGTTTGAAAAATTAGGTCTCACAGGGCTCAATGTATTTCATTTTTTCAAGCCGGTTTCAATCCAAAACTAATTGGGTGATATTATTCATTTATATTCCCATAGGTCCTACAGACCCTCTGAACAACTTACTAAAATTTCATTTGGATTAAGTCATTTTTACGGCAGTTATCGTGCTAACGGACAGACAGACAGACAGAATGAACAAAGTCATAAACACTTTTCAACTTTGTTGTAAAGTGTTAAATATGGCCAATTTCAATTTAAACTTTGTGTTAATTCAATAAAATCATTGTGATATAAATCTGAATGGATACAGCATTATTTCGCTATATAAGCAGTAAAGTTATAGCATTATGCAGGGGAAATTTCTTTCTATCCACACATAAATGCTTATACTACCTCAAAAATATATTTTCAAACATATTTGATTGAACAGTTTTGCCTGAAATACGTGTTTGAAAACACCTTCAACGCATTTGGAAAACTTCCGAAATTCTGGTAGTCTGTGCAGTGTGCATGCATACGTACAGCAGCTACGGAAACAGCTGCCGACCCACCCCCATTGTCCGTGCATCGTACGTACTGGAGCAAATTAAATATTCAATAGAGGAAAATGTCCTCAAAATGTCTATATGCATAAAATGTACATAAGGGGCCGTCTTCAAATCAAATAGGGCACAAACTTAAACGTTGCCAATGAAAAATTTAGTTTCGGTGTCACAAACAAATTCTGCATCCCCGCATTATTTTTTATCTAAGAATTTACAAAGTTCCTAGTTTTATGTCCTGAGAAATTCAAAATTAAGGAGTATGTTCTTTCTGGGGAACACCTTGATATTTAAAACATCAACTTGAAGACGAGATTATTGTTACATACTTAGAACACTGTTTTAATAATTGGACCATTTAATGTTTTCCTGAAAGACTTTAATGGTTTATACTGATATGATTTCTTATCTTGTATTCGAGAACGTGAAACCCTTTTCAATCCGTCATTTTATTAACACTTTACAACAAAGTTGAAAAGTGTTTATGACTTTGTTCATTCTGTCTGTCTGTTTGTCTGTCTGCCTGTCTGTCTGTCTGTCCGTTAGCACGATAACTGCCGTAAAAATGACTTAATCAAAATGAAATTTTAGTATGTTGTTCAGACGGTCTGTAGGACCTACGGAAATATAAATGAATAATATCACTCAATTAGTTTTGGATTGAACCCGGGTTGAAAAAATGAAATACATTGAGCCCTATAGGACCTAATTTTTCAAACATTTTTAAGCGGATTTAGAATTCACAAATTGCTTCGAAAATGTTAGGTAATAGTCAAATTGTTCCATAAAATATATAAAAAAAATTCAGCGAAATATATTCAGTAGTTTTTTAAATAAAAATTAAAATAATAATTACACATCTTATATGAAACGATCACGTGACCATGATATGAAACGATCACATGATCCACTTCAAAATGATATATGGCATCCATCTTGTTTCGAAATCGTGATTTTTTTAAGTTCTTTTTAATTCATATTGAGTGTTGTATCCGTCCTAAAACTACTTTATTTTTGCTTAAATTATGTGCATCTGCATACTAAAACAACACAATGACAATATATTTGAGTTTAATTTCTCATTCAAATTTGATTACTTCTACAACTAAGCCTATTTTTCACCTATGTAAAATGTAAACAGCAAAATATGTAGAATGAGTTGTATTAGAATTACTGTATTTCTTTAACACAAAATAATTCAGTCCATAGAGTCTGCATGGCTGATATGAATGAAATATTAATTGATTTTATAAACAGAAGGACGATTTTTTTCGATGAAGTTTTAAGCATAGAGTTTATGAATTGTAGCTCTATGGTCTTAATTTTTAAATAAAATAAATTATTATAGTATTGTGATGAATGAAATGAATGAAATCCTGCTTTTATAGAGAGATCCAGGAGTGTTATTTTTTCTATGACGTCATTTGAATTTATTTCAATTGTTTTCGATGAAGTTTTCAAATATAATAAATTATCGTAGTATTATGATAGTTTTAAAAATATTACCGTGGAATGTATTGCATTTTAGAGATATTTAAACCAGGCAATTTATATTTCAATGCCGTCATTTGAATGAAGTTCATTTCTTTCAATGAAGGTGAAGTTTTCAAATATAATAAATCAATGTAGTATTGTGATAAGTTTTAAAATATTACCGAGGAATGTATTGCATTTTCGACTTTTTTAAATAAAATTGCATTGAAGTTGGAAAGTGTTTCATAATCAATGCTTTAAGCATGATTGATCTTTCTTGTTAGATAGGAAAACTGGTCAAATTACGTGAATGACGGTATCATGGAATCATCCCTTTGTAAGATCATTCGAACATATCAGTGAGACACGTTTATGGAATGAATATTTTAACGAATGTTTACTGGTTTTACAATGTATATGACAAAATAAGACCCAAATCTAATGAAATGTTTTAACAATCAACAACAGTTTTCACCCGAAAGTATTTTCTTTATTCTTGTTTGAAATGAAATACTATATACAAGGTAAGATCAAAAAGTTCGGAGACTGTGCTGATATCTCCAACTCTGATTGGAGGAGAGGATAGCTATTTTACCATGGCTATTTTACCAGAAGCACATGTGACGCGAGATGTGAAAAGGAAGAAGCAGGGTTTTTCCAGACAATGCGTGTCAATGAACTGCGGTTGTTCGCGTTCGTCGAAAACGGAAAAGGCGTTTGAAGTACAACGTACGAGTATAAAATTATGCCAGCATTTCGGGAAATCGCTGACCGAAACTTTACACGTTGGCGACTTCACCAAACGCTGACAGAATATGATATTCGCACATTGTTCTTTAAACGCCATTTCCGTTTTCGACGAACACGAACGACTACAGTTCACTGACACGCATTGTCTGGAAAAACCCTGCAATGCGGACTTACTTCTTCCTTTTCACATCTCGCGTCACATGTGCCTCTACGCCACGGTATAATAGTCCTCCTCTCCTCCAATCAGGATTGGAGACATCAGCACAGTCTCCGAACTTTTTGATTTTACCTTATATGTCAGTTTCGCATGCCTAGTTTTAAGTCAAGTTCACGCGCCTGGATTTTCAACCGAAGATACATTTACTTCAAATATTAATAATATCTCAAATATCCTTTTGATATTCCTTATTAATTCGTGTTTTATGTTCAGAAAGGGTGGAATGTTTAAATTTACATCCCATAATGTTTTTTCACGATTTACTTTTCGTTTATCTAAAATATTTTGTATTAACATAATTGCACGATAAAAAATGACATGCAATATCTCAATTATGAAATATACAGTTTGGATTTAAAGGGTATCTTTAAGACGTCTTGGGAATAAAGTATTTTACATTTTTCAGCTATTATTTTTATTGTTCATAAAATAAATTAACATTTATTTACTTACCAAAATATAATGTTTTGGTACTACCTTACGTCGTACCAATGGTGCATTAATAGCAATATAATATGTGTTTTCGTACACTTTTATGAACGTGCATTTAAAATATGATTTTCCATTTATCCGGTCATATTTCAATAACATTTATTGAGAGCTACTTATATTTAACTCTGTTTTCCGTTGTTACAGACTTAAAATCGTACATGTTTGTACACTTTGGTCTGCATAAAAATGAAAATCTATAAAATTTTCCAAATTTTCTCTGAAATATAATTTTTCAAGTTGGGAATTTCTTTTTACAATAGATGCATTCTTAATGGATGCATCTTAAAATCACTGTAATGATAAAAATTTAAATATAACAAAAAATTACCATAAATACAGGGCTTACTTTTTGCATAATCATGTACAGAATCCTCCTGGATCGATTTCCTTCAAAATAATTCATTGCTTATTATATTAATTTTAATTTTACAATTATATTATTAATTTTACAATTATTATTATTAATTTTACAATTCATACACTGCATACCAAAATTACTTGAAAAGAAAGAAAAATTATGTAGATTTTGTTTGAGTCATTTAATCGTCGTAATAAGCAATATTAGCGTGATAAAACGACCGTTATGCCACTTGGGAACATATGGGTAAAAGTTTCTCTTAAATATATTTATGTTCAGAGAAATTTCCTCTCACCAATTTATAAATATATAACATTTACTTAAATGTCATAAAACAATACATTTATTGATTATGCTGTTGAATGTAATTATTTTTCTGATAAAGATTAATCATAAAAAAATGAATTTGTACTCTACAATAACCTCGAATGTTTTGAGCTTAAAAATGCTACCAAATGCTTATAATGCTCAAAAATAAAATACAAATAAATATTAGTACTTTATGTAACAAGTCGTTGTCTAAAAAATTTCAAATAGAAAATCATACATTCTCAAAATTTCGCAATAGAAAATAAGCATGAATGTTTTGAAAATACATTTGATTGAAGATGTAATCATGGAAACTTTTAAGATAAATGAATTCTAAAAATCAGCTATTTTTCATCTCGTTTCATTTTAAATGGAACATTGAAGCTCCAGTTTTTTAACTGTAAAATAAAATCTCATGAAACCTTGTTGAGCAAACACAAGGGAAATTAATTAAATAAATCTTCGTTTATTTTTCATCTTCGAGTTATTTCATGGGGCAGAAATTGTTTAAAAATCGCGGTATTTCACTTGGAAAGAAAAATACGTTTCTAATAAAAATTGCACTATCATATAGCATTTGGAGTAAAATACATTTTCAAATGTTAATAAAAAATATGGCATTTTTCTCGATATTAGATATCTTGAGAATTCTATAAAATCGAAAAGTTCATATTGTAGGCATGATATTTTACGTTTCTGTAATCTTTGAATTCTTTATATAAAACATGTGATATAAATTGATAAAATGTCTGTGTTCTGGCCAAAGTCTGGTTACCTGAAATTCAAACCTAATTATATGCCTTCCGATGGAAATTTGAAACTCAAAGGTACCAAGTGTAACGGTAAGATTAAATTCGCGGTGTGTTTGCAACTTACAAAAGCCCACCATAGATTGCTGGTTGTTTTGTTGCACCTTAAAATTGATGAAAGGCAAATATTAATTACAGAGTCTAAATAGTAACAAGATCAGTTTAAATTCAAGAATTACTTAAATATCCTTCAAAATTAGAATTCATTTAAAATAAATATTGGTCCGTCAAAAATTCATTTAAAAATATTCATTTTAAGTCAAATATATTTTCAATAGTTATTACTTATATTTACTCAATAATAATTCCTATTTCAATTTATGGGATAGCTGTGATAAATAAAATGACACATTATATGAACATTTCAAAAAGAGAACTGATCATTCGCTGAAATTTGCAATTCGCATCGTGCTTTAAAATAATTTTATTCTCCGGGCAATACATGGTAATGTATAGAGAAGGTATTTGAATCATGTCGAAAATCGCAACTCGAGTTTTCGACGGATCTACATGTTTCGAGACCTCAAGAATAAAAATAAAACTATTTAGAGTGACGTCTGCGTGTGTGTCTGTCTGTGAAATGTATGCATCTACTTTAACTCAAAAACCATTGGAACAAATTTCATAACATTTTATAAAGGAGTTCCGAATCGTGCTAAAAATTACATGTATCCCCTCTAGTTAAAAAACTAAGCCAATTTTCCCAAAATTTGGTAGATAAGTCACTTTTGGGATATTATAGTGCTGGTTTGATTTTGGTACGATTCGGAAAAACGAATCTACCATTTCTTGCGAATAAGTCCGGCTGTTTAAAATATCCGATATAGAATAAAATACTACATATGCTCAAATATTTCAATTGCATGCTTGATTTATACCTAATTTTTGACTACAAATGGAACAAGATCAATCCCATTACTCTAAGATAGACCATTATTGAGATATTTAAATTTTCAATTTTGAGGAACTGAAGACTATTTTCACGGTAGTTAAAAACTATTTAATGAAATTTTTTAAAACACAGTAGTTAAGTCCCTTGATGTTTATCCTGATGATGCTTAGATTTTGATATGATTTTAAAAGTATAACCGAATCTTTTTTTGTAAATGTCCCGCAAAAATAATGAAAATCTGAAATAAATCACTAAAATTGTTGAAATGTATTAATTAAGTACGTGATTCTTTAGGAAAATTTTGACAACTAAGTAAATAAGACCGACCCCATCACTGTTGGACCAACTTTTCTCGAGATATTTTAGTTTTTGAGAATTTTGAGGACCTGTGGAGTTTAAAGTGAATTAAGTCGCGAAATGAATCAAAGATGCGATAAAAAGGCAAATTCGATATAATATCTGAAAAATATCCACGTGATTTTCTGCAATTAAACTCAATTTAATGCATAATGAAAAAAAAATGACAAAATGAATTTGAATCTGAAGAGAGAGTTATGTGCTGACCACATCAGATTTTTACTCATAAAATATCAAATGTCTTGACCTTGAAAGCTTTGGGCAACTTCATGTTCATGGTCATAGAAAAATAACATTCATGATTAGTATTTGCGAAATGCCAACACATGGAAGATTCCATATAGAGTTCCTTCAAAAACTTTCCACTGAAATTAATTTAAAATGTTCACTTATGATGTTTTCTGACGAAATGTACTCATCATTTGGCGTCCGTAGTAAATTATATCACAATCAACCTTCATCCTCGAATTAGAGTGAACTTTGTCAACTTCAGGTATATCAGAAAAAGTCATATACGAACAGTAAGCAGATAAATGGTGCCATAGTGTAACAGCTATATGTTCTGTGTTTCATTTACCACACCCTTGCATAATAATTTTACTTGTTCAACTAATTGCATCTTTCACTCCAGGCTATGGACATCGGGATTTGTGGTCTTTAATTCTTGACAGCATAACAATCATATTAAGAATATTTACGAAACATTTGCTATTCAATATGTCAATACATTATTGCCAATAATTTTACTTCCCCTTCAATAATACATGGTAATGTATAGGGAAAGTATTGGAATCATGCCGAAAATCGCAACTCGAGTTTTTGACGGATCATGAGGACGGATCACGTTTTCGACGGATCACGTTTCGAGATCTCTAGAATACGAAAAAATTACTTTTAGCATGACGTCTGTGTGTGTATCTGTCTGTGCAATGTATGTATCCACTCAAAAAACTAATGGACTAAATTTCATAAAATTTGGTAGGCAAGTCACTTGGGTTAGACCCTGGTGCTGTTAGTTTTTGGTGGAATTCGTAAAAACAGAATTTGCCTTTTTTGCGAAATGGTCAGTAAAAATTTCATGTATCCACTCCAGCTAAAATACTAACAGAACAAATTTCACAAAATTTAGTAGATAAGTTATTTGTAGAATACTCTGGTACTGATTAGATTTTGGTACGATTTGGAAAAGAACAACCTGCATTTTTTTACAAAATGGCCCGCAAAAATCTAAAAAAAAAGACTACGTATGCTCAAATGTAACCATTAAATTTTGTTTTATACACAGTTTTTGACGAGGAAAAGAATATACCAACTCCATTACTTTAGGACTAATCGTTCTCAAGAAATTTGAGATTTTTTGCATTTTTGTTACGCCGCTTTCGGAAAAATGCCCAATTACCAAATAAAAACAAAAATTGAATTGAAAATACACATTTAATGTTATTTTATGCAATTAAACTCAATCTAATGAATAATTAAAGAAATAAAGAAAAAAATAATTTGTGTCTGCAGGGAAAGTCATGGGCTGGCCACATCAGATTTTTAATTATGGATTCTCAATATTGGGGACTTCAAAGTGTAAGTATTTAATTGGCCTCGATTGAGTACCCAAAGTTGAATACTGCATGAAATATACTTCCAGATGAAGACATACAAATCGAGGCTTATTGTCTGCTACATTTATAGGCTGAATCTTTTAAGAACAAGTATTTCGGTTTCTTGATATATCGCTAGAATAAATGACTCTCACATGACTAACTAGCAATGAGTAACAAGTTGTCAAAAATCAAGCAATGGATGAAATAAGATATGTGTTCCAAAGTTTCGTTCATTTATATTTTAACTATAACGATAGGAACCTTTATATATTGACTTTACCTGTGATATTAAATATTTTACATTCATCTGCCTGACGGATTACTAATTTTTACTTTTATGTAATTTTTTAGATACTTTTATTTGAAAAAGCATAATATATTCCGTAAACTGTGCATACCAGGGTTCTAAAGTTTGTTTCAGTCGTTTTCGAATGAAAATTTTTATAAGAAATGATCATTTATGCACATTATTAAAGATTTTGATATTTAAATGACTTTTTCTAACTTTCATTAGAAAATTCGGGATCTTTCATATATCCGATTACGTTCAACATCAACAGGATTCCAGCATTTCCACGATTGTAATGATTGTACCAAATTACGTTCGAAATGTTCCATTCGTTTGTGAGATATCCACACACACATACTTCATTGTGCACAAGCACACATAAACACGTACACAGATACACACTTGCATACGTACACATGCTCTGACATCCATACACAGACGTAAAATTCAGATAAAAACGTTTTATTCTTACTAAGGGATGTTTCAAACGTGCTCTTCCATTAAAAACTCTAATTAAAATTTTGTCTCCTGTCATAATACTTTACACATTATATTATGTATGTGCGGAATGTAATAAATATCAATGTCACCTATACTTACAGGAAGAATCTTTCAAACACAAAGGTTTTTATTTTTTATATATTCCACTATAACAAAGGCCGCAACGAACTAGTTGTCAATGCCGAGCAAGATGACAATGGCGAACAAGATGCGAATGCCGAACAATGGGCGGAATAAAATGGGTATTCAAAAACTTCCGTTATATATATTTTAATTGCATTAAAAGCGGACTTTATATATTGGCATTTTTCCGATACTAAATCTTTAACTATTCATGTTTAAGTTTTGCTAAGCCTTTTTAGAGTTCGATTGAGTTTGAATCCTTATTTTTGACTCCAGAAAACTAAAACTGAAATATTCAACGATGTAAATAAGTACTGTAACTCCGATTTCAAAAATACAGGACTGTAAATATATATATAATATGCAGTATTAACTGACTGATTGGGTGAAGGAGGGTTCACCCAGTTAGTCAGTCAGAGTGAGTGGCTGATGCATCGAAATTATCGAGCACTTTTACTATAGCTAGATTCTTGGATTATGTTTCATTCGATCCGTTTCAGCTTTGACACCAAGGGAAAAATCTAAATTGTCAAAAATCCGAATTAGGGGTGACGCTGTAAAGAATTAATGGAAAAAATCCAAAACACTTTTCAAAATGTACAAGCACTTCCATTCGAGCCAGAATCTCTGTTTTGGTCTCTCTTGATCTGTCTTAGCATCTATATCAATAAAAGCATCTAAAATTTTAATTACGGGGAACGACACAAAAGGTTTTTTATCTAAAAAAACACCATTTTGCTTCTCAAAAAATGATCTATTATATTTTTTCACATTCTCATACTATTGAATATAGTATAAAGTATTATTTGCACGAATATTTTTGATTTCAAGATTTTGATGTCATACATGATTTAGGACCTCCTGAACATGTTTTGACTATTTTTAGAGTGATGACCATTTGTCTGTCTTGTGTTCACCGCAGCTGCCACAAATTTTAATGTGTTTTCACGAAGCTTCATATCCTGTTTCGTTATAAAAAATCTAGAACTAGATTGAATTTTGTAAAATTTAAACGAAAATTTATACATAATTTTATGTCAGTTACCTCACACCTTTCTGGTAGGTCGGACGGTCTGGGTCTCAACAACAACAACATAATTTTATGTTTCCATAACATGGGAGCATAGGGCAAAATTTGACACAATTATGGATAAAAGGGGATATTTATGGCCATTGATCACAAAACTTAACATTTTAAATCATTGTAGTGAAAAATAACCGCGATAATTTTTGGGTTTGTGACGTCATTAACTCCCCCCCCCCACCCTGGGGGGATGTTACCCTCTTCCCAGAAGATACATTGTAAAATTTTGTATGAATTGAAATATTTTTTCAAGCCCTTTAAAATGTAGGATGACACTCTATAACTGACATTTTTTGGACCATCGGTACAAAGTCTTCAAATCTTTGCTAGATTAAAAAAATAAATAAATAAATAGAATGATACATAACAAGCTATTTAAAATTGGATTCTGTTATGAAAAGGGTGAGTTGAGCTACATTTCAGTTAATTATACTCAAATTTTAAGCGGATATTCAAAGCTTTTATTAAGTGTATATACTCATCACATTGAGTGACTATGGGGAGCATTCGAAGCGAGAATAAAATGGCTAGAATGCCAATATTCAATATTAAAATGATCCAGCCAGAAACGAAAAACATTCATCTTTATCCTTTACGTATAATTACTAAATATTTCATTTATTTATAAAATAGATATAAATATACGCAACACATACAAAACTGATACAAATATATCAAATGCACAGTCATTTTATTACAATTGTACTGAAATATATGAATGATATAAAATTCTTATTCCACGAAAAACAAGAACTTAATCTGCTTTACAACGAAGCTCCATTTTTATTCTAGATTAACTGTCTATATAATACATTTCTTTGGGTGATTTTATACGAAATGCTGTTTTCAGATTTTTGTGGTAAAGCACACGGAAATGAATGCTACGCGGAAAAATAACAGATATATCAAATTGCTTCGATAGCATTTCAAGTTTATTTTATAAGTATAAAGAAAATATGAATTTCTCTGAAAAGTATCATACTATCTGTGATGTAAAAAACTTGTTATACCCAAATGCTTGTTATACCTCAATGTGGGCAGTAACAACTTTTACTTTCCCTGCAATTCATGGTAATTTATAGGGAAAGTATTGGAATCGTGCCGAATATCGCAACTCGAGTTTTTGACGGATCTATACGTTCAGGACCTCTAGAACACTAAAATCATATTTTGTCTGTGTCTGTGCAGATTTTGTATCGACTTCAACTGACAAATTAATTGACCGAAATTCTTAAAATTTGCTAGTTAAGTCCCTTGTGGGTGACCCTGGTGCTGATCAGATTTTGGTACGATTCGGGATAAAAAAAAACTGCCCTTTTCTGTGAAATGGTCCGAAAAATTGCCTATATCCACTGTAGCTGAAAATTAATAGACCACATTTCACAAAATTTAGTAAATAAATCACTTGTAGATTAATTTGGTGTTGATTAGATTTCGGTACGAATCGGAAAAAAGAACATGCCTTTTTTGCGAACTCGTTAACTTTAAAAATAAAAAACTACGTATGCTCAAATATATGAATTAAATGCTTATTTTGTACGTAATTTTTGATGACAAAAATAATAAGACCAACATCATTACCCTAGGACTAGCCGTTCTCTGAGTTTTTAGTTTTTTCGCATTTTCACTACGCCACCTTTGAAAATAAGTCCAGTTACCAAATGAAAACGAAAATTGAATTAAAAGTACAATATCGACATAATTTAAAATAATTATGGCTGTTATTTTGTGCAATTAAACTCAATTTAACGAATTATTGAACAAATAAAGAGAACATGAATCTGAATCTGCAGGGAAAGTCATGTGCTACCCACATCAGATTTTCACTTTATCGTATTGTGACTTCTGCTTCTGTAAAACTCGTACGAGACCATTACGTTATTTGGTAACAGAATTCCAATTTAGGTGCTATCAAAGCAGAAAGGCAAATTATTCACAAATTAGTTAAAATAAACCAGTGTATTAAATGTATCTTTATTTGCATATAAGACATTTATAAACTGTGAGACAAAAGAGATACCAAAAGCCGATCGTCAATTCGAACAATTAAAATGACAACAAGGGCGAGCACATTTCTGCAACCAGAGCGAAAAAATCGTTGTGTTTTCTATCGAATTTCCATACAACCACGAGTTTTATTTTTAAAATATTAAACATTATTTCTAGTTATTTTATATGAATTAACATTTTACGTCAAAGTTTAATTCTCTACCAATACACATGATTACTGTTTTGACTGTTTATTCCTTTTAATACCTAATCACATGAAATTTAAAAAGTGAAATTTATTGCACTCAAAGGGCATGATTCTAATAACGATGAGAAATGCTAAATGTTGCTTAAGTTAATTCGATGAAGTATATATAAAAGTATGTTTAATTAACATGTAAACGCAATTTAAGAATTAAATATTCATTAAGTATCCACAAATGTATATTAATCAACTCTTATTCTTTTTATAAAATTAAAAAGACCTTTATTTTCTTGCAAGGTATTAGTATTTGAGTAAAACAAGTTGTATTATTGAAAAAGTATATTGCCTCATATATTCTATAAAGAAGATAATTAAACGAAAAATGAAAGCAATTAAAATTGTAAATAATATAAGATGTAAATACATATTAAGAAAATATTGAACAGTCTTGCTAGTTTAAATTACAATTTTATGTGCACAGTGTACCATTTGGTGAAAATATTTTATAAAAAATGTGGATATGATTACAAGGATACTGCTAACAGAGAAAATTTAGCAAACTTTCTATATTAGCATTGGTGTTTCTTTGCTCCTCCATCGCATTACTCCTTCAATCATCCATTGATATCATCCTTCTCCCCATCCCTTTCTTCCCGACTTTTACCCCTTTCTGTTAGCAATCAATTTTATACTTCAGGCGGTTGATGCCGATCTTGTTCTGGTGAGTGTGTGTCGCTGTACTTGATAGCCCTGATGAAGGAATTATTTTCTGATTTGGAACTGGTGATTTACGCTATGTTGTACAAATTTCATACACTTTCAAAGCTTTAGGAGCAGATTGAGCTTTACGAACTATTCACAGAGTTCCATTGAAGTTTATAGTTAACAACATTCACATAAATTTGAGCATGTTGCTGCGAGATAGAAAAAAAAAAGCTAGTTCAAATGTTTGCTATTGAGAATTTAATATATTTAGGTTAATATAATATAGTTAATATACAGGGTTAGCAAGAAATAAGTTTCCCACTTCAGAGGGCTCTAGAATGCGTTCTATTGGTCCAAATGAGATAAAATTTGAAATACAGATAATTCAAATGATGCGCTTGATACTTATTAAATCAAAAATTTTAATACAAAAATCCGCTGATAGGTGGCGCTGTAATACATATAAAAACATTTAATAGGCTTTATAAATGTTAAATAATATTAAAAAAGTAGCATTAAAACTGCTCAATATGTCCCCCATCATGTTCAACAATATGCTCTAATCGCAGAACCATATTTTTCACAGCTGACCGGAGTGAGTCTGCCAGAATATCAAGAACATGGCGCCGAATGCTGTCCCTCAGATCTGGTACAGATGCTGGCCTTTTACGGTAGTTATTATCCTTGAGGAAACCCCACAACCAAAAGTCGCAGGGGGTGATATCCGGCGAACGAGGAGGCCATGCTGTTGGAAAATGCCGGCTGATCACCCGTTCAGCTGTGAAATGCTGTGTTAGCAATTGATTTATACTACGCTTAATGTGAGGAGGTGCGCCATCCTGCATGAAAATGATGTCCTGAAGGCATCCACGCTGTTGAAGTTGTGGGATTACAAAATCCTTCAGCATATCACGGTACCGTAGGCCTGTGACCGAACAGGTTTTGATTTCAGTTGCAGTTACCTCTTAAAAAAATACGGTCCAATGATAAAGGTAGCAGTAAAACCACACCATACTGTCACTTTTTCAGGATGCAAGGGTTGTTCCTGGGTAGCGTGGGGGATTCCCGCTGCCCAAATTCGAAAATTGTGGGTGTTAACTTGCCCATTGAGGCAAAAGTGGGCTTCGTCAGTCTACAGGATGTTCCATGGCCAACTGACGTCATCCACCATTCGAGCAAGGAACTGAAGTGCAAAAGTTTTACGAACCTCTGAGTCTCCATCCTGCAGTAGGTGCACAGGCATGATTTTGTAGGAATAAAAATTCAAAATCCGCCGTCAGTTTTTTCCTACAGTGGAATATGGCATATCCAATACACGGGAAACAACTGACACACTCAGACTACCATGAGGCCAATGACTGCTGGCTTCAACGACCTGGGTAGCCACATTTTCGAAGCTAAAAAGGCTGGATTGGCTTTCTTCCTCTACCTGGAAGAATGCCAAGTTGCCCAGCTGTTTCAAATTTCTTTATCATCTTGCGTAGGGCACATGGAGACGACATTGGATCTCTTCGTAGTATCTGTTTCATACGACGGAATTATTTTACAGCTGCAACGGAGTTCTGCTGGTTGTGGTAGAACAATTTCACCAGTAGCGCTTTTTCTTGCAACGTTGGCATGATGTGCTAATGCTCGTGCAGAATCCGCCTTCTTTTATCCAAAGAATAATGCTACTAGGCATGCGCTGTAACGCAAATAATGTTTCACATTTGCAATATATGCAAATAAATACCATTTGTGTTATAGCGCCATCTATAAGTAAATGTTGACACTAAAATTTTTGATTTAATAAATGTGAAGCGCATCATTTCAATTATCTGTATTTCAAATTTTATCTCATTTGGACCAATGAAACGCATTCTAGAGCCCTCTGAAGTGGGAAACTTATTTCTTGCTAACCCTGCATATATCGAGTTAATATATAATAGGTAACACATCTTAAAGACAAATGAAAGTGTATTTATAAAATAATAATATTTCATCTTATTAATTCAATAAATTATTTCTATTAAATTTAGATAAATTGCAAATTTTGTTATTTTAAACGTTCTACCATTTAAACTTTACTTTACTTTTTCATTCATTCTGCATTTAAAACCTTGATTTAAAAAAATTTTTAACTGTCACATACAAATATTTGTTTAACATTTCTATACAATTATTTATTTCAACAAAGAAGATGATAAACAACTGATCTGCTAGTATATATTCATTCAACGATAATTTTGCAATATATACTGTTTAGTATATATTAAAATCTCTAAATAAAATAAAAGAGGTTTTTACTCATAGAAATAATCTACTAAAATACAGAAGTTTAATGGGGCTTGTGGCTAGAACTGAAATGAGTAAAGGTCAGTCAACGGAATGCAATGTCCAGTAAATGAAACAAGAATTCCAGATATCCGGGTATTGCCACTATTTGTTCTCGTTAATTAACCACGTTTGTCTTTGCTAATGGAATGATTACTTGGCTCTGGCTTTGAGATAAAACTTTATTAAATGGATATATTACGACTAAAAGAGTTAGACTTCGTAACATTTTATATAAAAGGTGTTGAATATATAATTTCAATGATGGTATTTACGGATGTTTTTTCGAAACATTTAAAAGAAAAGAAAATATCTTCATTAAATAGTTAATAAATTAGCGATTTGTAAACTATATTAAATTATCATAGTAGTTTTTAATTTTATCTTAGTTGTACCAGATAATTGAATGCGTTATTATATAATCGTTATACATATTTCCCGTAATAGGGTTATCATATCTTAACTGCAGTCACTAACACTGACCGTCAATGTGGAATACTTATTAAAAGCTGTCCACACTTTATCATAGATTTTTGGGAGCTGATAATAGATAAAAATTGTAATACATTTTACAAAACAACAATACATACCATTACCATGTCCTTCCGAGAGGTTGGTGGTAGGGGAAGGAGGGTACGGTCCCTGTGGATGCCTCCCCCACTGGGTTCCGGTCTAAATTGGGTGGCACTTCCCGACCGTCCAAACAGTTACCTTACACCTTTCTGGTAGGTCGGACGGTCTGGGTTTCAACAACAACAACAACAACATACCATTACCAAAATTATAATGCACACCTTTTACTTACAAAATAAAAAATACCTATCAATAAGATTGTACTTAAACTTTTAAGTTCACCGATAATTTAAGTAGATTCTGTCTCACTTATTTGTTTAGTTTTAAACAACTATAAATATTCCACCAAGACATAAAGAGGCGGTACGATGATAATATGATAACAGACTGCTGCTGAATGCTTCTCAAAGAAGATCCTCGTCATGACCCTAATTATTTTTTTAAATTTTCTTTACCACGACATTGTACATATGCTTTTCCATCAGTAATAAAATGGTTTCACAAGAAATTATGTGATAGGCTTTCTCACGCATTTTTGCATACATTTTGAGGAAAATCTCTAGGTCCGAGAGGAAAACCATAGTATCATAATCTGATCATAAAACATCTTTAGAAACAACAAAAAACTTGCATACAATTTTCAGTGATTCAAATTTTGCATGTCGGTATAATTGGTGCTTGGAACAATTATTGCACATCTTAGATTAACGTCGGATGATAGCTATTAAGTTTTAAAGATCTTGCAAAACGAAATAGACCATGAAATTTATTAGAGACGTATCACGTGATATTTACCTCCATATGAAAAATACGATGAAATCATAAGCTAAGAGGAAATAGTACAGAGAGAGTTATATTTGCTAATCCGCCTTTGCCAAGATTCGACGTAGAATATTTGAACCAATGGCAAAGTGGGAACCAGTGAAGCTCAAGGTAAAAGAGGAGATGAAAAAATCCTAGTGTCTCTAAATAATTACAGGTGTGACTACTTACTTAACAAAATGAGATTAAAGTATAAACATTGATGCTAAAAATTGCCATGATTTCCCAAATATTTTCAACAATAAGTTTTCTGAAACAATTGGTAATGTGTATACCATGAAACCAACATTGAAATGTGAATAAAAACAATTGGTGTGAATAAAAGCAACTATGATTTTGTCGATGTTAAGTTTCTCCCTCAATAAGTATGAATATACTAGCCGAATACCCGTTGAAAATCAATGGTTTCACAAAAAGAAACCCACGAATAACGTACATTTTTAAATAATTCGCGTTTCACATTTATTCAGAAGATCGAAAATTTGATGTGCGGAACCCCCTAAAGAAGAAAATATTGGAAAACTGAAATTACTCACTTTATTCCTTTCGAACTATCTACCCGTACACCAAATTTAAAGTTTCTATCTGATACTGAAGGATGCAATGTTATCATTTAACCTTTCGAACGTTTTTATGTGGCGCACGTTTTTAAATGACCATTTATGAAAAACTTTGTGGTTCTTTTTTACTATGTTTTTTTTATCAAATGATTAGTCCAGCCCATATACCAAATTTCAAGTTTCTATCAAATTTAAAAGTAGGCGCTTTTCATTTATTAGTCAAATAGAACATTTTGGTGTGTGACACCCCCTAAAGTAGCAAATATTGGAAATCTGAAATTGTACACTTTTTCCTTTCGAAAGATATACCCCTATATCCAAATTTGATGTCTCTATCTAATCGTAAAGCATGTTTTTCTATCATTTCACTTTTCGAATGCTTTGGCGTGCTGAACCCTTCAAAATTACAAATATTGAAAATTTCATATTGCACACTTTCTTTTGCACTATCTACCTGTACACCAAATTTGAAGTTTCTATTCCATCGCAAAGCACAGTATATCTATCATTTTTCTTTTCGAACATTTTCGTGTGAAGTAGCTACCCCCTTAAATGAACAGTTTTGAAAAACAATTTTCTTATGTTTTTAACCAGATGATTGTCCCATACACCAAATATCAAACTTCTATTACATTTTAAAAGGAGGCGTTTCTCATTTATTCGGAAAATCGAAAATTTGGGTATGCGGCACCCCCTAAAGTAGAAAATATCGGAAAACTAAAATTGTACATTCTCTTCTTTTCAAGCTATCTACCCGTACATCAAATTTGAAGTCTCTATTTCATCTCGAAATATGGTTTTTCGTCATTTCACCTTTCGAACCTTTTTCTCTGAAGCATCCCTTTAAATGAACATTTTTGAAAAAATATTTCGTCTTGGGTGTTTTCATCAAAATATTAGCCCATATAACAAATTTGAAGCCTCTATCAAATTTTAAAAGAGTCGTATCTCATTCATTCGGCAAGTCGAACTTTTTGGTATGCGGCACCCCCTTAAGTAGAAAATATTGGAAATCTGATATTGCATATTTTCTTCCTTTCGAACGATTTACCCATACACCAAATTTGAAGTCTCTATCTCAGAGCAAAGCAAGCTTTTCCATCATTTCACTTTTCGAACATTTTGATGTGGAGCACGCCCTCTACAGAACATTTTCTGAAAATTCGATTTTTACAGGGGGTTTCATCGAACGATCGACCCGTATACCAAATTGCAAGTCTCTATGTATTCGGGAAGTGCCTAAAAATGTGACAGACGGACAGACAGACAGACAGACGGACACTTGACAATTAGTATATATAGATGATATAGAATTCAGGAGTTTTTACCTTGCTTATGAATTATTTAATTTACGATGATTTGGTACATCGACATGATTTTAATTTTATATTCGGTTTTTGCTGTCCGGCGGATACGGTGTTCAGTGCTTATCTAAATTTAACGTTATGACTCTCTTAAACTGTTATAAACTTTCTAGAACTCTTTGACAACGTATGCAAATATTGTATAAAGAATAATAAACTAAATTGTTTTTTGCACGGTGAAGTTGTGATCATTAGCACTAGTAAGGTTTTTTTAAATAAATAATTTAAATTTAAAACAATTATTTTTATATAACTATTTTTATTCTTTAATTAAATGCTATCTTTCAGACAAAAATTCAGATAGTAACAATGCAGCTTTCAAAATGCAGAGCAATTGCGGGGGGGGGGGGGGATATAAGGGCCAACACAATGCAAAGAGCAATTTTCCCAAGTTACACATAAATTTCTAATTTTGGTGTAATTTGGGATTTTTTTACACACAATTTTCCCAAATTACAGCAACAATAATTTGATGTTTTGTAAATTAATTATTACAAAAGCATTAAGATAGTACTATCTTTTTATGGGAATTTAAGCTAATAAGAGAGGTTAGACAGAATATAAAAATGGGCATTTGACTAAAAAGTGAATATATTTTAAAAATGTATCTGATATATGTTTCATATAATGTATATTATGGAAAATTACGAAATAACAAGAACAATAGCAATCCTGATAGCAAAGTGTTATCGAAATAAATTGTAACTTAAAACCGCCTGTTTTGACGTGGTAGGGATCTGAGAAATGGGCAAAATTTATCCTAGGAACTGTTCAATAAAAGCTTTTCTCAAAGTGACAAATACTACAATATATTTCCTTTTCCACCCTTATATAAATGGACCATAATTTCAAATGATCGATCATGCCATCAAAAGAGGCACTTTGTTGAGAATTCGTCTCGAATTTGCAAGCGTTAAATTTTAAGATTTCTTTGAAGAATAAATATACGTACTTCACTAACCAAATGCTCTTGTATAAAGGGAAAGAGATAAAACATAAAGATATCATATGTACAATTTTAAAGTATAAGTCATTTATTTGCATAATTGCCTTACATTGCCGGTAATGCTCAAAGTATATAATTTAATAAACAATTTTACATATTTGGCAATTTTAAAGCATTTAAGATAAGTATAAATGTGATTTCTAATGTTTCATATCAAGTCATTGATGTATAAAATATACGAAAAAAAATTGAGTATTTTGCATATGATATATTTTCTTCATGTATTATACTTTACATTTCACGAAGTTGTTCTTCATTATCGCATAATATACTGTATGTGAGTTTGGGGTATTTAATTTATGCCGTATCATTTTTGTCTTGCTTTACATGTAATAATAATTCCATAATATCCGTAGCTTAAGATTTCGAATTGAATTTATCTTAGACTAACATTGTGATGAAAACATTACGGTAGGAAAAATCAAGTAGCATCACTGAAGAAGCAATTTGCATTGTTCTGTATTTTACACCAGTAGTCTAGCCAACGGCTCTACCGTGCTTAAAAAACCGGTTCCTGTTAGATCACCGAAGTTAAGCAGCATCGGGCGCGGATAGTACTTGGGTGGGTGACCACCTGGGAACGCCGTGTGCTGTTGGCTCATTTAAGTCGACGTGGTGGCCGAACGGTCAAGGCGAGCGTTTCCAGCGATCGATAGGCCACCACGTTGTGGGTTCGAGTCCCACGTAAGACATGAATGTTGTGCGTTGTGGGCGTAGTGTGTTCCGCCCCCCTCTGGTGCGCCTGGGGCAACGTCCTAGGACGGCAAAATGGTTCACGATTTCGGCCGTACATAGGGCAAAACGACGTAAGTCGACGTAGAGTCTAGTGCTAGAGTAGTCTAGTGGTGCAGTCTAGTGCCTGGCCATTGGAAGAAAAAAAATACAGCAGTAGTCTTCAACCAGAGGACTGATGTCTGGTTTCATGATTTTAAAATTTATTTTGTAAAATAAGACATTTTTAACAACGTATTTTTTTCTATAATCGGCTTTATACCGTGTAATAGGAATATGCAATGTGGATTTTCCACGATAGTAATACAGGCAATACTCCTGTGATGCGATTAATACGTATCGCGATATATAGAACCCGCGTTATAAGAAAATCAGATAAGTACAAATCAGATTAATTCGTGCCGTGCTATATGAAAGCCTTACTGTGTTGTATGGAAACCGCGTTGTAAGAAACTCAGAATTAGTACAAAATAGAAAAATTCGCATCGCGTTCTATGGAAACCCCAATGCTGCACATTTCTACATTTACAGGGAATTTCCCTGATAACTGAAATTGAAAAAAATGGTGATGTACGTGAATGAAAAAACAGAGGAATTACCCATCAATTTCAACTGTCAATGTGTAATAGAAAAATTCATGCTATAGGGGGACTGCTTAATTGAGTTGTATTAGATAAACTGCTTTATAAGACTGCCGAGTTTCATGAGTACCGCGTTATGAGAGGGTTTTCGCAATTTTTGCTCCTCGTTATATGGACACTGCGTCATGAGAGTATCGCGTTATTAGAGGGTTGACTGTACATCATTGAAATTCTGAAAATCTCAGTGCATGTAATAATTGAATACCGAATGCATGAAATAATTTGATACATTATTTTAGTAATAAGTTATCAACGGTCATTAAAGAAAAAGCCTCCCATCGGTATTTTTATTATAAGCTAGCAATTCAACCAACATTATTCGATTTAATGGAGAGAGAGCTAATAAATTTATAATTATAGATGCTTTGTGAATATTGATTGAACTAGAGATTTAAAGTCTTAAGAGTACTATTAAAGCCAAATTTTTGCAGTTGCGCTTTTAACTCTTGAGTATCAATCCACATCACTTTAGGTCTTACAACTCCACTTTACCGTCCACATCACTTTAGGTCTTACAACTCCACTTTAGGTCTTACAACTCCACTTTAGGTCTTACAACTCCACTTTAGCGTATTCGTTTAATGTTAAATACCAATTTTACTGCACGGTCGTTCGGTATTCTTATTATGTCCTAGTGTCATTTCACTTCAAAATATTTGGTTTTGCGAGAAGAGAGATGGTAAATTACGAAGTTATATCTTATCCACACTTACCCTACACGGACGCCTGAAATGCCAGATTAATCCTAAATATATAAATATTTTACAATCAGGCTGCATTTCAGAACATGATACTTAAACATTTTCTTAAGATACAATATTTTATTTGTAAAGACCAATGGTCTCTTTATCTTCTTTAGATGCTTTTGTAGAGGATTTTTACTTAATCTCTCAAAATCACTCAACTCAAACTTAGAGTACTTGATATTTCGACCTTTCGGTCAAAGGGCAATAACACAGGGCAGCACTGCTTAAAATATAACTCAGTTTATTTAGGACTTCATAAAAATTGCAGCAGCTTGCTGTTTAGAACAACGGACAACATATATACTAATTGTTACTGCACACGCCTAGACTAATTGACAAATACACAAGCTACTACATTATACTAGAGTGATAATGCTTACAGGAATACGCATTTACAAAACTCATATACGTACCCCAGCATTATGGTACTTCGCCCCGTATTGCCGCCACATCATGAATACTAGACTCTTCCTTGTCATAGTTGTATCCAATGGGGTTTCCTTCCACCCACTACTCGAATCCTTCATCGTTTACTCAAGAATCCTTATTTCATTCCAAGAATCCACTACTCAAGAACACTCTACTCAAGAAGCCACTACTCACGCAGCCACTATTCAAGAATCCACTGAAACTCTCACGATCCGAAGCATATTTCTTCTCTACCTTAGGAACGCAAAAAATGCTGATTAGCTCAGCGTGATTGGTCTAGCAACTGAACCAGTTAGCAACCGAGTCTAGCAACTGAACTAGACTTGTTAGTTTAAGAAAACAAAAATTTAATGCAAACTGAGGAAAATAATAATCGAAAGGTTGTTTAAACATCATATATTTTATGTTTTAATTTGAATGCATCCGAAAAAAATTGTGTGGAAAAGTATCCTAACCTTGACAATAAGTTTGCAGTGGCTTTAAAGATTCCTCTTAGCATATAATACAATACTAATTTTGGATGATATCATTAAATATGTTAGTTCACAAAATAGCAGCATAAATAGCGTGTCAAGGAAAGTCATGGATCCGGTCAATAACTATAAACGCATTAGGAATATCGCATATTTTTGTACAGGTGTATATAAAATACAAATACCCGCAACATGATGAGAAATCTTTAAGGAAGGATGGCCTCTTTTTCTGGGGGGGGGGGGTACCTTGCTTTCTGTGAGAGATATGAGAAAACGCCAATTACAGAGTTGTAGAGCGTTGAAAAATGAGTATAAATCATTTTACCCCTCCCCCCCCCCCATCCTCCCGCAGAAGATCGAATGGAAGCTTGAAAAAAGAAATGTGTACACTCAACGCCCATATCCCAAAATAAGAATTTATACAATGCGGCGCAATTATATTGACTATATTATGCACAAAATATAAAATGTTTATTTTCCGCAGCGATGCATGCTTGCACAGGCCTAATAAGATATATCTGCTTATTTCTAATTATCTCTATATTTACACATTTGCAAGCAAAATAAAATAAATAAAATAAGTAAATAAAGAAGGAACAAAATTGTCTATTTTAATGTCATTGTTTAGAGAGAGATTTTTCATCTTTTGAGTATGAACAAAAATACTTATTACTAATTTTACAATGTTTTACAGCTTTGTAATTGACTTTTCTCCAATCACTAACAGAAAGAGATGAGCGGCGCACCTAAAAAAAAGAGGGCTGTCTCATTGTGTAACGAAGAAAGTTGTTTCAGTGAAAGATGTCTCATTGTGTAGCGCCATAGGGGTTTCCTATACACCTGCATAAAATATACATAATATAATAATTTAAAAAAATATACAAAAATATAACCTTAGTAGGTCTTAAATTATTTGCCTAGTTAATGTCTTTCCCTTATACAGTCTGTATTTCTTATTCCATGTTTGATAAATAAAATGTTAAATTACAATTTAAGACTTATTTAGGTTTAAAATATTAAAACGTTTCTGTTTTAAAATTTTAAATTCTTTATAAAAAACTTGATCGTAAAATAAACTTTCCTATGGTAAATTATATGATCAATGAAGATTCTAGAACAAATAATTATATAAGTTATCGCAATAAGGTTTATCTGAAATATAAAAATTAACAAAAATGCAATTAAAAAGAAACTATATTTAATGGATAATACATTAGTCAGCAAACCGCACGGCAATTTATTAAAAAAGTAGCTGAAAGAGAAATTGCCATTATTTTTCATTTTAACCCATATTCCATTAAATGAATGTGGAAGTAATGGTTTGATGCAATGGAAATATTTAAACTGAACATTACATGAAGTTTAATTCCTAGCAATGTAGTGATCCTAATTTATAGCTAAAAATATTTTATGATTACGCGTTCTCCTCATTTTTCTCTTTAAAATATAATAACAATTCCTATTTATTCTTAAACAATGGAATATTTATGACGTAAATTTAAAATGATAAATGAATATTGGTACTTATTTAGGACTTTGGTGGATATTTCTGAATTATTTCTATGAAAGGTTGAGGCGCTTAGTTACTCGCATAATATATTCAGTAAAAATTTATATTAAGCTATTATGTTCTTTATATACATAATATAATGTATAAGAAAAGTATTCCGACGGGGTCGAAAATTCGAATTCGACCTTTTAACGGGAGGGCACATTTCAAGCATCCCTAAACAGGAACTGAGGTGTTGTTCTTGTGCATGTGTGTGTGAGTGAAGAGGGGAAGAATGAGTGGATGAGTGAGGAGCGTACGTGTGTGTATATGTGAGGGTATGTGTGTGAGAGTGTGTGTGTGTGAGAGTGTGTGTGTGTGAGAGAGAGAGTGTGTGTGTGTGTGTGTGACAGTACGTGTGTGTGTGTGTGGAACAAATATCTCACGAACTAATAGAGTGCTTTGAACGAAATTTGGTACAAAAATTACAAAAATTAAATACTGGAAGCCTATTGTTTCTAAACGCAATCAAATGTTCGAAAGACACCACTTCCCCCCGCCCTAAATTTTCGAATGAAATTTTGAAAAAATCATCAAAAAGTGAAAACCTTTAAATAAAGTCAACGCGGCATAATGACATTGACTATATCACAAAATATAAAATGTTTAACTTCAGCAGCGATGCATGCTTGCACAGGTGTAATAAGATTTCTCAGCTTGTTTCCATTGTTTCTATAATTACACATTTGCAAGCAAAATAAAATAAAAAATTAAGTAAATCAAAAAGTAATAAAAAGTAATAAAATTGTCTATTTTAATGTTATTATTTAGAGAGATCTTTTTCATTTTTGCGTGGGAGCAAAAATGCTTATTACTAATTTTTCAAAGCTCTACAGCTTTGTAATTGACTTTTGTCCTATCACTAACAGAAAGAGATGAGCGCACCTAAAAAAGAGGGTTAGCCACTCGAAAGTTGTTTTCATTGTGTAGCGGCATAGGGGTTTCCTATACACCTGCATAAAAATATACATAATAATACAAAAATATACAAAAATATAACCTCAGTATTACTTAAGTTATTTGTCTGGTCAATGCCTTTCCCTTATACAGTGCATATTGATTATTTCATGTTTGATTAATACACTTTTAAATTATGACGTAATGCATTTCTGTTTTAATGTTTTAAATTTTTTATAACAAACTAGATCTTAAAATAAACTTTCCTATGGTAAATTACATGATTAATGAAGATTCTAGAACAAATAATTATCGCAATAAGTTATCGCAATAAGAATTATCTAAAATATAAAAATTAACAAAAATAGAATTAAGAATAAACTATATTTAATGGATAATAAATTACTCAGCAAACCGAACAGCAATTTATTAAAAAATAGCTGAAAGAGAAATTGCCATTACTTTTCATTTAACCCCACATTCCATTAAATGTATGTTGAAGTAATGGTTTGATGCAATGGAAATGTTTAAACTGAACATTACATGAAGTTTAATTCCTAGCAGTGTAGTGATCCTAATGTATAGCTAAAAAATATTTTATGATTACGCGTTCTCCTCATTTTTCTCTTTAAAATATAACAAATCCTATTTATTTTTAAATAATGGAATATTTATGACGTAAATTTGAAATGATAAATGAATATTTGTATTTATTTAGGACTTAGGTGGATATTTCTGGATTATTTCTACGAAAGGTTGAGGCACTTAATTACTCGCATAATTTATTCAGTAAAAATTAATTTTAAACTATTTTGTTCTTTATATACATAGTATACTCTATAAGGAAAGTACAGCGACGGGGTCGAAAATTTGAATTCCAGCTTTCAACGGGAGGACACGTTTCAAGCATCCCTAAACACGAAATAAGGTGTTGCTTGTGGGGGGGGGGCGTGCTAGTGTGTGTGGTGCGTGTGTGTGTGCGTGTGTGTGTGCGTGTGCAGGTGTGCTCCCGTGTGTGTGTGTATGTGTGTGTCAGTGAGTCTGTAGAGAAAATATCTCACGAACGAATAGAGTAATTTGAACGAAATATGGCACAGAAATTACAATTAGTAAATACTGGAAGCCTATTGTTTCTAAACGCAATCGAATTTCCAAATGAAATTCGGTAAAAATTATCAAAAAATCAAAACCTTCAATAAAGTTACGCAAATAATCATTTGACATGTAATTTTTCATTCTGAGTGACACAAAATTTAGAATGCTAGTATGAACCGTTCCCGATATATAGCATTTTTCAAATAAATTTATCAAAAAGTGACATAAAATTAAAAACTTATTAACTAAAGTGATATGTTTTCCTATATAGTGTCATGCGATAAATTTTTTAACATTATTCTGGTAGATCTAGTTCATCCCTTTCAAGAGAGAAGATACTTTAGGCAATAGTTTTGTATCTTGACGCCTAACAATTTGGCAATAGTTTCATTTATCTACTGTAAGAATAAACTATTTCTGTGTTCGTAATGCTTGGTGAAATTTTGGCGACTAATTTGTCGAAATATCGCCAACTTGGTGACTTTTTACAAATGCTGCAAAATTAACGAAAATGTCACCAAATTGATAAAATTGTCGATAAATTGATAAAAATGACACTAAATCAATGAAAAGGATGACTAATTGATAAAAATTAAATATCTTGGAAAGAATATAAGAATATATTATAAGTATAACCCATTTATCCGTCCATAACGAAAAGTTTGCCGACGAATCTGGTGGGATGTCGCCAAGTTGGCGACATTCAATTCAAATACAGAAACTAAATATATAATTTCAAATATAGAAAACATATATAGTGTTAAGATTTTTAAAGAATAGAGATGGGAAGCGCGCTAAAAATTAACATAAATATAAATAAAGTAATTAAAACCATTCTTAACAAGAGAGCAAAAATTAAAAGCAAAACGTGTTATATTGGCTTATTATGATTGATATGCCAAAATAGAAATAGTGAAGACTAGATTTACTTACAATGCTATGCAGATGCTGAAAAACATTTTTTAAGAACACTCTATTAATATTTTTTCTGGCTCTAGCACATCATTTTAGAGTAAATCGTAGGCACGGCTGAGTTTTTATAATCGTCGAAGAAATCAGACAGGCACTTAAAAATAATTAGTTGGTTTTGTTACATACTACCTAAATATGATGGTGGATTACGCGAGAATGCCCAAAAAGTGCTCATCTTCTTTGAAAATTGTTAGAGAAGTAATAATACTAGTAGTTGCACAACACTGCAGCAATTACTTTGGAACTTAATCACGTGTAGAAATTTTGTATGTGGGCATATAGTGTGTTAAAAGGATACTTGCTACTACACATTTTGCCTATATAAAAGAGAGCTAATTAAAATTTTTAATACGTGTTTATAATTCTAGAGGCTTTACTAAATGTAGCTGGCTTTTCTTCGTTCAAATGCTATAAATGAGTACCTTGGGAAATTGATACAAAGTGATTTAGGTTATCGAACATTTAAAGGGGCTTAAGTTGTTATTTTATATGCATATTTATGACAAATTACTGATTTTGTAGATCAACTGAAAGTGAGTAAAACATTTGTGTTGAATTGGATAGAAAATATAAATAAAATTTTAGGGTCTAGTTTCACCCATATCTTAAAAGAAGTTAAAGGAGGAAACATGAAAGGAGTAGTGTAACGTTCCGATCAATAAATACGGTAGCACGATAGCTCATGTTCTCCAGAGGAGGGGAGGGGTTGGATTCTACACCCAGAAATATATTTTTTTTGTATCCGGAACAAAGTATAAGTCCCAGAAATGTTATATATTGTGTGAATTCATGGTGTAGATTGGATATCTAAAGTAGGAACAAGAATATGCCGTTCTACTGTGTCCAAAATATTCACAATATTGCCCTTTAAAATGAAGAAATACATTTGTCCTGTATGAATAAATAGTTTTTATTATACAATAGATTCGCAATTTAATGACACCCAGGGGATACAGGGAATTGTGTGCTGTATCAAATGGACGTAATTGCAAATTGGGAAGGGAAAAATGGATATTTTAAAATGTAAGGATATAAAACCATAGGTATTCATGAAAACACATATAATGGAAATTAAAAAATGAAAACTGCAATAAATAAAGCAAACTAAATAAGCAAAGGAATATATACATGCTAATTCATTTATTAATTCTGAAATATTTCTGTGATACTGATCTGTTTTGATTGACTTCGCGTTTTTATTTTCATACTAAAATTTTACATATTCGCGATATTGACTAGAAAAATAATGTCCTTAGCACTATGACAGCGTCAGGTATTTCCCCTTTGTGGGAAAAGGACTTGTGCATTGATTAAAATAATATCCGATATCCGCTTTTGGGTTACCCCAAGGATTTGGATTTTCACTTTGAATTACGCTTGAAATGAGAAGTGGTGGTTCGTGACTTCAGAAATGGGTGAAGTAGATTCCGTGGCAATATTCTCCCTCTCCTCATGGATAAAGAAAGTTATCAAAATACATCACGTTATTGGCACAAATGTTCTCAAATATTATTTAAAAATAGCCAAACGAGTTTTGAAAATTTGCCAAATAATAATAATACCCCATTCGACCGATAACTTTAATTGAGATAGGACCTTCACCTGCGTCACCAGACAAGGCGCCACTGGCGATGAGTTTGCCTTTATCATTGTTGCAAAAACAGTTCTAAATAGCCTTATTTCAATAGTCCATACCAATTTGGCAACACTGTTCATACCAATCGGTAGTTTCTACTACCTTCTTACTAGAAGGGCCAATTTAATTAAGAGCTGTAATGATCGTTATAATTATTTACAAGAAAGATCAATCATGCATAAAGCATTGATTATGAAACACTTTACAACTTCAATGCAACTTCATTTAAACATCTCTAAAATGCGATGCTTTCCTTGACAATATTTTTGAAATTATCATAATACTACATTAATTTATTATATTTGAAAACTTAGAACTTCATCGAAAAAAATGAACTTCATTCAAATGACGGCATTGAAATATAAATTGCCTAGTTTAAACATCTCTAAAATGCGATACATTCCTCGGTACTATTTTTAAAAATATCATAATACTACAATAATTTATTATATTTGAAAACTTCAGCGAAAATAAATGAAATTTATTCAAATGACGTCATCGAAATAATAACACGCCTGACTCTCTCTATAAAAGCAGCATTTCATTGATAAACATTTTTCCGTTTATTTCATGCATCACAATACTATAGTAATTTATTTTATTTAAAAACTTAAGACCATGGAGGTACAAGTAATAAGCTCTATGCTTAAAACTTTATCGAAAGCATCGTCCTTCCTTCTGCAAAATCAATGAATATTTCATTCATATCAGCTATAATGCAGACTCCATGAGCTAAATAATTTTGTGTTAAAGAAATGTAGCAATTCTTATACAACTCATTCTACACATTTTGCTGTTTACAATTTACATAAGTAGGCTTCGTTGTAAAAATAATCAAAGTTGGATGATCATTTAAATTCAAATATATTTTAATTGCGTTGTTTCAATATGCAGATGCACAGAATTTAAGCAAAAATAAAGAGGTTTTGGACGCATACAACACTAAATATAAATTAAAAGAACTTTAAAAATCACGATTTCGACACAAGATGGATGCCATATTTTATTTTGAAGTGGGTAACGTGATCTCTTCATATAATGGTCACGCGATCGCAACATATAAAAGGTGCAATTATTATTTTAATTTTTATTTAAAAAACTACTTAATATATTTTGCTGAAATGTTTGTATATAACAATAATTTATTATATAAGAAAATTTCATCGAAAACAAATGAACTTTATTCGAATGACATCATCGAAATATAAATCGCCTGGCTCTCTCTCTAAAAGCAGCAATCCATTCATAAACTTTTTCTATTCCTTTCATTCATAACAATACTATAATAGTTTATTTTATTTAAAATCTTAAAACCACGGAAGTACAAGAAATTTAACTCTATGCTTAAAACTTAATCAAAAAATCATCTTCTTCTCTGGGTAAAATCAATGAATGTTTCATTTATACCAGCTGTATTCCAGATCCATGAGCTAAATAATTTTGCTTTAAAGATATGCAGCAATTCTTATACAACTCATTCTACATCTATCGGTATTTACATATTCCATAAGTGAAAATTAGGCTTCGTTGTTGAAATAATCAAATTTGGATGATCATTTAAACTCAAATATATTGCAATTGCGTTGTTTCAGTATGTACAGCTGCGGAAAAAAGCCCCACTCTCTGTTAATCGTTCATCGTTCATCGTAGAGAAAATTAAAAGATACCATTCGATTAGGAATAACATCCTCTACAAATTAAAGTGCGCAAAGTTTGCATAAGGGGCCGTCTTCATATCTAAACGCGCACAAAATTTGAAATTTTCAATAGCAACACCCAAGTGTGACAACATAGTTCGAATTTAGAGCAAAATTTAACAAGTGATACCAAATTTCATGTCATTTGGGTGAAGCGTTTCTGAGTTGTGAGTATGTAAAGTTTTGAACTCCTAATGTTAAATTAGTTTCCAATACTACTTCTATTCATGTCTTTTGTAATAATTATCTGCTCACGCTGATTATTTGTATGACGTTACTACTAAACAACCCAAACACATTTATGTGATTATTATTTTTGTGGAAATAATTGTTTGTATGAAATATAAATTATGAAATATATAATCGAAAAATTATGAATACAGACTTGGACATATTTTGATAAAATTCGATTCATAAACACTTTTTATATGTTTATGTAAAATTCCAGGTATTTCCACCCTCTAGTTCTTCCGAAATGTTTAAATATTCAGCATCATGATGATTTTAGGGGTCGTATATTAGATTTAAAAAAATGACTAATTAATGATGTCTAAAAAATGACTAAAATGACTAATAACTAATATTAATGTAAGTTAATCTTTATTTTAGAAAACGGGCATTTATTTTTACCCAGTTTTAATAAAAACTTTGTATAAACAGTGTTGTATAGATGTAACCTAATCAAGGTAATTCTGCTATTGTTTTGAAGGGTGAAAACTTATATTGTTATAAATGGGATCTACTTGTTACTGTCGATTAATAGTTCCGGAGCTACTGCGAGTTGAAATCGCCCTCAAAATGTGATAATAATCGTGATTTACCCCTAATAATCGTGCCCTATTTGAGGCTCACATAATAATAACCAATTACAGACCCACTGCCTTAGTAACACACACACACACACAAGATAACACCACACGCAGCAATGAAAATGCTCACCCTCTGATGCAGGAATCGAACTTGCGACCCTTTGACTGTGAGGTAAGCCATAATGATGAATGACAAGAGGACAAGTTCAATGATTTACAACAGTGCTGTGGTCAATCAACGAAACATCGCCCTTCAAATTGTGGTTTTCAATATAGAGCTGATCCACGAAAATTGCACATTCCGGAATATTGAATATCTTCGGATATAAAGATAGAAACGTCGTGAAAATTTGAATTTGGACAAATTTGGGGGTCTAGAACTTGTGGATGATGTCAAAATTGTGTGTTGCCATTGGAAATTTCAAAGTTTGTGCGCGTTGAGATATGAAGACGGCCCCTTATGCAAATTTTACGCACATTAATTTGTAGAGGATGTTATTCCTAATCAAATGGTATCTTTCAATTTCTCTGCGATGAACGATGCTCGATTAACAGAGGGTAGGACGCTTTTTTTCCCCTCGGCTGTACATGCTCAGAATATAAGCAAAAATAAAGAGGTTTAATACGGATGCAACACTAAATATGAATTAAAAAGAATGAAAATCACGATTTTGACACAAAATGGATGCCATATTTTATTTTTAAATGGGTCACGCGATCTCTTCATATAATGGTCACGTGATCTCTTCATATGAAGGGTATAATTATTATTTTAATTTTTATTTGAAAAACGAGTGAATGCATTTTGCTGAATTTTTTTTTATATATTTTATGGGATAATTTGAATATTTCCTAAAACTTTCGAAGCAATTTGTGAATTCTAAATTCGCTTAAAAAATGTTTGAAAAATTAGGTCCCATAGGGTTCAATGGTATTTCAATTTTTCAACCCGGGTTCAATCCAAAACTATTTGGTTGACATTATTCATTTATACGTATTTACATAGGTCCCACAGACCGTCTAAACACCATACTGAAATTTCATTTTGATAAAGTCATTTTTACGGCAGTTATCGTACTGACAGACAGACAAACAAACAGACAGATAGACAGGATGAACAAAGTCATAAACACTTTTCAACTATGTTGAAAAATGTTAAAAATTACACTGTTACTTTGTATAACTATTCTGGACTTATATCGTTATATCGAAAATGTCGCTATATTGTGGGGTTATAATATAGCGAGTCCACTGTATAAATAATTACTTCGGTTAATTCTCGTAGATTAATCTAGATGGAAATATTTTGATGCTTTATTGTTCCTTATATGCGCACTTATACATTCCTTATATGTAAATTTTGACCGGAAGCTATACTTTAAAAGGGATCACTGCAAACATATAGGCATACACAAGGCTCTAACTCTGTTCCTGGAAATGCAACTCAGCTTCTATCGACTACAGACTGCGGAATGTGGTGACAAGATGGCCGTATAGTTTGCTGAAATATATCTATAGGTACACACTAAAAAAGTATGTGTAAAAACATACAAAAACCTGGGTTTACTGCCACTAGAATGACACTTTTACTAAAGTAAATTTCCAGCTACACACTTAAAAGGTAACTATATCTATATGAATGTGTTATTTTATGCTTCTATGTGAGAATTGCACTTAATAATAGGTATATTTTATTTTACGGTGGGAAGACAGTTGACGCGTTGAGATATGAAGACGGCCCCTTATGCAAATTTTACGCACATTAATTTGTAGAGGATGTTATTCCTAATCAAATGGTATCTTTCAATTTCTCTGCGATGAACGATGCTCGATTAACAGAGGGTAGGACGCTTTTTTTTCCCTCGGCTGTACATGCTCAGAATATAAGCAAAAATAAATGGTTTAATACGGATGCAACACTAAATATGAATTAAAAAGAATGAAAATCACGATTTTGACACAAAATGGATGCCATATTTTATTTTTAAATGGGTCACGCGATCTCTTCATATAATGGTCACGTGATCTCTTCATATGAAGGGTATAATTATTATTTTAATTTTTATTTGAAAAACGAGTGAATGCATTTTGCTGAATTTTTTTTTATATATTTTCTGGGATAATTTGAATATTTCCTTAAGTGTTTGGGTTGTTTAGTAGTAACGTCATACAAATAATCAGCGTGAGCAGATAATTATTACAAAAGACATGAATAGAAGTAGTATTGGAAACTAATTTAACATTAGGAGTTCAAAAGATTATTAGTCATTAGTCATTTATATACAAGTAAGCAGGTAATATTCGATGTTCATTTTACACACCTATTTATCTGCTACCCACTTGTGTTACCTGATTTAATAGGTTCTTTAAAAGGGATCTAGGGATCTATTTAAGCAGGTAAACAAATACGTAAATTGCACATTTCATATTATCTCGTTTCTGATTAAAAAGGTATTTTTAGCGTGAAATCAAATATCACCATTATTCATTGCAATTCTCATATAAAAGATTAAACCGTATTTAAATAAATATAGTTGCGTTTTTAAGTATGCAACTGGAAATTTACCCGTTTAAAAGTGTCATTATTGTGGCAGTAAATCAAGTTTGTGTGTGTTTCTACCCATATATTTTTAGTGTGTAGAATATTTTTACGTACAGCTAAAACTATTGCTAATGCAATAAAAGTAATACAACTGTATTAAAAGCAATATCGAAGGTATAAGATATAGAGTCTATAAATTTTGTGTTGGATGTTGCTTTAAATGATGTGTTATTACTTTTGTAGAATGTTTTTGTTTGAGACTTTTACTGAGAGTTTTCTCGAATCAAAACGCTTTGAGTTTTTTAAAAGACACTGATTAACCTTTCCTGTCCAGTAAAGACATTTTTAGTATTTGTAAGTTTAGTGTCTCATCCTAATAATAGCACTGGAGGAATCTAAAACAGGGTTACAAAACGTCATGCGCCTGCGGGTAACTAGGAATTTTTGACCTTTCAGCAAAATATATAAATGTACCGCTATAAATATTTAAATTACCCAAATTTGCTAGAATTTATGGTCACGTGATATGTGCCAGCATGAAACGTGAGGTAACCACCTGTTTGCATGATCTGTATTATATAATCAAGATAATCATTTTTGAATCTGAAAACTTTTACAAAATATGTAAACTTAGTGGAAAATATCAGTAGATTCGGTAGTTTCTTCCACAGATCCCTAACAGTTTCTTGAAGCCCGTAAATTTGGGAACATTGTTGTGAAGTGAATTTGCGAAGTGAAGCTATCCTTAAACGCACGTGTACGTGTGTGGTCTAGTACTGGCTTCCGCCTCGCGTTTGATAGTGTCTCGCACTTTTCAAACTTTGAGAAATATTTTTATTTATATTTAATAGCTAATGGGTATTTAGTGCAAAATTATTTTCGAATTTATCATAAAAATCAGTTTAATTAGTCTTAAATAACTTTATACGTATAAATATTAAAATAAAAAAGTAATATACTTTTCAATAACATTTTTAATGAAAAAGAAATGCTTTATCCTTACTCACTCCTCTATGTTTCTTGCGCCCTTAAATGTCGCTTAACAGATCTTAATAATATAGTTATGTCTTTGGCTGCGGAGCCATATTGTGAAGAAAATTTGTGAGGTGGGCCACAGTTAGTTGGATATGCGGGATTGTTGGAAATTAAGAAAATGACAGCTATAATCTAATCTTAGGAACAATTATTTATTAAATATTTATAAAATAACAAAATTCAATATGATACATTACATTTTCTCATTCACAAAATATTTGTTGTCGAGATTTGATTTGATTTTTTAGCTCATTGTAAGCTCAACAAAACTGACCGGTTTGTTTCATTTTACTGTCCTACAACTACAAAAATAGTATGCAGTTGAATTATGGAGAATTAAAATGAATTTTATTAACCTTAAACTTTTTGTATATGCAGTTGAAACATGTTATCCGTAAATAAATTTTAAAAGGATTATGGTTGTTAAAATTGTGCTCATACGTAAGTGTTAAGTATCCAGTAATACAATATCAAAAAGGCTATATTCCCTATCCAAACAAAAAATTGTGTACTGAATATCTTAAACAAACACAAGAAAATGAAATAAGTGATGGGAAATTTAGAATCCTTTCATGTGTGAATATTTTTTCAGAGAACAGTTTGAAACTTCTTAAATATACAAACCATAAGCAGTTTCTTCTTATTTTCTTCATCAATAGGATTCAATGGAGCGAACTTATTTTCAACAACTTTTTTCAAAAAGTTTAAAGCAAAAACAAAAATTGCAGAGTTTGCAAAAGAAAAATATCAAGAAATATTTTATATCTATATCGAGCTAGTACTTCGATTTAGATTCTTGTTTGCTTTTCAGATCTTCCTTGAATATTTTGTTTTTATTATCACAAAGTAATTTCATGGTAAAGCAGTCCGAAATGGTTATTAGAATAACTGAATACACAAAAGCCTGCATGTAACCAATATTTAAATATGATTATCTTCTTTGGTTAATGTTCAATATGGATTATGAAATCCAGCATAAAAAAGTAATGGTATTTGCGTATGAAAATATTTGTTTTATCATGAATTTGTACACGATTTTCACGACAAATGGAGGAATATTAAAAGAGAAGAACAGAAAGTAGGCTCAAAGTATGTTATGTATTTGTTAATTATTTTCAAAAGTATTCTGTATATGTATTTAGATATGTTTTACTTATATGTTCAATTTTATAATTTTATTTTCATTCGTTGTTTCATTTGTAGTAAAACACACACAAATATATATATATATATATATATAGAAACCCCCTTTGTGGAAACTCCCTTATCATCCAGAGAGTCAGAGAAAAACTGATCACAATATCGTGGATATATTTGTGGATTTTCACGATATTCTAGTAGATTTTTTATAGAAGTTGCCCTACAGTATTCACTATAAAAGCATGAAGAAGACCTTTGCTATATTTCGCGTCTGCGTTGTAAAATCTTAGTTCTTCAAATGCTTATATCTTATCGCATATTCAATGCTTTAATTTTCAATTGAAGTATAATGTTTTTCTTGGACGTTGACAAATCTTCTGTAAGTTTCGTGAAATTTGATTGAAACCTATGGATATTTTAACCAAAAAACATCTAACAAAATTTATTTTTTTTAAAGAAACGTTTATATATTCATGAATATACGTGTTTCTTTTACGAAAATGATTATACACATTTAACAAAGCTAGTTAACTATTTTGTGAAAGTTACAAATCATTTCCAGCTTTTTATGATACAGGATGATCAAATATATTTTCCCTATTTTTCAATATCTTGGTGGTCCCCTAAATTCACAAGTCATCGGGACTTTACTGGAAAATGTGCGTTCAAGCATGTTCTTCATATTGCCAAAGTTACAGAACACCTCGCAAAGTATTTGTTTAGAAATTCGAAAAACATTCTAACACCCAAACTGTCCGGATACTTTTGATCATATAGTGTATTCCTCTAATTTATATATATATATATATATATATATATATATATATATATATATATATATATATATATGCCGTGTACGAATGGCTTGCTTAGATTACGCGGAGGACACGTGAGCAGGCGGGTATTTAACGGCTGCCAATGATTCTGAGGCATAATTCTATCACTTCCGTGTGGGTGTGACGGGTAAAACTGCTGATATAAGCGAGTTCGATTAAGGGCAGATCATGATAGCCAGACGGTTCTAAACGAGTATTTCCGAAACAGCACTGCTCATCGGGTGTTCGCGAGTTGTCGTAGTTAAGACCTATGCAAAGTGGATGAATGACGGCAACACCAGTAGTAGGCGAGAAGACGTTGGACGTCCACGTGTCATCAACGAAACTGGACGCTGGACCGCTTGGTGAAGCAAAATTGGCGGCAGCCAGTGGCTCAACTGACAGTTGATTTCAATGCAGGTCCCAGTAGAAGTGTTTCGGAGCACACATTTCAGCGGACTCTGATATATTTGGGACTCCGCTGCAGACGTCCGTCTCATATGCCTCTGGTAATCAAGCGTCATCGACATTTACCTCTCCAGTGGGATAATCGTGATTGGACCATGGAAAAATGGAACAGAGTTGCTTGGTCGCATGAATCACGATATCTGGTTCATCACGTCGATGGTCGCGGCAGAGTAGGCATGTTTTGGCTTCCAGATGAACAGTTCCTCGACACATGTACCTCGGGTCATAAACAGGCCGGAGGTGACGGTATTATAATTTAGGGGACGTTCTCATGTGCGTCTCTGGGACCGTTGGTTGTGGTGGAACACACCATGAAAGTTGTGGACTATCTCAACATCATTGCTGACCAGTTGCACCCTTAAATGGCATCAGTCTTCCCCAACGGGAATAGAGTTTTCCAGTTTCATCGGAATTATGCTACAGTGGTTCGAAGAGCATGCGGATGAATTTCAGTCGATGTACTGGCCGCCTACCGGACTTTAATCCCATAAAACACATTTGGGATGTCATGGAACGGCAGCTCAGAGCTCAAACACCACCGGCCCGGAATATCCGGATGTTGCGGGATCGCTGCTTGTACATCTGGTACCGTCTGTCTCCGACCACCTACCAAGGATTTGTGGCATCCATGCCCCAGCGGGTTGCAGCTGTTTTGCGTGCCAAAGTTGGGGCAACACGATATTAGGTAGGTGGTCCTAATATTTCGGCTCTTCAGTATATATATATTTATATATATATATATATATATATAATTGAAGATGTTTATGATTACTTGTAATATATATATACCCGAGAAATACCAAAGAAAATTGCCTGTAAACTGAAGGTGAAGGTAAAAAATTTTTTGTAAATCAGAAGCCAAGTGTAGCACGATGAGCTAGGCCTTTTATAGCTCCCAAGAAGTTTGGAAATGGAATAAATGGAATCTAGTGAATATTAGAGGAATAAAATGAATATGAAAAGCATTTCTGAAACCCTGTACGTTATCAAGAGCCATACATGTTTCATTAATGCTGATTCTACGTTTCTGTGTACACTACTGTAAAATGTATTACAGAAATAATGTACATGGCCCGACGTAGAAGAAAAGACAAAGTGGATCAAATACACAAAAAAATCAATCATGAATATAATATATATATATATATATATATATATATATATATATATATATATATATATATATATATATATATATACTAAATATATATATATATATATATATATATATATATATATATATATACAGGGTGTCCTCAATAGATGGAAACGCGTTTTAAAATTTTACCTGTTGGAGATAAGTGGGCAATGTAAATTGCAAAAATATTGAAATTAAGGTAGTAAAAAGACTACGTTAATGAAATAGTACTTCCATTTATTATCAAAAATATACACTTCTTTAATTTTTATACGAATCTTTAGACAAATTCGGTTAATCAGAAATTTTTTATTTTTAATTCAACAAGATCTTTAAAAAACCATATATCTGTATCTTTAAAATCAATTGAATTATGATAAAGGAAAAAATCTGGCTTATACCATATTTCCGTACCATATGAAAGGCTGTTTCACCAGTGAAAATAGGGATCATAAAGAAATTGACGGTGTAAATTGTTTAGATAAAAAATACGTTAATATGTGTCAAAATTTTTATCACAAATGCTTCTAAATAAAGCATTGCACAAACAGAGATCATATAAATCAGTGGTACTAACTACGCGGTTGGGGCACATAATTAAAATATGCATACATTGATAGAAGACCACTGAAATGAAGGGACAAATTTCGTTACAAGTACTAGATATACAATTCACAAAACGCAATTCACAAAGCATTCTCAAAATGTTTTCCATCAACTCCATTACATAACTGAGCTCTTCTAATAATGCTTCTGTAAATATTTTATAGTTCTTCACCACTAATATTGTTCCAAGCATCAATTAGCTTTTGTTTAAGGTTAATTGCGTTTAGTGGGCGAGTATTATAAACTAGTGTTCGCAGACGACCTCATAAGAAAAATCGAGAAGGGTTAAATCAGGGGATCTGGGGGTCATTCTGTGGCTACTTTCAAACGAATCAGCTGTTTATCAAAGTTTTGTTGAGCCAGTTTGTCACAAGTATAGCCTCGTGTGCAGGCGCGCCATCTTGTTGATAATACGTTTTTTAGAAACGATAATATTGTCGTCTCCATAAAATCCTTCACAATACCGTTTAAAATAAGCTGCATGCATTTTTCAGTTGTAAGAGTCCCTTCATAAAACACAGGACACATCAGTTTTCCATTCCGAATTCCGCACCATACAGACACAGAAAACTTTCTCTGGTGATGCATTTCACGGATAAAAAATGTTTTCGTATTATCCCAATAATGATCGTTGTGAGTATTTATTGCTCCATGTCTCGTAAACAAACTTTCATCAGCCCTCAGAATGTTCTTAACAAAGTTCGAAATGATGTCTTGTTGGATTAACAACCAGTTGCAGAATGCTACGCTCCGGTCAAAATCGGAGGGATGAAGTGCTTGAAGTCCATGAATACAAAATGGATGCCAATGGTATTTTTCAAGTGTTCCAGTAATTCACATCCTAGGTAGCCCCAAAGACATCCTAGATAGCTTGCTTTTCGAATGCTTGTTCGTAGGTAGAAAAAAAATATGCGATGATGTCAGTTTCTTGGTCCTCCGTGTACAAACGATTTCTTCCAGGGCCAGATCTTGGATGAAATGAATCGGTAGTTCTTAATCTCCTCATCATCCGATAAACACATGTAAGTGAAATTTCAGCGAAGTTTGGATATCGCCATCCAAAATCCCGAACAGTTTCTGCCGTATTTTTATTACACAGAGCATAAACCATTGTAAATTCGAAAAGCTCGTTATTTGTTAAAAATACTATAATGCACAACCAGTTACGTGTTCTTAATTCGTGAATTTAGAACTAAACTTGCTGACGATTCACTGAATGATTTCTAATCTTCTTTATTTTGGCATAATATTAAAAAATGGTTTAGTTGTATTGAATAGAAATAATACTGGTAATAAATACGTAAATTAAAAAATAAATTGTCTGCATTTCATTCTTCAGTTTTTTTAAATGATTTTACTATAAACATTTGAAAAGGTTAAATTATAGTTAACGGAAAGAAAAAATCGTCTGTGAGTTCTATTCTTCGTTTTGAAAAATATGTTAAATTTCAAAATCAAATACATACTTGCATTTGTTTACTTATAATTATTTATTTCAATTGTTTCAAATTAAAAATGACATGTCTCAATGTGAAATGTACTTAAGAATCCGTGATTGCATCGTGAACCTATTCGGAATTCGCAAAAATGTCTCCGATGTATTATAATTCAGTCTTTTTTTGTGATATGTCACAAATTTACATTTCTAATTTGATATATGGTCCCCATTCACAGTGTTCAATTTTTCAATTAAATATAACGCGCTCAATTTTAAAGATACAGATATACGATGTGTTTAATGATCTTTTGCATTAAAAATAAAAATTTTCTGATTGACCAAGTTTGTCTAAGAGGGTCGTATAAAAATTTAAAAAGTATAACTTTTTGAAAATTAACTGGAGGAGTATTTCATTAACGCATTCTTATTTCCAACCTTACTTTCAACATTTTTGAAATTTACATTGCCCACTTATATCTAACAGGTAAAGAATTAACGCGCGTTTCAATCTTTTTGGGACACCCTGTATATATATATATATATATATATATATATATGTATACTATATATATATATATATATATATATATATATGTATACTATATATATATATATACTATATATATATATATATATATATATATATACTATATATATATATATATATATATATATATACTATATATATATATATATACTATATATATATACTATATATATATATATATATATACTATATATATATACTATATATATATATATACTATATATATATATATATATATACTATATATATATACTATATATATATATATATATATATATATATATATATATATATATATATATATATATATATATACTATATATATATATATATATATATATATATATATATATATATATATATATATATATATATATATATATATATATATATATATATATATATATATATATATATATATATATATATATACTATATATATATATATATATACTATATATATATATATATATATACTATATATATATATATATATATATATATATATATATATATATATATATATATATATATATATATATATATATATATATATATATATATATATATACTATATATATATATATATATATATACTATATATATATATATATATATATATATATATATATATATATATATATATATATATATATATATATATATATATATATATATATATATATATATATATATATATATACTATATATATATATATATATATATATATATATATATATATATATATATAATATATATATATATATATATAATATATATATACTATATATATATATATATATATATATATATATATATACTATATATATATATATATATATATATATATATATATATATATATATATATATATATATACTATATATATATATATATACTATATATATATATATATATATATATATACTATATATATATATATATATATATATATATATATATATATACAGAGGTAAGTATTTATATTTTAAAAAAAATTGCAAAAATTGCAGAAAACAGTAGAATTCATTAAATATAAGACTTTAATTAATATTGTCATTAAAGAAAACTACCTTTTTAATGGAATTTCTCTATATCAGCAAATTAAAGGCATCCCCATGGGAGGGGGGTGTTCTTCTATCCTTGCTGATCTGTACCTCAATTTTTATGAAAACCAATCACATCTTAATAATGAAATCATATACTTACGTTATGTGGATGATCTGATAGTCGGATATGAAAATGAAGATTATAGTATGAGTTTCGATTTCTACCCTCTAAACTTAATTTTGAAAGAAACTCCTGCTGCACTTAAAAATGTAGTGGAATTTTTAGATTTAAGTATAGATTTCAGTCAAATACCTGTAAGTTTTACTATATATGACAAAAGAAAAAGTTTTAAAGGTCTGATCAATTGGAACTCCAATCTTCACTTGAATATATTTAGGAATGTATTCTTGGGGAGATTGGCTAGAATTCAGCGAATTATCTACAATGAAGACATCCGTATTGATTTTGATCGGACATTTCTACAGCAAGCATATCTACAGCAATACCCCATTCCTTTTATGCTACATTATATTGATAATTTATACAGTAAAAATCAGGATTATTGTTCAAAGTTAAAATATATTTTATATCATTTAGCAGATGAAGGTTCGCATAATATGAATAACAGGACCGCAGAACGATAACACAGTTATATACAGGTCATTGTGGTCTAAAGGACTAGTTGCTCATCCAGTGAAGGTCTTCATATTACCATTGGACTTTTCTTTTTTAACGGTCTTGTGATAATTTTTATTGTCACTCCAGGGGTTGGCTTCAGCCACGGCTGGCGTCCAGGAGTGCAATGCCGCGGCATTTATGACAAGCTTGTTGACAACTGGGGTGTAAGGTCACAATCCCTTACCGCCATTAAGTAAGCTTCTCGCTAAGCCTTCCTTCTTTTTTCCATTCTAAAATTCTTTTTATACTTTTTTATATTTATATATATATATATATATATACTTAAAAGAAATGTCATAGATAAATATATTTTTATTTGGATTCTTCTTCAAAATATAAAAAACTTTTTCTTAGGGATGTAATGCGATTTAAAATATTTGAAATTGAGATGGGCATTTTGTTCATATACTATGCCTACAGAGAAAAAAGATGAAATTAATTGTGTGATTAGATAGTATGTATTATTTAACCCAAAATATTCAGTGTTTTAACGTTTTGAGGACATTTTTTATGGAAAATTTAAATTAACCACCAATTAGCAGTTTTGAACATGATATTTACACCACTTAACATAGAGTTACAACAAGAGTCACCACAGAGTTAGTGGCACCTTACACTACTTAACACAGAGTCTATAGCTTTTGATACAGTATCTTCCGTTATACAGCTGAAATTAATGATCTTGCAATAAAAAATCGTATAACAACAATGTGATCACCTTTTTAAAAATATCTTATGTCATGAATATCTCTGATAAGCTCAAAAATAAGAAAATAAATCGGATTTTTAGATAGATAAAATTCTGATACAGACTGAAATTTCAGCTTCGATGATTAACTGATATTGGTGTGTTATTAAATACCAACATTCTTACCAACATATTTCCAAAATTTATATGCATTCATTATTGCTTTCTTTGTATTTAGAATAAAAATCAAATTTACATAAATTTTTCAGTTTTCTTCAGAGACTTAAAACCACCTAACTTGGTCCTATAAACTGCAATAATACAACAAATGAAATATGAGGGACTATCATTCTAAGAAGATTATATCTGCTTACTTGTAAAGGATGTGGGTAATAATTTTGACTATGATCATACATCACATCAACTGAAATACTCCAAAACTTTGACGGATAAAGATGAATCTGATGTGGGCAACACATGACGTTCACTATATAATGCATTGAATTTATTTCTTTCAAAGCGAAAAAGGATGTATTAGATATACGGCACCATGTATTTAACGTTGAATTGTGCATTTTTTTTTTGGATGACAACATCAAAACTATTTCGAAGTATTTAATTAAGTTATATTTCAATTAAGTTATAATATTTCAATTAAGTTATAAATCCAACGTGATAGTTATCCACATTGATAGATTTTGCAACAAGCAGTATAGTCATATATTAAAATATTTTAGATATTAAATCATTAATTTGCCTTCATTTTACTTAATGGACCATCATTATTGGAAATGTAACTACATTTACTTCACTTTGAAAACTTTAAAAAATCTCACCAAGTCGCGATATTTCACCAAATTAGTCGTCAAGTTTGATATATTTATCGTCAAACGTTATTGATAGACGGAAAGAAGTGCGTTGTATATATATATATATACATCTTGGTTTACATTTTTTATTCGATTCAACATATGAGTACGTTAGTATAATGATTAGGTTCTCTGGCGGAACGTTTCATACAGAAATTGGTAATTACATTCATGGGATCGTAATAATGGTAGGAAAATATAAGACATGGTAATAGAATAACCTTTGTGTCTGGACTTGTTCTAAATAGGCAACTGTTACGTGTCTTCGAAAATACAGCAAGCTTAGGCTATGGACACTAAATAGCTGATTTAGCTTCCATGAAACAACAAATTCTGTTTCAAACGCATTAACAAATAAAGACCTGTACCATTTTTTACCTTGAATTGAAGTAAAATAAGCTGCTGATGATTATCAAACAGGTCAACTCCGTTTTTGTATTAATTGTAGGATTTAATACACACTAGTATCTTTACCTGTTTTCTGCCACCCTTTACTCTTCTTTCTACAGTCGATACACTTTTTGTTTCTTCGGAATTGGTCATTACTGAAACAACTCGATTGTCATTCTACCGAACTGCTGAAACTTTGTTCTTTGTATCGAATTGCTGTCTGTAGAGCCACTTTCCATTTTAAACATCGTTTTAGAGGGTATAAATGGGCATTTAGACATTCTATTTTCTCTAACAGTACCTGTAGCAAAGAAGTTTTTATTTCCAAGAATGGATAATAGTCTATATGAAGTAAAGAAAGTATCCATATAAAATTTATGTATCTCAGGGTTTGTAATTATTGACAGCAAATTCTGGATTACTGTATGAGATAATGGCTCATTCACGATTTCCTCACTTGATTTCTTCTTTTGTATCTTTAGATTTTTATTCTTCTGCTCTTTTGGAGTTTTCATGGCTTGGCTTTTAGATGCCGATTCTTTTGATGGCACGCTGTCAATGGCTGTAAGTTCCGTTTTCCTCTGCTTTGCACCTTAATAAGGTAAAATATGGTAAGGGAATCCATTGTAGGAAGTTAGCATCCACAATTTATATCCAAATTTTACTGGTTTCCCTTTTATATGCATCTTACAGCCATGATTTCCAAAGTATCTGACCATTATTTCGTCAATACTTAAAAATTCAGAAAATACTCCAAATTGTTGAAGAGCTTTGTTCAACAGATCATAAAGTGGCCTCACTTTGAAACACCGTTAACTCAAGTCAAGTTGTAAGTTATCGTTAAAATGAAGATACTGCTTCATTTCGTAATATATGTTCTTTGACATCGCTTGACTTACAATTAAAGTTCCAGTGTCGGGTGCATTTTCCCAGTACATCTTCTCTTGATGTAATATATGATAACCACTATAGAAGAGAATTCCTAAAAATTGCTTCATTTCATCTATGCTTATTTCGAAAACATGATTATTGTTTTGCCTGGAATATTTAACTGATTCTTCAACCGTCTGCTCAATCATCTTCAAATCAATTCTAAAAGTTCAATAGGATATTTACCAGCATCAAAATCTTTAACGTTTTGAACTGTCTCATGAGGAAATACCTTCGGAACACGTTCGAACTTGGGTTCTAATTTTTCCCATTTGGGATTTACATCATGTTCTTCATTGCTATTTCAAACTAAAATTTCAATCGTCCCCGCAATCTCTTTAAGACGTACTTCATCACACATTGTTTCCTCTATCTTCCTTGTAGATGAATCATCAGTCTCCTCGGTGTCGCGGTCTCCTCAGTCTCCTCAGTCTCCTCAGTGCATCGGGATCTGGAGGTACAATCGCTATATCCTGCTCTATGTCGTCTACATCACTATCATCTAAAGTCTACAAAAAATGCAAGGCTTCCTCCGTAGTTAAAACTGTCCGTGACATTTTAAAGCACTATCATCAAAATGATTTTTAAAAGAAAACGAAATTTAAGCATACGAAACAAGAGAAACTACGTCTGCTTCAATGAATTTCAAAATACAAACTGACTTCATGAGCTGTTGTTTGAGAACAATTTACTCCTCCCTCCCTCCCACCACCACCTGTCTGGTACGTGATATGCACCTGGCTGGTACGTGGTATGCACCTATCAGATAGGTGTTAGTCACCTGCATTAGTTGTAGAGTAGCAATATTTAGAATGTAACAGAGCAGGGAATGAGTATCTCCATTACTAACTGATGGGGGTTAGGGAGTAGTGGATTAGGCAGTAGTGGAACTGGCAGTACCATCGTCCTATTTTTAGGACAGTTGCAAATGCAAGGACAATTTATCTTCTAGATAATTTTTTTGACAATCCTTTTTTACCGGTATAAAAGTATGGAATATTACCTTAATAAATTTATATGTATTTTTTTATTGGAGCTCAAATCTTTAAAAACGTGTGTGTTGAAAATGTAAAAAAAAATTGCCCTTTTAAAAAATTAATAAGAAATATCCAAGAATAATTTAAACTTGCGACAAAGGCAAATATATAATTAATGATTCTTAAAGTATATTGTCTTTGAATTGAATTAAAATATGTAAAATAATTTATATTATTACCACTTGTGTGTGCTGTACAATTTTTAGGACGATCAGGAAATATGGATTAACGCAAAATAAATATTATTATAATATAAATATAATAATAGTATAAATATAGTATAAATGTTGTTGTGATAGCTATGCTGTATTTAATATAAAACATTCAGTGGGAGAGTTATATATAATTTTTTCTCGTACATAAATTACAGGTTGAAAATTATTTTGTCATCCATTCAAAATATTTATAGGATTTAAACATGTATTTACAATTCGATGATTTTGTATATGATTCAAGACAGAATATGGGATTGGAGTAAACTGGATTAAGATTTTGTCATAAAACTGGTTTGAAATCTTGTTTTCTGAAGATAAGTACTTTATGAAATATTTGCATATATGCGATAAATAATTTTCCTATTTTCTAAGTTATAAAAGGGAGACGTTTTATTTCTAGAATAGTTAGACTTTAGTGTGATATGTAATATACATTTAGTTATTATGCAAGATCTAGAGATATTAAAGGGAGGGGGGGGGAAAATAATACCTAGGATATTTTGCGTTTTATAATGTAGTGTGTAATATAGAATGTTGTGTTTTTTTTCAAATTTCTTGTCAATGCAAATTTTATCAAAACATCAAAATTTGTCAAAATTAAGAAATTAATAAACATTCAATCGCTAATCTTTGCTGGATAGGCATGGGTGCCCGTGGAGGAGGGTAAGTGGGGACACTCACTCCTGGACTATCAAGATACTACTGGATATCAAGATATGTTGTACATCTTATCCCTGAATTTGTCTCACTGATGTCAGTTGCTCCCCCCCCCCCACCGCCTCTTGAAAAAAAGTGTGTCGGCGCTCATGATGACAAGTCACTGATTTGAATTTTCTTCTGCCTCCATTATTCAAAGTAAAAAGTGCTCTTTAGTTTCCGATTTGAATTTCTCTGAAGCTTTTCACGTAAATAAAAATTCCAGAAATTTGGTTAATAATTTGACACTTTATAGTTTGACGTTTTATATTTCTGATTTATGACATGACCATTGAAAATTTTGTTTCTCTATTTCGATTTTTTTTTTCTAGTCCGCAGGTTGAGTCCCTCTACTCTGCATTTTACTTTGTATTGTATTCTACATTTTTTTTTTGCTTCTCAAGTTCGTATATCTGTTATTGCTTCTCGGTTTACTTACTTCAGTTTTGCCACACTTGATGGCGCTACTAGATAGAGATTTGTCTTTTAGCCATTTTCCTTTTATTTGATACTAGCAGCCGTTGCTCGGGATTTACGATGCAAAACACTGATAAAAATTACACCGGAACATATAGGGCTGTGAATCTTATACATTGTTTTTCACTGTGAAAGAAGTAAATTCATTGCATTATACAAGAAAAAAAAATCATTGCATTATATAAGTCATAGCTGCTCCCGGTGTGTCTACGTCACGCCTATCGTAGCCAAGCCCACCGGACGGGTTGTCCTGGCGGGCGCGTCTCGGAATGTGATTATTAGGTGTCCACAATTGATGTACAGTTAATATGTACTGTTTGAAATATGTACAGTTTGAAAGGAAAACTAAAATTACTCTTAAACGCTAAGCAACAATGCAAATGTTAACAAATTAAATGACATTATCCTAATTTGTTAGGTTTTACCGCAATACTTGCTTGTAAACCACATTTTTTGATTTTCCTCCCGGAGCTAAAAGATACAAATTTTGTGAAGTTCCTACTCTTGAGCATGCCACATACAATTGGCCATAAGAGAAGCAAGGACTATTTAAATTCACGCCTGAAAACTTAAGGGTTCGTCCTTGAGCTTTGTTCATGGTCATAGCAAATGCCAGTCTAACTGGACTAGACTCGTTTGAAGCTGAATGGTAGATCGGTTGGTATCAACTGTATGCGAGGTATGAATACGTCCTATCCTTTTGCCTTTCCCGTTAATACCGTGGCTTTGATGACATTTGGTAAAATATTTTTAACACAGAGTTTCATTGCATAGTTTTGGCGAGTCCAGATTCCGCAGAAGCATTATTGGCGATCCTTTTTTCATCTTCAAGATATGAGAAGTTATTCCAGGTGGTTTAAGGTAGTTCAGAAATTCCAGCGGGTAATTAACGGCATCATCGGTGTCCACTGCAGAGTCAAATGACTTGCTATGATATAAGAAATAATCTTCCTCTTAAAATGCTGATAATTTAATAACCATTTTGATTTCTTAATACTTTTCGTTGTTGAGTAAGCCTGTAAAAAATAAACCATGGTGATAGAGTTTCCATTTAAATTCATATTTCAAACCTGCGATTTTCAAAAGTGACTAATACGTTTAATAAACTCCCACAAAACTCAGAGATTTAATTGACATTCACGTTTTAAACCAACGATTTCCAACATTTTTCGTTGGATTCATGGAGTTACAGAGTAGAACTCCCAGAAAAAGTTCCGTTTTCCATTAATATCTCGACAACCCCCCTGATCTTAGAAACTCGAAACTAGGACTAATTTTATGGAGACTATTTCAAAGCTATCCACAAAATTTCATTAAATTCGGTGCAGCTTTTCTCCCGTGATGATGAGACAAACGAAAGTTTTGTTTTCATTAATATCGCGACAACTCCTGATGTTAGAAATTCGAATTATGAACTAAATTTTAAGTTGGGCTATTCCAAGACTACTCACCAAATTTCTTCAAATTCAGTTTAGCCGTTCTCCCGTGATGTTGGATCATACATACATACATACATACTTTTCTTCTTTATATATATATATATAGTCATTTGGGCGTTCTGGTTCTGACTTGTTTGCAAGACTTAGTGCCAAAGATTTCCTCCAAAACATACGTCTGCTTACATAACTTTATATGCAATGCCGCAGGATTTTATGTTGTAAATCCAATTCATTATTTTATATATTAGTCAGCATATATATCAAAAGGATTACACGATCTTTTATTCATCTCCTAACATATTTTCTATTGCAATATTATTTGAAATTAGTAATTCTTATATTTTTACAGCAGTTTCTTTTACAATATTCTGATAAATGTTAACTTTAAATACCATAATTAAATATTTTGAAGGCATTTGAATTTCATGTATCTATATGCAAAAAATTAAATCTTGATGAAATTTAATGTACTATTAAATCACATACTGCACGTATAAAAGTGAATAAAATTATTTGAAACGTCTTTAAAAATCGACTGTGGGCAGCATATCTTTGTCCGACAGACTCAAATTCACTTTCTCTTTACTTCGTTTGTAATTCAGTAAATTGAATTTATTTCAGTAAATTGAATTTATTTCACAAATTAACACGGATAATTTTTTGAAATTACACACTGAATTTGCACCTTTTGTTACCTTACACCTTTCTGGTAGGTCGGACGGTCTGGGTTTCAACAACAACAACACTGAATTTGTAGTTTTATTTCAATTAACTTTTTCATTTGGCGACTGAACGTACTTTCAAAGGCGAATATGCGATAAAACTAAGATATCTCGAGATAGGTTAGTTCTAGAGTTGTGAAGTTGGAGTTATTCTTTTGTAATGGAAAATTTTGTATAGAACATGCATTTAATTGATATATTGGTATTAATTGGTATATTGGTATTGAGTATATGCTATCTCTTATTTTAGATGTTGGTGATTTTTTTTTCAGGACATTTCGCAAAACAAGGCAGGTTATGTTTTCCGACTCGTAAGAAAATGTAATAAGCACCAGGAAAATCTAAAAGTGACATATCTACGAAATTTTCGGAATTGGGATTAATTAGTTTTTGAGCTAGAGTAAATACATATATTGCGCACACACACACAAACGTACACATAAACGACGCAACGCTAAAAATAGTTTGTTTGGGATCTAGAGTGCTGGAAATATGTAGATCTGTTGTAAACTCAAGTTGCAGTTTTCGACACGATTCCAATACCTTCCATATACATTACCATGTATTATAGGAAAAGAAAAATAAATATTCTGTGAACTCACAAATTGTTAGCTACTGTTATTTGAGGTCTCTTAGTGCAATAAAATAAAATGTATTGTTTAATTGTTTAATCTTGAACAGATCAGTATAGGGCTAAAAGACAATTGGTATAAAGTAAGTAAAGATAAATTTGTCTACAAAATGCTCAAGCATGGATAGATCGTTGCATGTATGGAAATTTTAGGAAATCGAAAAAAAAAATTCACATCCCTTTCTTCATGCACAGTTTAGATACAAAAAACAGCAAAGTAAAGAAACAAAATATATATTGCTCGTCAATAAAATTTCTTATACATTTTATGAGCATTTTCTCTGTCCGGCTTACTCTGACAGAAAATAAATAGAATCATTTCAACTGGTGGAATTTAACTGAGCGTAAAACCCCATCGGCTGTAGTCCGCCTTAAAGTATGTTACGATTCATGCCCGTGATTTCTTCCATACATTTATTTACCCATTAATGGTGTAAATATTTGTTTATAGTTGTCAACTAGGAGTTTTGCACAATGCTGAAGTAGTCAATTTTCTTCAATGAAAATGCTCCCGACTTATAAAATGTGAATATGCAGTTATTTATCCACATATATCACATATTTCGTTAAAGAAATAGTGTTTTTTTACAAATAAATAGTACGTTTTTCATTGCTTAAATATAACTAAGTGTATTCTTTAATAGAATCAAACATATGGTACGTAATTATATTTGCTACATTGTATATATATAGGGTGATTAAAAAAATATGGGCCAAACTTTACGATGTGGTAGTACACACCACACCAAGCATTTTTCGTCATAGTTTACTGTGTCGGAAATGAAACGTAAAGGTGGCAGTGGGCGCTTAATGGTGAAACCAAGGAGATGAGGCGAAAACACAAGAATGATTCAGAAGTTATAAAAAGACATTTAATAAAAAATAATTACAGTAATGGCTCAAAAGAGCGACCGCCAACCTGAATGCACGTCTCACAGCGGCGATGGAGGGATTGGCGAACTCTCTTGAGCAGATCAGGTATGTCGCGCACTTCGGTAGCAGCGACCGAAATTCTGGTGACGAGTTCCTCTTTACACTCTAGGGGGAGTGTCATAGACGAATTTCTTGATATATCCTCTCAAAAAGAAGTCAAGACACGACATATTGAGCGATCGGCCTCTCAAAAGTTATAACTGCGAATAACTGCTGCAAACTGATAAGGCCGTACATTTGGTATTACGAAAATTTGCATAAGGGTGTTTTTTCTTCCCCAGATGAAATTTGCATACGTGGTTTTCTTTTTCAACCAGAATGCCCCTTTTTTGTTTGCGGAGCGGCTGCAACCCAACGATTAAGCGCCCTGCAAGGCCTTTACGTCTCATATCCGACCCGACAAACAATGGCGAAAAATGCTTGGTTTGGTATGTACTACCACCTTGTAAAGTTTGTTCCATCTTTTTTCAATCACCCTGTGTATAGTAATATGTTTTGGACTTCTGTGAAGCTACAAATATTTTCATATGTAAACGAATTTTGATTGTCTATTTTCATATTCATTTTTAATAAATACCTATTTTACTGGCAAATAATTTCAAATCCGCATTTTTAGTTTGTGGTTTATAATGGATTCATAGCCGAATCCTAACTGTTTTAGCTCCATCGATATTTTCAGCGTGTAGATTATGAAATGTATAAATAAAATTAAAATAAATATCTCCTAATAAACGCGAGATATTCATGTATGCACATCAAGCATACATAAATGATAATATGCTTATACGTATGCGCACATATCTATATGGACACTTGAGCTTATTATTTAGTAATGTATGTGCCTGTACATGCATGCATGCATGCATATATGTATGGCCCCATGTATGCATACATGTACTTACACACACGTATGTACATAAGTATACATGAATGCATACATACATGCACTTATACACACATATGCACACGCACGCACATAAGTATACATTTATGCATACATTCATGTAAGAACGACTGAATGTATGATTGTTAGTAATCCCGCATGCATGTACATTTGCACTAGAAGGCTCAAATGTACATACCCTCTAAACATTTTTCGGATTTCGATATCATTTAACGAAACAAAATAATATAAATTAAATAAAATTAACTTGACAAAATAATATAGAAACACATTGAACCAAACATAAAACAGAATATATATTGAGTATAAAAAAATTCTGATGAATTTTGAAACCAAATTGTCTGTCAGGCTTATTTTGACAGAAAAAGGAATGGAATCACTTCATCTGGTAAAATTTAATGGGCCATGAAACCACATTGGCAGCAGTCTGCACTAAAGTCTGCTTTGACGGCTAGTCATTATTTCTTCCATATAGGTTTATATTAAATGGGGTAAATCCATATTTAGACATGCCAGCTAAGAGTGTGGCAGATTAACTAATGTATTTTTCCAAATAAAATATTTCATATTTATAAAATATTAAAGGGCTTTTCTTCCTTATATAATATGTGTTTTTCCTCAAACAAAATAAAACGCTTTTCGAAGGAAATGACACTCCTGATATATATATATATATATATATATATATATATATATATATATATATATATATATATATAGTAAACGGTATTGTTAATAAGTTTAAAGTAGCTTAATATTCTTAGATATCCTCCTTAGTATCTTAGCTAATTATCAACTTTCTCGTGTATTAGCATTATAGTGTATTTAAAACTTCTTAGGCATTTGCTTCCTTGCTTTCATTATTTTTCAAGTCCTTTGTTATGCAACTTTTATGTGTACGGGTAAATATTTTTGTACGGAGGTCGTATAAAAATTTTGTATTTGTTCAAATTTAATCCCTGGAAAATGTTTATCGATTTCATAAAATTATGTACCTTTCTTTAAGCAACTTTGTAATTTATTATATATGTCTAAGATCAATATTTAAGGAATAAAGACCGAGGTCAATGTTTTTGGGACCCCCTGTATAGCTTGATGATTGAATATTTGCTTTTTATTTCCCCCTTAATTGATGAATCTCTATTTTATTACATATTTATACTTAGCTATCTTATATTTTAAGTTATGGTTATATGAGTTACAACTTATCTCTAATCTATCATTGGATACATACATACATACATACATACATACACATGCATACACATACATACATAGATACACATACATACACATACATACATAGATACACATACATACACATACATACATACATACATACATACATACATATATTTAACTATTCATATTTGCAAAGTATCCTTAATTCTTTTAGTATGCTTTTTTATTTATGACACTTTTATTTGCAATCTATTCAAATTTATGCTGTATTTGCGATACATACATACGTACATACATACATACATATATATATATATATATATATATATTTAACTATTCATATTTGCAAAGTATCCTTAATTCTTTTAGTATGCTTTTGTATTTATGACACTTTTATTTGCAATCTATTGAAATTTATGCTGCATTTGCGATACATACATACATACATACATAAACTTATATATATATATATATTTAACTATTCATATTTGCAAAGTATCCTTAATTCTTTTAGTATGTTTTTGTATTTATGACACTTTTATTTGCAATCTATTCAAATTTATGCTGCATTTGCTCTAAATTTAGTAATAGAATGTGTTGTTAAATTTTTAATTCTACTTTCGTTCAAAGTTAATAGAATAATTCTGATGCTTGCACTCGCCTTCATGTTTTAGGTTATTTTTATAGTCTTTATTAATACTTCTATTGTTGTATTATCCGTAATATAAATTGACATCCTCCATACTGTTTATTAATTTAGTTAAATTATTTTGCTATAATAAGTAGATTGCTTTATTCTTATTCCACCTATAAATATAATAGGCTTAATTGTTAAAGTAGGCTCTTAAAAAAGGCTTAATTGCTAAGTTTAGTGCTGCTATCTATCGTTATTCCTGCTTACTTTTTGTTAATTTCGATTTTTGTTTGGGTGATTAAATATTGCTGTTTAGTATATTGTATTGGTGAATTATTGAAGTTCTTTTTACTTTTCAGTACAATTTTCTTATTTTATTTTAATACTTATTTCAATACTTATTTGGAATGCATTATAAGTGAATCCAATTTTTACAATATATGTATTATTATGCAAAGTGTTTTACTTAATCAAATTCGGAATAGATAATAACTATAAAGTTAAATCCTTTCTTTATATTTTGTAATTTCCTCCTTATTCACATTAGGATTAGGTTTTACATGGACTTAGTTGTTCATACTTATTTATTTATAAGCAATTATTTTAATTCTTTTATATTATGTTCTCTATGTTATATTGTCATACTAATAATTATTCTTATACTACTATTCTTATATACGTATTATGAATTACACAACTTTTACGATTTAGTGACTGGCAAATATATCTATACTTATTATTATATAATTTAATAGATATTGCCCGGTCTATACGTCTATTTTCGATTCATATTGGGAATTGTCTAGACCTATATCATTTTACCAACATTGTGCCATGGAAAATTTTGAATATAATAATTACCCTGCTAAAAATTATAATTTCAATAAATGTAAGAATAAAAATTGCAAAACATGCCTCTCTGCTTCTAATACTCAAATCACAAACCAAATAGCCATTTGCCTTTCTGTAAAATTTTTAATTGAATTTATCGTCTTTCGTGTAACATTTGTAATATATCTTATATAGGACAAACTAGCAATCCCATTCATGTACGAACGAATGCGCACCGAGATCACGTCAAAAAATATATTCTTTATAATCATTTTCTTCCTACATCTAATAAAATAGAATATAAACATTTTGCTAAACATGGTTTTTAAAATATTACTATACATTTTTTGGATATAGAAACTAATACAGCTGAAAAAATATTTTTTCGAAAACTTTTACATTAAATCAAATTGTACTCTTTTTCCATATGGAATAAATCAATTATATCTAATGGTAATATTGTAAAAAAAAACTTTGTAGATAATCTATATTCTATTTTTAATCACCCATTTTTGAAACCCCATTTAAAATAACATAAACTCAGATAATCTCAAAAGATTTAAACAAGGCAAGGGAGGCTCCATACTTCAGGATGATAAAGCTGAGATTAAAAGATTATATCATCATTTTAACAGCACTTATTAATGGAAATTAACAAAACCTGGGGGATTTGCGGTTAAGAAAAACATTTAAATAATGTTTATGCTATTTTCTTAAAATTAAAACTAACTGATAAACATTTTAATCATATTTTCTATGATTTGCTCATTACTAGATCAAAGTATTTAAAAATGAAACTTAATTAATTTCATAATAATAATACGTCTACTAATTCTTATTGTGTGATATATTTTAAGCATTAAATTTATAATTCTATAAATTGTGGGTCTATTTTTAACAAATGTAACAAATTACTGCTTATTGAGGATTTGAATGTTACTAAGACTTTTAAATACAACAAGCCGATTGGTAGAACTATTTTTAATAACAATGTAATTTCACAATCTCTCTCTATTGATAAAGATTCCATCTCAAACGAAGATAATGATTGAATTTGCAAGGTAGGCGAATATGCTGACTATATAAATCCATACTAGGGCCATATCGTTACTAGAGACTTAGCAATTGTTAAAGACGAAACGTTAAGAACCATTATGTCATTTGGTACAAAATTTAGGTTACCGTCCCGTTATAACTCTTTCAAAGTTTTAAAGCCAATCAATCTTGAACTTGATAAATATATTTATAAATTAGCTTCTCAATACGCCCTGCCTTTAGAGGCAGGTTACTATTACTATTTGTAGAAACAAATTACTATTTGTAGTATTAAATTGTCTAGATCTATATATAATATTGATAATTTAAAACATTCCACTAATAATTTACAAAGATCTTTTGTTATTACTTATGTTGATAAAGCATCTAGTAATTATGTTATTACCTGTAAAAAACTCTATATACAATTTCTGTTATATTATTTAAATAACAATAGTCTATTTAAACTTTATTCACCCTCCACTAATAGCATTAAACAGAAAATTATCAATATGCACCTTGATTTAAATATTAATTATAAATTTCTTAATCTTCCATATTGTCACACGGACAATTATTGTCACGCGGACAGGTGCGGACCAAATATTTTATGTGATACGGGAATAATAAGATATTTGTAAGTTTACAATAAGTAAGCGGCAAATATGCTAAGGCCGTAAAGATCGTTTGCACCACCCAGATTCGATTACGAAAGCTCTCCCGTCCAGGAATAAATTCATGGATGACCTGTTACACGATTCTAAGGTAAATAACATAAGTCCTTACCTGGTAAGGCGACATCACCTAAAAACACAGTAGGAACAATTTTAAGAAATGAAGAATTCTAAATGAAAACACGGATGTTTGGATAAATTATAATTTCCTTTATTTAGTAACGTAATTAAGATATGAGTTATATCAACAAATAGCTGAATCTTAATCAGTACACAACTTCTAACTGGACGCAGGAATATAATTGCTGCCACGGAAATAATCCAAAGATAATACGTTATTCAACAATATAACAAAGTGGCACAGCAATATTTACTTATTAATACACTTAATAATTTTATGATATGGTTACAGTAACACAGGGAGAAGAACGCACTCAGAGATATTCCCTTAAATATAAATTTAGACATCAGAATTTAATAACTTAGAACATATTTAATTAAACTGATATTAATTTAATCCAGGAAGTCTAATTTAGGATCTTTCAGTCTGCATTAATCAACGCGGTTGACTTCCTTCAGGTAATTGAACAATCGTAGAAACTCCCTTACCTCCGTCGTCGGAGTTGCAGAAGGGTCGGACACAAACATCCATCTCGTACCCTCGGTTTTACTGATCTAAGCAAATCCGGCGCACCAGTATCAGATGGCCTGTACAGGGCCGGACAGGGAATTTGGCTTCATATTTGTTTCCAGATCCATTCCAACACCTCTACCCGGCACATAGACCTCGGGCTTATTCGCACCTTCATCGTGAAGCTCTATCAGCTGGGCGTCGGGCTCTTCATCGATGTTCTTCGGCGATGGCAACTTCTTCCCATGCCCACAGGAGGCTGAGATCGGCGTGGTGCCAGATCCGTGGTGGGCAACACATAAGAATGCGGTCTAGGTCGACCTGATCATGTCAGCAACCAGACAGGAAAAAGCGCGCCGATTCCTTCAAGATTATCTTTTTATACCGGAAAAATGTAAATCGGCCTCTCAATCCAACGCGGTCCTGTTGGAGAGCTATTTGCTACCATCGTCCAATAGAAAACTTCAAAAGCCTACCCTCGTCAGCCCACAGAAGGATCCCGAATGAAGCATAGCCTCAACGCGAGGTCTCGAAAAGATATCCAGATGTTCCTCAGCAGAACCATTGTGTGAAGAAGTGCATGTCCAGCATAAATATTATTAACAAAGAGCAAAGCCGGACATCTGCTCTGCCCGGGAATAAGATCTTGAATTTTAACGGTCGAAATAATACTTCTCTCTGAGTGCGCTTTTACAGATTGTTATAAAAACGGCGTTAAGGATTTCTTTAGCACAGATAATTTGTAGAACATAATATATTAAAGGGACCAGAGGGATAATTAAAACAGGATTAAATTGATGTATAAAATATATGTATTGAAATATGATGCAGATTTCATGGTTTTACAAGAGTGACGCGAGATGGCGAAATCTCGTCACGACAATATATAGTGCTAATACCTAAATTTCATAATCCTATTAAATTTAGAACAGTACCTAGTGGTCATATTATTTACTCTACTACTGCGAGTAAATAACTTCTAAATTGTTTAAATGTAATAAATAATAGTTTACGTTTTTCTAGCAATAATTTCCTTATTCTAAATAATAGTAAAGAATTAAAGAATACATTAACATCACTTCGTAAACTAATTGGATTTCACACTTTTGATTTTAAAGATCTTTATTATAATATTAAAATCTTTGATCTTTATGTAGTAATTTTAGTTTTATATAATGCTTATATTACTAATTATTCTACTTATACTATATTTACCAATTTTCCTAAACTTCTTTCCTTTGTTCCTTTTAATAATTATATATCTCAAGGTAATAAATTATACTTACAAATCTCAGAGGTTCCACGAGGTGGCTCTAGTAGCAGTATATTAGCTAATTTATACTTTTATCATTATGAAAAATCATTTACTTCAACATATTAAAAAATTTACAGATATGTTGATGATCTGATTTGTTTTAGCTTTACAAACAACTGTGTCAGAGATATAGATTTCTATCCGGATAATTTGGAACTAATTTCAGTGTTGTGTTATGGTGAGACAGATTTATACTAGTTATTTATTGATCTAGAACTTCGGACAATACTGACAGTCTGGATGGCACCGAGTTTTACAATCCGTGAACCTAAAGGTCAGACAACCATAAATTTAGGGATGCCATGACAGAGGGGCCGAGCTGACCCTGACGAGGATGTCGAATGGTTCCATTGGTTAAATAAGTAGCCAATGGAAAAAGGAGCTTGTTGCGTCACACTGAATGCCACGAAGGAGAGCAAAGGGGGATTAACACCCCCGACAAATGGTGAGAACCACAACTTGTGACCCAAGAAGGCCACTGATCAACGACCAAGGCAGTGATGATTTAATATGACTTAAGATAACTTCGACATTATGACTTGTGCAGATACTACAGAGATGACTTGATATACTAAGAGAATGAAATAAGTGCGAGTGTTGGACCATCAGTACAATATGATCGACGAAGTTACGAGTGGATGCATTACACTACGAGTTGATGCGGGTAATAAAGACGGCATCAAATACGTGCTGCGAACAAAGTCCAAGACAGATTTGAAGGTATGTGCCCATTGAAAATGATATCTGGTCCTAACTACTATTTAGGCGTTTCCGTTTTGGTCACATATGTCTCCTCCGCTGAAATAATATAATTAAAAATTGTAATTGAATTATTTAAATATTTATGTTTTTTAATAAATGTTTTTGTTAAAGTTAAAAAGTGTGATCCACACATTTAGCATTTTATTTATTAATAATTTCTTTACAGGACTCACACAAAAATTGAATAATTGGAGGGTTTATAGCGGCATAATAAAGCAATGTACGATTAAATAATAAATCCACTATGTATGAGTTAACGGCCATGTCAATCTTAATGAGCTTAATATTAAAAGTTCTAATATATATTAGTTCCCACATTTTTTCAGCGATATTTTTCCAGTCTGTATAATGCTATCTCCATGAAATGTATAATTGTGGGCTTTTGACTAATATCTGGACCGGCAACTTCAGGTCCTAAAACTCGAAATTTGGACTAAATTTTAAGTGGGTCTATTTTACTGCTATTCACAAAATATTATGTATATATAATATTTCTATGTGAGAAAAATTTTATAATGTTTGATAGAATATATATATATATATATATATATATATATATAAGGGTTAATATATAAAAATATAAATAAAAATGAAAATGAAGAAGGAAGGCAACGTAAAGTGCTTACATAATGGCGGTAAGGGGATAAATTAAAGATCGGGGATCTTATAATGTTGGGAACAGCTACGCGATCATAGAGACCTTGAGGAATCATTAAACAAAATTATTTTTCAGAACCTATGATTTTCAAGAACTATTTAACAATATTGAACTCAAAGTATTATACCGAATACTGAACTTGTTGTACGGGGAATTTGAAATGCAAAAATATATAGAAATCAACAAATATAGATCTCAGATTAAGATAGTTATAGAGGAAAACTACCTATATAACGGACTGAATTTCTATAAGCAAATCAAAGGCATCCCCATGGGTGGGGGATGCTCGTCAATATCAGCAGACATCTATCTTGATCATTTTGAAAAAATGTCCCATATTAACAATGAAATAATTTACATACGTTACGTCGATGATTTGTTAATAGGTTATGAAAACGAAAGTTTTCAAATGAATTTTGAATTTTATCACTCAAATTTAATATTGGATGAAAATCTACCAACCCAGGATAATGTCGCAAATTTTCTAGATCTCAGTATTGATTTCAGCCATAATATACTATCATTCTATATATATGATAAACGAATAACTTTTAATATTCCTACAACTGGAATCATACATTGGACATCTAATTTACACTTGAATATATTTAGAAATGTATTTATTGGTGGTCTAGCGAGAACAAAAAGAATTGTAAGCAGTGACGTCACCAGATTGGAAAGTGACAGAAAATTCTTATTACAGGCATTCAGGCAAAGATATCCAATGCAATTTATGATCCATTACATCAAAAATTACTACGGAAAAAATGAAAAATATGGGTTGAGTTTGTGTGAATATTTGAGGTCATTATGAACATTGATTATACTTCTTTGAGAGTAATGACATCACAAACATCTAAACTGCTGAATATGATTGTTTTGATGTTATAAAGAGGAAGCATAGGCATGAACTTAGCTGTCTCTGAGGTTTGGACCAATACTTTTTAATATCACTTTCCTTTATAAAAGGTCTTGTGATAATTTTGATTATCACTCCGGAGGTTGGCTACAGTCAGTGCTGGCGTCCAGGAGTGCAGTGCCGCGGCATTTAAGACCTGCATGTTGATAACTGGGGAGTAAGGTCACTACCCCTTACCGCCATTGTGTAAGCACTTTACGTTGCCTTCCTTCTTCATTTTTATTTCCATTTATATTTTTATATATTAACCCTTTATATATTTTTTGTGTTTTATGCTGCTGTGCGCAAGTACACTAAAATTCATTTCAATATTTTTCTTTAGAAATATATCTTTATATTTACATATATATATATATATATATATATATATATATACATATATATATCGTTCGTAGGAAAATACTTAAGCACCCAAATAACTTTACAAGGAAAGGTCCATGAGCATACATGTTAGGTTTATCTATAGTTAAATGACAATGTTCAAGAATGCAATTGATTGCATCGTCTATGGGAAATTAAAAAGAAGTTATGATTATTAACTCTGCAGTAAAGCAAGATAGAAGGAAAATTCCAATAGGGAAGTTGTAGAGGACTGGTTGTAGAGGGATGCTTGGGATACATGTCAGGAGCCACATATTCCTCTAAATGTTCATAATTAGTTACTAAAGATCGCAGTAAGTCACTTTGAAGCTCACAAAGTTTCATTTGATATTTTGGATCTTGATCTTCAATCTGTCATATCTGTAGAAAATTGGAATATGGTCTTGAAATTGTTAAGTCCGAAAATAGTTTTAAAATTCTTCCCCCAGTTTAGAAAGTATAACAACATTTTGACCAAATTGTGTAAAATCGACGCAAATCAAATAATTTTGATTTAAACTCATTAAAAACTGTTTGGGTTCTTCGCTTGAAGCTTTAAGTTGAGATTGTTTATACATTCTATGATGTCTGTAAAAAAATCTAATGTGCAGAGCTATTCTCCATTTTGAAGTTTTTCAAACATATCAGAGTTAGCCTTTGTATTAGCTTCTAAGAACTGAAAAATTTTATTTTTTATGGCAAAAAAGAATTTAAGTGTTTTACCTGCACTTATTCAGCGAATTCCAGAGTACAGGGTAATATCATAAGTTTCTTAAGAAAAATTCCTCCAATTTCTGGAGAAATTCCGCTATTTTCCCGTGGCTTTTAGCTCGATTGCCAGCTCTCACCAAATTATAACTACCTTCATCACCTCGCTCAACTTAACTAATTTGCTGAAGAGAACTTCCTGATGAATAATGCAGTGTAAGAAAGGAGCGGTAACGTCATTTCTTTTCAGCAACCCTACTAATCCAGTCATACATTTTTCACCTCCAGACACTATGCAGACACATTTGGAAAATTTGCCATACTTATCTACAACTAACACCAGGCAATGTAAATATATCAGTTTTCGTACTAGTATTGAGCAGCCCCAGATCAAGTTACTCTTTTTTGGAAAATTGATCATCAACTGAGGTTACAAAAGCTAATAGCTAGCATACATATCAAAGTGATATTAAAATATACACTTTTTATCATTTGTTTACGTAAGTGCATATCATGTTGGCCGCTTATTTCCACAAATCTCCGCCACACAGTTTGGTAGGGAAAAGGCACCGTTTTGAAGTTCTTGACAGCCTTATCATCGCCAAACGACTGTGCCATTTTAATTGAACACTGCTTATGTAGTTCACCCGATCTAAATGACATTTGATTTGTAGCCATTGTCGTGCCTACCTCGTTGCCCTTAGACTCGATTTTTGCATGTGTGTTATTTTCGAAGAGGTGTTTTTATATCTTCTTACTTTCCATTTCAATTCACAGACCAAATTCGGTCGTGCCTAGCCACCAAAACTCCCGTATTTTACTTTATGTGTCACTTTATTATTTTTCTGCAATAATAATTATTTACAAAACCTTATTTAAAATCAAGATTCAAAAAACTTTTATTTATTATTTTTCAACAATATTAATTAATTTTAGTAAGATCAAGTTACAAGAACACTTTAATGTATAACCGTCCCACAATATTAATAAGCAACTGTTAATCTGTAGTAAAAGTTATGCATTGTACGCATCATACTTTTAAACGAAAGTTAGATAAACTAATTACTTGCATATAATGTTTGCTGATAAATGCTAAAAGCTATGTATCTTTCTTTTACTTTACACATGACATTACATAATACATTTAATATGATTTACAAAATAATTGCTAGAACACAGACAAAAGTTTGCTCTTTTGAACTTCTTTCGACACTACATAATGAAACAAACTCAATTGAATGAGTTTTTACCTCATTACACAACAGAACGTGCACAACTGAATAATCTTTTCCTCATGCAGAAATATCGCAAATTATCCGCATGAAGAATTTTAGGGCATTATTATAGCAATATAAGCAATGCATATTTACAATATAAGCAGTATTATGAGGAATATTTTAAATTCTATGTCATTATGTAAAATTAAACAAATAGTGAAATCAATTAAATAAGCATTTAACATGCTGGGTATTTGCAAAGTAAAAAATATTTTTCCCTTTTCAGAATATTAAAAATTAATTTTCCTATTTACGTGTTTGTTGTGTAAACTCATTTTCTTTGTTTTTAATATACGCTTTGTTGTATTTTAATACTCAAATAAATAATTTAAATGAAACATGTAGCATATAAAGTGATAATAAAATATACTCAATCTTTAATCATTGTACTACACTCAAGTGCCAAAAGTCATGGGATACCTCTCTAATATTGTGTTGGGTCTCCTTTAGCTCGGCAAAGTGTAGCAACTCCACGTGGCATGGACTCAACTAGTCGACGTAAGTTTCCAGTAAAAATGTACAGCCATGCTGTCTCGATAGTATCCCATCAATGCTTGGTTATGTAGGTGTTGAAATTTGAACACAAATGGCTCTTTCTATCATATCCCCAGATATACTCCAAAGGGTTTATGTCTGGCTATCTAGGTGGCCAAATCGTGTATTGAAATTTTACAGAATACTCCTCAAACCAATCGCGAGCAATATAGGCAAAATGACATGGAGCATTATCATCCTGGAACATCCCATCGTAATTGGGGTGCGTGAAGTCCATAAACATCTGGAAATGGTCACGACAAGTAGCTGAACGTAGCGATTTCCTGTCAATGACAAGTTCAATTTGATCAGAGGACCCAATACATGCCAAGTAAACACTCCCTATTCCATTATGGAACCACCAGTAGCGTGGATAGTGACTTGTTGACACGTTTTTTTTCTTCTTCGACCCAGACCGTCCGACTTACCAGAAAGGTATAAGGTATCTGTTTAGATGACCGTAAGTGCCACCCAATTTAGATCAGAACCCAGTTGTAACCACGGGGACCGTACCCTCCGTACCCTACCACCAACCTCTCGGAAGGACTTACGGACCCACATGTTTAACGTGATCGTACTCCGCGTGAACACAGCGGCAGTTTCGGCAGTGACGGGAATCGAACCCGGGTCGACCAGTGCAATTCTCGCGCGCTAACCACTGGGCTGTCGCACCTCTTGTTGACAAGGACTCTTGCGGGTTTCCAGGCCACACTTGAACGCTACCGTTACCTCATACCACCTGAAAACATGACTCATCTGACCACGCTACTTTCTTACACTCATGTAAGGTCCATTGCATGTGTTCGCGAGCCCAGGTGATGCGCTGAAGCCGATGATGTGCTGTGAGTAAAGGCACTTGATTCGATCTTCTGCTGCCATATCACATCAACTTCAAATTTTTCTGCACAGGTACGGTTCTAGTGCGTCCTCATTAATTGTGGTAGTCAGTTGACGCAGTGTCGTTCATCTGTTAGCACGGATGCTGCTGCTCAGACGTCTCTGGTCTCAATCATTCAGCAGAGGTGGCCATCCACTGCGTTGTCCCTTGTGGGAGGTAATGCGTTCCATGAGGTATTTTCGATACACCCATGATTCTGGCGAGCGAGAAATCTTCAAATTATCAACAACTTCTGAAATGCTATGCCCCATGCAATGCTCCAACTATCATTCCACGTTCAAACTCGGTTAATTCTCGTCAGGTAGCCATTATCACGTTATTTAACGTCTCAAAATACATTCAAGAGTCCAATAGATAACACTGACAACCATCTGACTCTTTATGCCATTTTAAAGCGATGAGAGCGCCACTTGTAAATTTGCATACTGCTATCCCACGAATTTTGGCACTTGAGTGCATTTTTTCTTCCACTATAAGTAAAAGAAAAATACTGTGATGGTGTTAAAAATATGACTGTACTTTTTATTTTGCATAGATATCTGTGTGGTTGTGAGACATACAGAGCTATATTTGTCGAATAAATAGACTAATTTAAATGAATTTGTGAGATTTATTCAATAGATTCCTATAACCGTAGCAATAAGATTATTATTGACTTTTTATGGTAGATCGAATCACGGGACATTCTTACGTTTTGCTTTCAATAAAAAATTTGCTTTATAATATTTCATAAGATAATTAAATAATGCTTAATTTAATTGCTATTATCACTGATGCCATCAACTTTGGTTGTTATTTGTGTATCCATTTAATAAATGCGACTAAATTGTCACAATTGCTCATGAGTTGAACAGGCATCAATTCTCCTGGGTATACGTTTCGTTTAATACACAGGCATGGAATTTAATCACGGGTTTTCAGGTGATCCTGAACCTTAGCAAGCTACGTGTTTACTGGATTATTTTTTACGTGCCACGGTGTGCAGTGCATCGCCTTTAATTAGTCCTTTGATTTTAGGCTACCTTGAAGCATTTCATTCATCGTAGAAGAAGTTTTTTGCACACAGACTAAATATGCATTCACTTTCCCCTTTACTGGAGAGCTTCACACACCCCGATCTTCACACTCATTTGACTATCGTTTCGCTAGGACGGAAGGAGCTTGCAGTGTGGTCGATGATATAAATTCCAATACGGTGCAGATGGACAGCCAAGCGATTCTGACCAGTCCAAATAAGTAGAAAAGCTGCTACGGCCTGTTTCCACGGATAAGATATTAGCAGTAAACTTTCTCTCTATGTCATTTGCTAATTTCCTCACCTAATCTCAGATTATATTTTTCTTTCTGAAAATAAACTTTACGGTTCTAGTGATCCATGAGAAGGGAATACTTTAGATAATTGGCCAATCTGCATTCACCTTTTAGCAAGAGAGTCCGCCAATTTGTTTCTATATATATATTGCAGTGGGCAGGTACCCACTGAAAAACAATTTTCTCAACATTTCAACAATGTCTGTATACACATACGAACCGTCTGTATACACATACGAACATGAATACGGCGGGTATTCTCTATTAATAGTCTTCAAGACAATGGCTCAAAGTTCTATATCGCATGCCTAGAATCTCTAGACCGTTTCATTCACGAGAGACGATACTTTTTGTTATAGTTTTGTATTTTGATGCCCCAGAAATTGCCAATAGCCATTTATTTCATGTAATTGATATTGAGTGTCAGTGTTACATTTTGACAAGGATTTTCACGTCAATATGAGTAAGTCATTTGTTTAGATTAGACTAGTAAGTGGTCTAAAGTGACGAATTTAAAATAGTATTATGGAGTGAAAGTCATGTGCTGCCCCCATGGAGTTTCTTTATATTCTCAGACATAATCGCAAAAGCAGAAAATATAATGTAGTAACTTTTTATTCATTTCATCGTTGCGATCTATTTGTAAACTCGGTTGGATAATACTAGATCTTTTCTTCTGAGATCGTAAAGTTTCATAGCATGAGATTGCAATAACTTTAATTGGTAACCTTTTTTACAATGGGAGAGATAGATGCTAAAGCCAACGCGTGAGTTTGATATTAAGTGGCTTCTACACAGCAAATACGTATCCATCATTTCTGCTGAAAAGGTTTAAGATAGTAAACGGAGTAATAAAAAGTGTATGTGACCTCAAAAGAAAAGTAAACGAGGTAAAAATATCAGACGGAATATTTTCTACTTTTATTTCTTGGCAGGGAATTATGTATTGTGTGTGAAACTGTGAGAAATGGGGTACTTCGTAGATGTAACATTCAAAGAAGAATATCAAAAACAAATATCAGTCAGCCATATAAATGATCTAACCTGATGTACAAATTTGCTTGGCATAAAAACAGCAGTTTACATACAGTGTTTAAAAATGGTACGGGCTGTATTTCCTTAATTATTGATCCTAAGCATATTACTTGAAATGATAGTGTTTCTTAAAATAACGATTTAAATTGCTGGAAAGATGTTTCAACTTTGTGGTTGGCATTTAAAAAAAAATGCAAAACCTAAATTTATGCAAGGTCCAAAGTAAGTAAAATTTCCGAATAGCAGGATATTCCTCCCGACTTCATTAATTAAAAACCAACAGTTCGAAATTTTAAAACAAAAATTACCGAATTAATATGAGACAGATTTACTGACTTAGATCTAGAACTCCCACTGCAAACTTAAATTCAGGCCCTTTTAGGCCCAATTTCATGGAAAGGTACAAAAAAAATTAAAGTGGAAAGTAAGAAATGGCTACCAAATATACAATACTGAATTCTTTATTTTGTTATTAAGCAATTCAATATTTTAGTGATTTGGTAAATAGAGATTTCCATGCGCTAATCCAGCTATAAATTCTTGATTTAATAAACCTGTTACCGCTGAGCATTGGCGAAGCGGGGCTCCATTAAATTAAAACCACGGACATAATATATTTTTAGAGATAATTCTTCCATACTATACGCAACAATACTTTTCGGAACAGTATGCAGGAATCGGTCACCGAATTGCTTATTGCTATACAGCATGGGACTAACAAACCTTTTGAGGGAAAATCATTGGCTAGACGGGGCTCCATCAAGCTAAAATCGCGGACATTAATATATTTCCAGAGATAATTCATCGATGCAATCGGTAACAATGATTTTCGGGACATTATGAAGCAATTGCTTACCGAACAGCTTCTTATTTCTATACAGCATGGGACTAACCAACCTGTTACGAAAACATCGATCCCAGTCATTTATGGAAAACTGCTACTGGTGGTGAAGCTCGTGAACACAGTATGGATTTCCGTCATTACAATAGTTCTTATTTTGGAGACTGATACTTTTTTTCTGGGAAAGATAGCATTTATTTCACTTCAGAGCATTTTTAATTAAAGGATGGTTGGAAATTTTATTGATTTATTAGTGTGAAACAGAAATCTACACGTTGATGATCTCACCGTTGCAGATCCCCTGAAAATTTACATTGGTACTGTAATGACAAAAGTTTGCTTCTTAACATTTTGAATGGTGGCAGATTATAAAACATTTTAATGCCAAAAACAACCAGTATCAGAAGGTCATGGGCGTTGCCAGGATTTTTATCAGGGGGAAGAGGGGGGGGGAGCAAATATTGTTTCCGGTGAAATAAAAAAAATTTCAATTAATTTAAGAATACGTAGATATATAAGGCAGCAATATATAGAACGCCATATTTTTGCATGGAAGATCGATATCAGGATTATAAAATTAAAATTTGATTTAAGGGGAAAAGTGTCACAAAAGAAAAAAGGTTACTAGACACGTCTCTAAACTCAAATTACTATATTACTACATGACGTAATTGTTTTCATCATAGAAACTAATGGTTTTGTCTGATTTTCCACACTATTTCAGACGGAATATCTAGTTCCGAGCTTACCTTTAGAACGTTAACGGTAGCATGAGGGTAAATTGTATAGGCTGGAATATCAATAACAAAATCATTTGTGTGTAACCTGTGCTTGCCTGGTCCTTTTTGGCGATTCAATTTATTTAATTGTTCGATCTTGTTCGACCCTGCTGTTAAATAAACGTTTGAGATGGGGTTCTTCTGCGACAATATGTTTGCACTGAATACCAATTTGATTTTCAAGAAATGTTGCATTAGACAAGAATGTTGCATCTCGGTTTGGTCCCATTGAATCCATCTGAACTTTCAGAACAACGAAAGAATTGAAAATTTTGAAAGTTCGAATTAGGGGAGATGATACAAAGGGATTAAAAAAACTTACAATTTTACCTCTCAAAAATAATAAATGCCCAATTTGATATCCTTTCGCTGTCAACAATTAAAATTGGTTATCAACAACCTTGATTAAATGTGTAGGTGTCACATTTAGTAACTACCAGCCATTGAGAATAAGCAGAGCGCTGGTAAATAGCTAGATTGAAATAAATCGAATTCATTCAAAACAGGATATCTAAACAATATTGTAAATGCATCTTACATAAAACTATTACATTTGAAAAATAGTCGTATATCAAGTAAAAAATAATGGTTCTATTTAGAACGGTACATATTTCTATGAAATTTGTCTTGTTACGCCTCTGTATATAGAAGAAGATAAACATATATTTATTGCGTTCCAGACACATGTGTTTCAAACTTTGCACATATTACCCTTTCATTCGTAATTGTTCATGACAACTACAATCACGAAGTCATTTCAAATTATTACTTTTAGTGTTTTCAATTGTTAAATTGTTCAATGTCCATTCTTCAATGTTACAATTTCACTGTAATTCCTTCTTCAGTGTTTCAATTTCACTGAAATTCCTTCTTCAGTGTTTCAATTTCACTGGAATTCCATCCTCGGTCCACTTTGTGGCGTTTCTGCGAACAGTAAATCACAGAGAAGACGGAGAAGTTAAAAATCGTCTCGACCAATTAAATCATTACCCATACGGATAATGCTAAATTAAATTGAAATACATTTAATTAACTTAAATCGAAATTTTAAGCCCGTTTAGATTCTATAAGTATATTAAATCTCGATTCTGTGTAGATTCTAGATCTACCGTCCAGATTCATCAATGGATTCATACTAGTCTATATGTAAAATTTCAGAATTTTACGTTTTACTGTCTATTCGAAATACAGTGTAGAAAAATGGAAATATTTAATTTTAATAGAGGCATTTGACGAAGAGTTTGCTGCTTATATTTCGCCTTTTGCAATTGACAATGTAAATTTACATGTAACGAAAAATGGTTTATTCATTCAACAAAATTTTAAATAAAACAAAAATCAATACATATTAAAATTATATTTTTATAGATTATAATTTCAAACCATTATTTCAATTAATTTTTCCGTTAAACTTGAATATGTTATTTATAGTTATCTTACTAAAATATCCTTTATCAGTTTCTTTGAGGTATTGTTTCATTTATAGCTGACTCATACACTTTAAAATGAATTTATTTACTAAAACGGGATTTAAATTTATTTTCCTTCAGAAGGTCATATATCATTATTTACGTTTCTTTATGCACAATGTTATATCAGAAAGTACTTTATCCTGTACTATTATAAAAAGGGAAAAATGCAGATTCCTATATACAAGAAAAATATTAAAAGAAAATCTAAGGTTTCTTTTAACAAAATAACTTACTCTTTTTCAGGCCACCTCATTTTATTTCGAATTCAGAGCGGTACTCAGTTTGAAAAATAGTTTTCCGATTTTAATCTCTTAATGCATTTTGAAATCTCTAGGAGCCCTTAAAGAGAGAAAAGTTTTAAGATTATTGAAAGTATGAGTTATGCTATTGTCTCATATATTAATAAAGAACATGTAAACAGAAAAAGTCAATACGGTGTCTTTATGTGTTTGAAAACATGTCAAGTAAAGTTTTCAAGTGTCAGTATAAAGAAAATGATACATAACTTTTACAAGTTAAAGTAAATTAATAGCAAATAACGAAAAAAAAAATATATTTTAATAATTTTATTGATACCAGATAGAAAGAAAGATGAAAGAAGAATTATATATGATTATTGTATTTTAGTAATTGTATATATATAAATTGTATATATATAAAAGATTTTAATAATTTTATTGGTATTAGATAGAAAGAAAGATAAAAGAAGAATTATATATGGTTATTGTGATTTGGTAATTGTGTATATATAAATATATATATAAGTTATCCTTTAAAAATTAAACAATTTTTACATGACGTAATTTTAGTAAAACTAAGCTATTGTGTGGAAATGCTTCAGTTATTTACATGTAAAAGATTATTTCACATATAAAGTACCAATTTGCCAATCAGATAAAACTTTGATTAAGTCGACATAGAAACATTTTATTTGTAAAATCGGTTCTATTTTATGCTGATTTCAATGTGGCATAAAACAATCACTTGTGCATACTTTGCCACAGATTTATTATATCATGTATTAAAATGTATACGGATGATAACAACAATTTGATTAATTTAGTATAAATTATAGTTTCTTAATTAAAATTAAAATATACAAGGAAACCCTTAATTGAAAAGTAATATCAGCTGTATAATTTTTAAAAATAACACGGAGACGTTTTTATCCTAAAATATGTAGTAAAATTTATTTGTTCGATATTCCATTGCATTAGTTTATATGATGCAGGAACTATAAAACTATGTGACTGAAGTATACAGAAACTGTAATGGAATTACCCACTAAACAAAAATAAAATTTGCCTATGTATAATTGTTTAACCAGTCTTTGTCCTTTCAGACCCACCAAAATCTCGTCTGTAACCTAGACAGCAAAATCTTTTCACACTTATTGTATCGACATCTGTACAGAACCTAACGGAGCAGGATTTTCGATTACCCCTCTCCCATACCCCAGAGTACGGAGAAAATAGAGAGTTTCAAAATGTATTTTAGACCCTCACAAAAGTCTCCTGGTGTTCAAAATGTCTGAAACTTTGCATACGTATAGTATCGATCATAACAAAAAATTTAACTCTACCGAATTTTCGATTTACTCTACGGTGTAGATAAAACAGGGTTTTCGTAAAGTTTGTTTAGACCCTCCGAAACCCCCTCTAGTGACAAGGTTCAATTGTTGCACACTTTTAGTATACACCATCTGACAGAACTTAAATTTCCTGCCCTCTGGAGACGGAGATTATGGGAATTTTTAAGTCTTTTCAGGCTCTTAAAGAAACCTCTTGTGTTTTAGAAGGCCGAATCTTTGTATACTTATAAAATTGACCACTGAGCCAAAAATAACGGGGCCGGAGTTTCTATTTCTTTATCGGAATAGACAGAATGAGCCGGTATAACTTCTCCTGACATATCATGCTAAAATTGAACCTATTGAACTTAACTTGGACAGTTTTCAATTGAGTAAACTGTTTTCAACGCTAAAAGTCATACATTGTTAAACAAAATAAAACCTATTAAAAACAAGCTGCAGCTTATGTTTTAAGAGTGCTAGCGTCCCTGTCTTTGGCAGATATAAATACTAGTATATAATAATTGACTAACCTGCTTGTGTCTTTCTCGATCCTCCAGAAACCCCCAAGAGACCCAGAAGACCGAATGTTTTCACATATATAGCATCAAAAACGGGAAAGAACCTAAGAAATTTTATTTTCCCTCCGAGAGGTGAAGAAATTCTAGGTTATTAAATACCTTTCCAAGCCCTACAGAAATGCCCCGGAGATCTTGAAGTCTGAATATCTGCAAACTCATAATATCGGTCTCGGGTGAAATCTTAACAGAGCAGGATTTTCGATTTTGTTTCTGCGAGTGTAAAAATGAGGTAGTTTGAAAATATTTCATTACTTCTAAAAGACCTACTTGACCTAGAAAACTTGATTTGTGCCAATTTCTAGTACCGACCATGATGAAAAAGCTTCGGATCCCTCCCTGGGATGAAGAAAATAGGGAGGCAGGGAGTATATTCTTAAACCAAAACAATATCTTAAAAATAAAATTGTTGGAAGTTTGCTTTTTTACATCGTTAGCTTCTCTGTCATTGATAGGTATAAATACTTGTTTATAAATATATATATGTAAATATGAATGCATTGTAAAATATACAATTAATATTTCTTAATATGTACATTTTTTTCAAATGGATGGAGTATATAATCTACAGTTATATATCCAGTTATATATCCAGTTATATATCTACAGTAATATATCCAGTTATATATACAGTTATATATCTACAGTAATATATCCGATCTATACTAATATTATATGATATAATATAATGCGTAGAAAAATATTACGATTTTGAACTTTTCCAAGTATATTCAGTGACGTTTTCTAAAACTTGACATTGGATAATATTCTTCATTGAGATAAAAATAAACATGGATATTGCTATTGTTTACCTAAAGCACAGATGCTTTTTGCTCAATTAATTGATCATAGAAGCATAAACAACTTAATTAACTAAACGTTTTATATGTACAGAAAATATTTGATTAGTTTTCAAAAGAAAAAAAAATGACATGTAAACAACTGTCGTCATTTGTACATAATACATATGAACGGCATTTGTTTAATTAAATTACTGCTATGTTTGTGATGTTTAGCCAATAAAATTTGCTCATTCCGAATAAAACTAATTCATACATTTTTTATACATATTTTGTTTAAACATAATTTAAATTTTAAATATGTTGACAGTAAAGTAGATCTAAGTCTTAGTGGACGTTAATGAAGCACAAATCAAAATAACAAAAATTAAAATCATATGTACATAATATATATATATATTTATATAGGATTCAAACAATAATGCATTATAATTGCATATGAATATAAAATACGAGTACAATTATTTAATTTACTAGAGGGCTCTGCCGCTGCTCGCTCCGTTCGCGCAACCCCCTTCGGGAGGCTTTGCCTCCTACTCGCTGCACACGCAGTGTCCCCTTCATACCTATCTTTCCTAAACAGTGTACTTTCAAAAATATCTTTTCTATCCCTGCTTATTTCTTACAGGAGGGAAAAGCAGGGATTTTTCTTAGCCTAAGGAATCCCAAAAGTGAATTCCTTGATCATGAGCTAGCTTCGCGAGCTATTTTATACCGAACTAACGTTTAAACCGATAAACAGTTTATTTCGTTTTGTCATCCTGTTATTTCTCTAAAAATGTACCCAATTTCATATTTTTGCATGCTATAGTTTTTACAATACAAGACAGAGAAATCACTAGGCGTGCCGATATGAAAAAAAGTTCACTTCAGAAGAGCATAAAAATAAAATATCTCAAAAACTACATCGAAATTATGACAACGGGATCTGTCCTGCAAAAATTCACCCATGTAGGTACCTGACTGCAAAAATAAGTTGCCTTGCTATTGTTAGTCTATCCAGGAGGCGAACTCGTAGATCAAATATTTTGTCTTTGACTTTGACATTAAATATTGCTTAAACTACAATGTGTATAAAAATACAGTTTATTTCAGCGTATTTTCCAAAGCTTTTTCAACAAGTGTACCGATTTCCATACTTTTATATGCAATAGTTTTTTTGCGGTACGTAGCAAAGTATATCGGGAAACGATAAATTTGTCAAACAGCAGAGGCGGTGACAGCAACTCTTTTTTTAATATAGAGATAAATGTAATTTTTTTTAATTTGTGGATACAAAACAGAAAGCAATTTTAAACTAGAAATTTGAGAATAAGACTTAATATGGGGATACATGGTGTGCACACTTCATTTGTAACATACTTTTTAAGCATTTTTATTTTCTATTGGATACGTATTTCAAACAGACATACGAATTTTCGAAAAAACTAGATGCGTCATTTTCAAAAGAAGAAATGAAAATTCTGAGAAAATCCCCCTTACCCCTTCTGAAACCCAATTCTTAATTTCTATCAGTCAACATCTAAGTTCAATTTATAGTCAAACCTGAGAAATATGTGTTTTAAAGAAATTTTTGAACTGGTAGTTAAAATATAGAAGTAAAAATATAAGCGACACCCCACCTCCACCTGAATTTAATGATAAATTCATATAAGGCATCATCAAGTTCTCTCTATAGCCAATTTTGAGAAATAGCTGTTTCAAAAATAATTTTGAAAGTAAAAATCTCTAATATTATCCCTACTTTCCTCCGGAATATGATGCTGAATCCGCACCAGTTACCATCTAAGCTATATCTACAGCAGATCTCGAGAAATGGATGCTAGAAGGAAAATGTAGCTGTCTGAATCGAAAGTGACATCTTCAGAACCGGAAGTAGACATCCTTCATGAGCTCCTAAACTCCCTCTGGAATTTGATGCAGAATCCATCTCAATCATTTTCTATCTATAGCCAATCCTGAGAGATACATGTTTCAAGGAAACACTTTGAAACTGAAGTGGAAAATGAACTGAAAGTGAAAATTGTTGGTGTATTTACCCTACCTGCTTCAAAATTTGCTGTTTGAACGACATTTGTTATTAGTATCTAAATTTTTGAAACGGGAGTTTTAATCTTTAGTGTATTACCCTACCTGCTTCAGAATTTGTTGTTGAAACCACATCTATTATAATCTAAATAATGTGAAGCGGAAGTGAAAATCTTTACAGTATTACCCCACCTGCTCCAGAATATATCTATAGCAGATCCTGAAAGTTAGATGCTTCAAGGATTTTTTTTTTCACAAAAACAGAAGTGTCACAAAAATCTGCCCCTCCCCCAATTTTTTTATATCTTTCGAAATTTTGTATAATGTGGCATTTTCTGTATTTTATGTGACTTATTTTGCGTATTGTATCTTCGGTACAGTTTGAACCTATACTATCTTTATCTTTTAATTCAATATTTTACTTATTGTAATTCATTGTTTACGTCAACGAAGCTTAAATTTTGACCACTCAACTGTCATCGGAATACTTTCTACCAATTTTTGTTATAGCACTACTGGAACGTGTATTTCTTGCATTCCAATTTTATAAATTTAATATTCAAATTTTAAAACTGTACTACTCTTTTGAATTAGAATTCATAAATATTGAAATTAATTTTTTACTCTTCTAATTTAAGAATTATTTATTTAATTTTTATTAGAAATCATTCAAAGCTCGCATATTTCATAAACGCGAGTCTATCCAATGCCCGTCTTCCTGCTAGTTACTTTATTTATAATGTATAAAATGAATTGTACCACAACTTAAAAAATACCCTTAATTCCTGGAACAGGAGTCGAGGAATTATTCTCAGCCAAGAGTGAGTTATGTGTTTGAAATCTTCTTACGCATAAATTTACGTTAGATATCAGCTTAGAAGAGAATAGTGAAACTTAAAAAAAGTAGAATAGATTATGTCAGATAATTGGAAGATACAGAGATTCTGCTTTTAATTTGCATCTCACGTGCTCATGATTTATGAGATGTTTCTTAACTGTTATCACTTCAGAAGTTTGCTCAATAAAATTGATAGATGGATTACATTGACGTATATATATATTTAGCAAACATGCTTATTATAATATCTTGAGTAAGAGAATTAATCATACTCACCTGGGTTTGAGCTTTGGTGGAGCTGTTTAGCACGGAATCGTCGATAACTGCATTACAATCAAGGAAACTTAACGGAGGTTAACTTAACAAAACAAAATCTTAACAAGGGAACATGCGAACTTCTGCGGTAAACTACGTTATACGCCAAGAAGCGTCCGGTTAATTTTCTCTGAAGTATAAATGTATCTAAACTTTAAATGTATCAGAAATAAATCAGTATAAATTTTTCTGGATCTGTTTTTATTGTTTTTATACGTAATTACTGCGTTAAAACTTGTATCAGTGGATATACATGGTTTAGGGAGTATTAATTCTTTTGTTACATGGTTACTACGTTAAAACTTGTATCAATGAATATACACAGTTTATGGGGTATTTATTGTTTTGAAATATGATTACTGTGTTAAAACGTGCATCAATAGAAATACAGGCTTTATGGAGTATTTATTGTTTTGATGCATGGTTACTGCGTTAAAACCTGTATCAATGGATATACAGGGTTTATGGGGAATTCATTGTTTCGAAACATGACTACTGCGTTAAACTTTGTATCAATGGTTATACAGAGTTTATGGGGGTATTCTTTATTTTGAAGCATGATTACAGCGTTAAAACTTGTATCAATGGATATACAGAGTTTATGGGGTATTTATTGTTTTGCTACATGATTACTGCGTTAGAACTTGTAACATGGTTTCTATGGTTCTATGGTATTCATATGGTTTCTAGAAGAGTCTTTAAAAAGCTTAGTAACCTTGAAAATAATGAGTTTATGCGTTAGATTTTTCTATAACAAAATATTATACCCAATCGAATAAAAGTAATGAAGCACCGCTAGCGGATATTTAAAAAAATTGATCTAGGCAGCATATAACCTTCCTTGGGTAATGCGGTGAATTTACTTTTTTCACATCAAAAAAATTAAGTATAAGATCGACCGTACAATGTTCTTAACGTTGAATTATACATTTGGCGCTTTTCTGGATGGTACACATGCAAAACTACTTTGAAGTACCCAAATAAATTATTTTTCGCGCAACTCTATCAAGACAATTAAAATATTCATAGAATTCGTAATATATATATATAAGCAATATAGTACATACATTAAAGTATATTAACAATTAATTTATCCATTTGGTTGTATTTTGTTAATGTAGCGTCATTTTTGCAATTATAATGATATTTTTTTCAATTTGGCACTATTATAAAAGAGTCACTAAGTTGGCCATATTTCACCAGATTAGAAGTCAATATTGCCAAACTTATCATCAAGAATTACAGACAGATGGAGATAAATGCTTTTCTTATATATAAATATATGACTTTTGGCGAATTGTTGGCGTCAAAGTAACTTCTCTCGAGAATGTATTGAATTAGATCCATGGGAATAATGTTAACAAATGTATCGCATAAATTCGCATATGAAACTGAACATATTTAACGATAGTTACTACATTTTATGTAATACATTTGTTCAATTTATTAAAAAACTTGCAATAACTCGAGAACGGTCCATGCTAGCTATTATTATTCTAATGAAATGTTACGTAAGAAATGATCATTTACGTAGCATTATTGAAGGTTCTGATATTTTAATGATTTTTCAAACATTTCATTTGAAAATTTGGGGTCTTCCGAACATTTGATTGCGTTTAAAATCAATAGAGTTCCAGTATTCACCGATTGTAATATTTGTAACAAATTTTGCTCGAAACGTTCCATTTATTCATGAGATATTGCATTCATAAACTCAACGACACACTATTCGACTCTGTCACAATGCTTTCCCTATGCATTATATTATTTACATAGGGAATAGGGCTGTAGTGGATGGTATACGGCGGTATACGGTAAGGAATTTGCTGGAAAAACCAGAGGGTATACGGCGGTATACGCCGTATACCCTCTGGTTTTTCCAGCAAATTCCTTATACCCTCTGCTTTTTTTTAAAACCTACGTACACGCTATGCAAAACGCTTTGCTTAATGAACAACATAGTAACAGATGTGAGATCATCTTTATTGATTTCAAACGTCTCCAATCTAATGTTTATTAATGTAAATGGACCACCTATAGAACACTTTCAACCAGAAACATTTGTAAATTCTTTTTTTTTTTTTTTTTGTTGGCCAACTATCGCTCTTCAGTTGACAATAAATCAAGCGTATGCGCTACAAAAAAGACACAGAGTCAGATTTCTCTCGTCAAGCAGTTTGGAAAATATTTCAATAAAATAATAGATGTAGGCCTTAAAATTTGTTAAAATAAAACAAAATTACATCCTACTTTATATGTATTTAAATATTTTTCTCTTAACATTTACTGTAATTATTTTAAAGCATAGTTAAATATTAATATAATGAGATTTTCAAATTTGAATATCACTCGATGCTAGTCTGCATATTTTGTTTTGCATAAATATAGTAAACTCCCAATAACTCGAACATTGTGAACACGGATTTCTGCTTAAGTCGAAGTTTCTTCAAAGTTCCCCAATCCCTTTCCTGTAATATCAAATTAATAGGCTTTTGTTTTCTCGATAATTTGAACTTCGATTAATTCGAACATTTTCCCCGGCCGTTCGAGTATACCACATAGGCGGCCGGAGGGGGGGGGGGGGCGGTCGCCCCCTGGCTCATGGATTTCCTATATATATGTATATATACATGTATGTGCGTGTGTGTGTGTGTACATGTTTTTTTGCTTCCCCCTCAGGAAAGTGTAAGTAGTAAATACATGTTTCAGCTCCCCCTGGAAAAAATTTTGCGGGCGCCCATGACCCTCTGTTTTATTTACGACTACAGCACTGATAGGGAAAGTAAGAATATGGACATACTATTAATACTTCTGTAAATGCTTGATCATATTATTTAATACTTTATTTCGAATTGATTTCTAAAATAATATGTTAGAAAAATTGAGGGATTTACTTTAGTTCGATCAGTTCTATGCATCTGGCGCTTGTCGATTAAGTTATACAAAATTGGATATAATATTTCATCGGAATCCATAGGTGTTTCGAGACATATCCTGCCCATGAACTCACTGGTGGATACAGTCATTATTTTGGATATAGTTGGTTCGTATTCAAGGACGCTCAAAACGTGTAAATCCATAAAAATTCGAAAATCGCATATTTAATTCTATCACGAACATTTATATAATTTGTATTACATATAGCTTAAAATCTGAAAATAAAATGCATGGAATATGTAATCATTTGATTTTAACAGTATTACGCTAACTTTAACAAAGCATATTCGACATATCTAATGAAGGACTTTGATCTTCTACAAATTCACAAACAGTTTCTTAATTACGAAGGTAAAAGTACACAGTGAAGCATACATAGCATGTTACATAAAATAGAATTCCTATATAAAATTGCTTATTTTCAATGCATGTTGATACTTTATATATATTTTTAAATAATAATTTTCAATCGTTTCATTTTCCGATTTTGAATAAATTAATGACAAAATCTTTGAGATATAAATAATTTACATAAGTTTTGAAATATATTCATATTAGTTATACATGTAGTAAATTTATTATTAAATCTACATATATGGGTTCTCTGAATGAAAGATAAGATTTGAAGTTTACATTAATTTTCAGATTAATTGTCAGCTCATATTTTAAAACGCAAGTACTGCTGTTTAACTTAATATGCTATATTTTTTCTATTTTAAAAGAGGAGTCTGGCATTCCTTTCATGATCCATTAAAAGCTGAATAAAACTGTAAAATAAATCAAAACTCAACCTGCGGAAAATTAGAATTATTAGTGTACTGATTATAAAGGGTGCTTCCCGGATATTTTAAGGCCTGCATATTCTCAGAGGAGCTTTAGAACGCATAACGAGAAATAATATCAATCCAAGCAAAAGTTTCGAAAGTGATATCAGTAGGTAAATTTAATACTAGTGATAAATGTGTCGTTTATATCTAAGTTTACCGTTTAAGTTATATTGCAATTTTGGGTGAAAGTTTAATTATATTCACCAAAGCCGATCTTCCAGAAAGATTTGGGCAACAAAGTTTGACATTTTGTATGTCGTTTGAATCAAACCAAGTTAACTTTTAGTTGTCTGATCTGCTGAACGATGAAATTGCCGTTAAAACGATATGTTAACTATAATTTTGAAGCATTTATAAACAAGTTTTACACATTTGCATATAGCCACATCCCGGCCGTCCAAACAGTTACCTTACACCTTTCTGGTAGGTCGGACGGTCTGGGTCTCAACAACAACAACAACATTTGCATATAGCCGGCCGCCCATTTTGCTGCTCCATGTCTTCGGACGAGTCGGTCGAGCTGGGCTTTCGACATTTGCATATAGATACCCTATCGAAATCCTCATAGAGTAAAATGTTCCTTCTAATGAGTTTCTGGAGCATTTCGCATAAGTGTTATATTTGCTGCAACACACACATCGTCTTCTTCTTCTATTATGTAAGATTTAGCTTTTAAAAGTATTCAGAGTAAACAAAAGTGTGACTTATGAACTGTCTCTAGTTACACAAACTAGTGTTCTAAACTGAGGATAAGGTTCAAATTTAGAACAATTGCTGGTTTAATTGCGATATTTTACTACGAATATATTGCCCTGTAAAGTTAATTTATATGCAGGATTACTTTTCGTGAAAAATCTAAGTAATACGTTTAAACTATAAGTAATTAAAAGTGAAATAAAATAATTTCTATCAAATCAAAGTTTGAATTATATATTGCACTGATTATAAAGTCTATTTTACGACATTTATAAGTCATGCATATAATCAGACAAGGTTTTCAAATCGTAACATCGGAGAATATTAGCAAGCCAAACAGAAAGTTTCCGAAGAAAGTTGGGTACCTAAATTTATAACTGGGGCCGACTTCAGCATTTCTTTCTTTCTGAGTCGTAAATTTAATAGGTTACGAATTGATTTTAGGTTCTTGTGCAATAGTTTCACAGCAATGGAGTCGTAACTACCAAAAGCAAATTTGCATAAATATTTACTGTTTTTTATCGATATGCAAATTTATAAGTTTATTTAAATAAAGTCCGTTAGGTACATAATCTAATTTTTAAAAAGATACAGTTAATATTACTTTCCTTATATACATAGTATAATGTATAAGGAAAGTAACAGAGTCGAAAATTCGAATTCGAGTTTTTGACGGGAGAGCACGCTTCAAGCATCCCTGATCACGAATCGAACATTTTTGAGGTAATGTCTGTGTGTGTGTGTGGGGGGGTGAATGCATGTGTGTATGTCAGTGAGTATGTGGTGGAGACGATATCTCACGAACGAAGCGATTCGAATAAAATTTGGTACAAAAATTACAATCCGTGAATACTGGAAGCTTATTGTTTTTAAACATAATCGAATGTTTAGAACCTCTCTAAATTTTCGAGTGAAATTTTGAAAAAATCATCAAAAAATCAAAACCTTTAATAAAGTTACGCTGATAGACATTTCTCATGTAATTTATTCTTAAAAAACGATTGACATAAATTTTAGAACTCTAGCATGAACTCTTCTCGAGATATTGCACATTTTTCAAATAAATTTATCAAAAAATCCCATAAATTAAAAAAAATATTAGCTGTTGAGAAACATGTTCACTTTTTATACGTAATATCATGCGATAAATTTGGTGACATCATTCTCGTGGATCTAGCGCGTTCTATTAATGAGAAAAGATACTTTGAGTAATACATTTGTATTTGAACGCCAATAGTCATTTACCTGCTATAAGGATAACTTATTTTTTCGTTCATAACGCTTGGGGAGGTTTTGGCGACGAATTTGGCGAAATATCGCCAAATAGATGAAAATGACGACTAATTGACGAAAATTCAATATCTTGGAAAGAATATAAGTATCTACTATAAGAATAGCCTATTTTTTTACTGTAAAAGTAGTAAATTCATTGCATTATGTAAGGAAAGTCATGTTCCTCACAGCAAAGATTGTCACATGTGTTACAGTGACGTTGTAGGCACGTGACACCTGGGTCATAATATGACATCATATTTGTGACTTCTATGCGAAGTTACGCATTAGTAAATTTGTAACTTCATTGTGACTATATTCTGTGACGTTTCCACAATTTAATTAGCACGTAACAATGTGACGACATTACAATGGCAATTACAATGTGACGTCACAAACAAGTTAATATGCGACGTCACAAACGACCATGAAAATGACCAAAGTGACTTCGCTGTGACCTCAATATGACATTGCCGAGACGTACTACGATGTCCTATGGCGTCCCAAAGTCACAGTGTGGCGTAAATCTTACGTCACTGTGAAAAAAAATGCTGTTAGGGGGTGCTGTCCATATCAGATTTAATTTTTTTTTTGCAAATGAGTTATGTAGCAGTTATTTCGAAAAATGTGTATTTTCACCAAATTTAATATATACCGATTGCAGTAATGGTTAATAATAATGGATTAATTACTATGCCTAATTTGTAATCATTTTATTTTACAACTTCTATTACATTATACATAAAATTTTTCATGCCGGGAATTGGAGATTTATATGAAACTATTTTTAAGCTCGTCAAAGGCAGGGAAACCAGAATGCTAGAAAAATGAAGTAGCAATTTAATTAATTAGTTTTATTTTGTTTAAAAATTTATGGGGCTTTACTTCAAAATTAATCGTCTGAATCAAAAATAGTCTCAGTTACCTGTTTTACTCCTAAATTAAATATGACCTGATTGGGCAACTTGAGGCATTTGTTTCTGAAGTGATAACAGGAATTGTGATAGTGAAATTGATTGTTTAGAATATAATAAAATGTTCAAAAATCATAAGTAAAAATATATTTATCGTCATTTTTAATGATATGTGTTTTACACGTGTTTCCTTAAAATAAACTATGAGCTGAGTAGGTAGCTTTGGGAAAATAAATTTGTTTTTGTAGTTAATTCAAATTTTCAGAAGATAGATTTAATAAGGAAACAATAAATAAGAAGAGACACTCATTCTTGGAATTTTAAAAGTTTATACAAAGTAAAATCGCTTACCAGAAAAGAAAAGAATAAAAAATTAAAATTGTTTATGCTTTTGGTTGAAAATTATTAGAAAGTAGAGTAATTAATTTTTTTACTATGCGAAGATACCCATAGTTTTGCCAAACTACATGATTGTGCTAGTCTTCCATTCCCAGAAGCGGCGAAATGGATAAATAAAAAATGAAACATGTATATTTTGATGTATTAAAAATAAATAAATAAATTTGAAGCAATTGTCTTAAAGACTCGGCTGAGGATCATTAAGAAAAACGTTTTACTATCTCCTTTATGATATGAAGATGGAATGTCTGCGATAATGGTATCAATCGCTAAAGAACCATTTTTGGTGAAAATGGATCAAACTCGTGCTACAAAATAAAATAGTAAAATAACTAATTTGAATTTATGAAATATATTGCCGATCAGTGCCGTCCGAGGACCTGAAGTACCTTTGTACAGAATTTTCCTACTGCCCGAAAATGGAAGATTCACATGTGGAACATAATGAAGTTAAAACTGTTATGTGGGCAGCACATAACTTTATTTATATAAAGCAATGAATTTACTCCATTTACAGTGAAAAAATTATGTATAAGATCCACGGTACTGTGACGTTTTTAAGGTTGAAATGTACATTCGGCGATTTTTCGGATGATAACATATAAAACAATTTCGAAGTGCTCAATTAATATATATTACCCACAATTCTAAAATAACAGTTATTAATAGAGATAGCATCCTCAAGAAGCAATATAGTCCATATATTAAAATATTTTAGCAATCAATACATCGATTATGCACTATTTTTATTAACTCAGAGTCGTTTTTGTAAATTTGGCGATATTTCCGTCTATCTTGTTCGAGATATCGTCAAGTTGGCGATATTTTGCTAAATTATTCACTAAGCCAAATGTATATCCAAGCATTACAAAAAAAAATGGAGAAAAGATCACGTCTTATACAAAATCTTTCGAAAAAAACAACAACAAAGCAACCCTATAAAGTAATCCGATCATCTCAAAATTTTGCATGCAAATTCCTTTGTAGCATGTATGCAAATGATTAAATTTGGAAGGCCAATGAGTGTTAATTTCGATCATAACGCGTTCCTTCTGCGGAACTAGCATCCTACAAAACAGGTTAGAAATGTAGACGGTTCATCTTTGCTCATTATCGGCGTTGCAGTTACGTAGACACACAAACAATAATGCCGTTAAGACGTTGCCGAAGACCTTATAAGCAAAACACGAGTTCGAACGTGGTCCTATAGTCGGGATGCGTGAGGCTGGCTGGTCACACCGAGCAATGGACCCAACCTGCACCGAACGGACACTGCTGTGCAAAGGTATTAGCAGCAAAGGTTGCTGCAAGGAACTCATCCGCGGATTAAAGGACCTGGAAGGCAAAGCTGCAGGAATGCGAGGCAAGTTCGGGTGATTGTGCGACAGGCCCGAACTGGCCCAACGGCATCATTGTCCGCCATCCAAGGTCCTACAGCCTCTTCCATAACATACGCGGTACCTTCCGCCATCTCACGGCGTTTATCTGAAGTGAAGTTACGCTCACGGTGGCTTTAAGACGTCTGTCTATAACCCCATAAAATCGACAGAGTCGTTTGGAGTGATGTCGTAGCCGAGCATCATGGCTGCCAGCAGATTGGCATCGCATAGTGTTCAGCGACGATTCACGCTTCAGTCTTTCAGTAGATGACCATCGGGTACGTGTGTGGAGGCGCCAGGGCTAGCGGTCCCAATCAACCTTTGTGTTACACTGGCACACAGCCGTTACCTCTTGTCTGATAGTGTGGGGGGATATTTCTTACGACAGAAGGTCGTCCCTAGTCATCATGCGTACAACTTTAACAGCTCGACGATATGTTGATGAAATCCTGAGGCCGTTTGCGTTAACCTTCATGGCACATCATTCTGGGGCCATTTCCCAACAATATAATACCACGCCACAAACGGCTCGTATATCTGTGGCCTATCTCCGTGCTGTTGATACTGTTCTTTGGCCAGCAAGGTCACCAGACCTTTTGCCTATTGAACATATATGGGACATGCTAGGCCGCAAGATTCGGGCACCCCGAAATGTAGCATATTCGGAGCAACAATTGAGGAATGCTTGAGAGAATGTATCGCAGGATGACATTAGGAAACTTTATCACTCCTTACCTAGACGTATACAAGTATGCATTTTTGCCAAGGGGGGTTTCACGAATTACTGATTTGATAATTCCATGTGCAATTGCTAACCATCGATGGGTAATGCAGTCTTGATTTTGTAATCGTTTCATTACCTGTGTAGAGCTGTACGCACATTCAATTTCAATAAAAACAGCCAATATCTTCATGGTACTTTGTTTTTAACACTTTACAACAAAGTTGAAAAGTGTTTATGACTTTGTTCATTCTGTCTGTCTGCCTGTCTGTCTGTCGGTCTGTCCGTTAGCACGATAACTGCCGTAAAAATGACTTAATCAAAATGAAATTTTAGTATGTTGTTCAGACGGTCTGTAGAACCTATGGGAATATAAATGAATAATATTACCCAATTAGTTTTGGATTGAACCCGAGTCGAAAAAATGAAATACATTGAGCCCTATGGGACCTAAATTTTCAAACATTTTTTAAGCGGATTTAAAATTCACAAATTGCTTCGAAAATTTTAGGTAATATTCAAATTGTTCCATAAAATATATAAAAAAATTCAGCGAAATATATTCATTAGTTTTTAAATAAAAATTAAAATAATAATTACACATCTTATATGAAACGATCACGTGACCATGATATGAAACGATCACATGACCCACTTCAAAATGATATATGGCATCCATCTTGTTTCAAAATCATGATTTTTTGAAGTTCTTTTTAATTCATATTGAGTGTTGTATCCGTCCTAAAACTACTTTATTTTTGCTTAAATTCTGTGCATCTACATACTGAAACTACGCAATGACAATATATTTGAGTTTAAATGCTGATCTAAATTTGATTATTTTTACAACTAAGCCTATTTTTCACCTATGTAAAATGTAAACAGCAAAATATATAGAATGAGTTGTACTAGAATTCCTGTATTTTTTTAACACAAAATAATTTAGTCCATGGAGTCTGCATGGCTGATATGAATGAAATATTAATTGATTTCATAAAGAGAAGGACGATTTTTTTCGATGAAGTTTCAAGCATAGAGTTTAATTTTTTCTAGCTCCATGGTCTTAAACAAAATGTTTAAATAAAATAAATTATTATATTATTGTGATGAATGAAATGAATGGGAGAAAGTTATGAATGAAATCCTGTTTTTTTAGAGAGATCCAGGCGTGTTATTTTTTCTATGACGTCATTTGAATTAATTTCAGGTGTTTTCGATGAAGTTTTCAAATATAATAAATTATCGTAGTATTATGATAATTCTAAAGCTATTACCGAGGAATGTATAACGTTTTAGAGATGTTTAAACGAGGCAATTTATATTTCAATGCCATCATTTGAATGAAGTTCATTTTTTTCGATGAAGGTTTAAGTTTTCAAATATAATAAATTAATGCAGTATTGTGATAAGTTTCAAAATATTACCGAGGAATGTATTGCATTTTAGACTTGTTTAAATAAAATTGCATTGAAGTTGGAAAGTGTTTCATAATAAATGCTTTAAGCATGATTGATCTTTTTATAATTTTTTTTCTAATACTTGTTTTTTTAAAAAGGGTGTATTAGAATGTATGTCCATCATATGACGGAATTCAAAATTTATAAAAACATTACCTCCCATATGGCGTCATTTTCATCAATATTGCGACATTTTTATCGATTTGGGAACATTTTCGTTTTCGTCAATTTGGCAACATTTTTAAAAGTTGCCAAGTTGGTGGCATCTCCCAAATTTTTAGCCAAGCTTTACGGATGGATGGACGGAGGAATTGGTTATTCTCATGTTCTTGTCAAGATGTTAAATATTCAGCAATTTGTCCTCATTTTTATCAATTCGACGACTTTTTTATCAATTTGGTGGCATTTTTATTAATTTGGCGACATTATCTTCAGTTTAGCAACATTTAAAAAAACCACCAATTTAGAAATAGGCGACCAAATATTCGCCAAAATTTCTCCAGCAATTCGGACGGAGAATTTTCCTATAGCTTATATATCCTATAGCCTTATATTCTTTCCAATATACTGAATGTTTATTAAATAGTCGTCATTTCTATTGATTTAGCACCATTTTCATCAATTTGGTGAAATTTTCTTCAATTTGGTAACATTTAAAAAATTCTCTAAGTTAGCGATATTCTGCTGAATTTGTCGCCAAAATTTCCCCAAGATTTATTGGAGAACTAGGTTATTATTATAGTAGATAAACAGTTGGCGTCCTAATACAAAACTATTACACAAAATAGCTTCTATTGTGAATGCAATGAGCGAGATCCACGAGAATGATATTAACAATTTTATTGCATAATATTACATATGAAAAGTGAACATATTTCACAATAGTCAATAATTTTATTAATTTTATTTTATTTTTCGATAAGTTTGAAAAATGTGCAATATCTTGAGAATGGTTAATGCTAGCGTTTTAATGTTTATGCTAATCGTTTTCTAATGAAAAATTACATAAGAAATGATTGTAATATTAATGGTTCTGATTTCTTTATGATTTTTTATTATAAAAATCTTTGGTCTCACGAACATTTGATTGAGTTTAAAATCAACAGCTACACACATACTTACACACACACATACACACACACATACAGACTGACATCGCTTCAACAACTTTTGATTCAAGTTCAGGTATGCTTGAAACGTGCTCTCCAGTCGAAAACTCGAATTCGAATTTTCAAACGTGTTACAATATTTTCCTCTTACAGTATTCTATGTATACAAGGAAAGTAAAAATAGTGGCTTCTACAGACGACACAGACAGAAACACAACAAACATCTTTTTTAATTATGTAAGATTTAAGCCTACGAAATTTCTTCCGTGTTTGGTTTTTACAGCACGAATTGCAGACATAAATGCAAAATGTTCGGCTTTTCAGATTTCTCTGAATCAATTTAAATTTGTAGCCGAGTGCAGCATTTACGTGACACTGGAATCGTGTCGCAGTTTGTATTGCGTTACACTTGAATATAACTCTAAGAAACATATTCTAGGCATACTAAGAAACATATTCTAGACATGTTAAGAAAGATATTCTAGACATATTAAGAAATATATTTTAGACATTAAATGCTAAGCGGACCTTTTTTTCGACGTAAAAGACTTGTTGACCACTAGAGTGATTAATATACATCGACGAATGATATTTATTTTTGATCCAGAACAGTGTTGCGCAACCGCAATCTGACTGATTGGGGTCGCAATCCAAATTCGTGACCCCAATCATGACCCTGATAGCAGGGTCACGAGTTTTTATAAAGAGGTCGCCAAATTCTTTTAAGACATATAAGATACAAAACAATGTTTATTTTTTGTATCAATATACAGATTTAAGATCAAATTTTACTATAGGGCTGTCAAACATTTTGCATAATTTTTGTAATACTACTGTTTTCTTGTTTTAATATTATCCAACATACTATTTCTTACTAGCTGAAACATTGGCATTATAAATTGTTAAATGAAACTAATATTGGCGAAAAACACATCCTATAATAAAAATGTATATTTAATTATAGTTTTCAGTTCATTGTTTTAAGTACTTGGTGGTATAGGGACTCCCACATAAAACAACACGTCATAGTCACAGTAGCAAAAAATCTGATGTGGGCAATACATGACTTTCCCTGCAGACTCAAATTCATATTTACTTTATTTCTTTAATGATTCATTAGATTGAATTTAATTGCACAAAATAACACTAAATTTTCATTTTTAATTCACTTTTTGTTTTTGTCTGATATTGGACATTTTTCAGAAGCGACGTAACAAAAATGCAAGAAATCTCAAATATCTTGAGAACGGTTAGTTCTACAGTATAACCAAGTGTGTTATATTCTTTTCCTCGTCAAAAATTGAGTATAAAACAAGAATTTAATTGATACATTTGATCATACGTAGTCTGTTTCTTTAAATTGTGGCGATTTTTGCGGGTCATTTCGTAAAAAAAGGCAGGTTGTTCTTTTCCAAATCATACTAAAATCTAATCAGCACCAGAGTATCCTACAGGTAACTTATCTACCAAATTTTGTGAAATTTGGTCAATTAGTATTTTAGCTAGATCGGGTAAATGAAATTTTTACTGGCCGTTTCGCAAACAAAGGCGGGTTCTGTTTTTACTAATCGTACCAAAACTAATCAGCACCAGGATCACATCCAAGTGACTTACCTACCAAATTTTATGAAATTCGGTCCATTAGTTTTTGAGTTAGAGTGGATACATGCATTGCACAGACACACAGACAGACAGCCAGACACAGAGACATACACACATACAGACGTCACGCTAAAAATAGTTTTTCGTATTCTAGAGGTCTCGACACGTGTAGATCCGTCGAAAACTCGAGTTGTGATTTTCGGTATAATTCCAATACTTTCCCCACACATTACCATGTATTGCAGGGAAAGTAAAATCACCTGTGAAATGATTAACACCGTAAAATAATTCGTAACTCACTTTATTCCGCAACTTCACGTGTTGCATTTCTTTTCAAGCAATTGTTTTAATTGTCTTTCTACCTTGCCAGATATTGTTTTGCGTTTTCAAATCAAAAACAGAAAACCATAGCTTTCTTACGTTGCGATTAAATCGCTGTCCTTAACAGCAGCACAGATCTAGAAGACTGAATATTAGCACACTTATAGTGTGAAGCACGAGACAGAAACTAACGAAGCCGAGGTTTTGATTTTCTCCACTGAGGAGCAAAAAAATTGTCCTTTTCGAAAAGCCATTCCAGTTATTCTCAAAGCCTCGTTTGCCTAGTCATTGGTATGACTGAGTCTTTGAATACTTATAGTACTAACCAGGGTAACAAAACTATCACAACCGAATTTTTAAATTCTGTCCCACAACGAGAGAAAATGACAGGAGTTATCTAAAAGGTAATCGAAACCCTACTGAAGCTCCCCCGTTGACCTAGAAGGATAAATATTTTCACATTTACAATAACATATGAATAACAGAGCCTAGAGAAGTCGGATTTGATGTCTTTCCCGCGGATCGAGAATTTTCTTCAAGATCGATAATTTCTTCCGGTTTTCGGGCTAAACAAGACAGATCAATCATGCCTGAAGCATTGATTATGAAACACTTTCCAACTGCAATGCAATTTTATTTAAACATCTCTAAAATGCAATACATTCAGAGCTGATATTTTTAAAATTATCACAATACTACAATAGTTTATTAAATTTGAAAACTTAAAACTCCATCGAAAAAAATGAACTTTATCCAAGTAACGTCAACGATATATAAATCACCTGGATCGCTATGTAAAAGCAGAGAATATTTCATTCATACACTTTGATTCCATTCCTTTCATTCAGCAGTGATATTTTTAAAATTATCACAATACTACAATAATTTATTTTGGTTTAAAACTTAAAACCATGGAGGTAAGTGTATTTTCTAACTCCATGCTTAAAACTTCATCGAAAAATTCAATAGTATAAAATCGTCTGCGTCTCTATGTAAAATCAATGAATGTTTCATTCATATCAGCTATATTGCAGACTCCAGAACTAAATAATTTTGCGTTAAAATGTTCAGCAATTTTTATGCAACTCATTTTACAGCTTGATGTGTTTACATTCTCCATACCTAAAAATTAGCCTTCGTGGTAGAAATAATCAAAGTTTGATGATCATTAAAACGCCAAAATATTGTAATTGCGTTGGCGCAGTATATAGGTGCACAGAAAAATAAAAAAAATAAAGCGGTTTTAGGACGGATGAAACACTAAATATAAATTAAAAAGAACTTTAAAAATCACGATTTTGACACAAGATGATTTTTATTTTGAAGTATGCAAGATGATTTTTATTTTGAAGTGGGTCACGTGATATCTTCATATAATATGGATGCAATAATTATTTTAATTTTCTTTAAAAAACTACCTAACATATTTTGCTAATTTTTTTTTTATATATTTTATGGGGTAATTTGAATATTTTATAAAATTTTCGAAACAATTTGTGAATTTTAAATTTGCTTAAAAAAGGTTTGAAGAATTAGGTCCCACAGAGTTCAATGTATTTCATTTTTTCAACACTGGTTCAATCCAAAACTAATTGGGTGATGTTATTCATTTGCATTCCCCTATGTCTCACAGACAGTCTGAACAACATACTAAAATTTCATTTTGATAAAGTCATTTTTACGGCAGTTATCGTGCGAATTGACAGACAAACAGACAGACAGAATGAACAAAGTCATAAACACTTTTCAAATATGTTGCAAAGTGTGTACAATGTGATAAAGAAAGTTGGAACTTATTTGTTTAAGATTTTTAGTTCCCCAAGTCTTTCACGGAATAAAATTCTATCTACTGTATAATCATCTTAAGGTTTTAAATAACTTCAGATCTCCTAGAGAATATAAGAACTGTTTTCATTTAAATGAAGTGATTTTCCAAATTAAAGATATGACACGGTATTCATGAATTCCAGCCTAATTAGAAGCTTAAATATTAAAATTGAAGTATTATACTAGTTAACTTGACATATACTAGATAAATTCTCTTGAGAAGGAGAAGTCAGATGTCTTAGTTACGAGCCATTAAAACTCAAACAATACTTCGGATGGAATCAAAATCTATCTTACTAAAAGTTAAAATATTAGTGTACTACTTATAAACAGTACTTTACGTCCTTTTTAAGTCCACATTAACACAAGAATTCTACAATGAGTACACGGGGGAAATAGCAAGCATGGCAAAAAGTGCAGAGAGAGGTTAGAATTGTTAAATTTACATATGAGCTCAAATTCAGCATTTCTTTTAGTTTGAGTCGTAAATTTTTATGGTGAAAAATTTAACTCACACTTAGATGCATAATTTATATAACAGTCGATTTGTTTGGTTAGAAGTTTGTTCAAGAATTTAATGGGTTTTATGTATTTAAAATTTTTATTTCTAATTATATATTTATTTAAACAGTAGTAGATAAACGTATAAATATAGTTAATTAAACTTTATTTTTTATCTTTCAATATATATCTATCTCGTAAATATAAGATATTTTTCTTTACTTAAGCGTTACTTTCCCTGCATGCATAGTATAGTGGGAAAGTATTGTCGGTCGAAAATTTGCATTCGAATTTTCCATTACTGAGCGAGTTTCAAGTATCTCAGGATTCGAATCGAATGTTTTTGAGGTGATGTCAGTGTATATGCGTATATGTATGGATGCTAGTGTTAGTGAAAGTATATTAGGTCTAGTATGCGTGCGTGTACGCTGGTGTGCGTGTATGTATGTTAGTATATATAGGTGTGGTTCCGCCATAACTGCGTGCCTGCGTAGTTTGTCCAGTCAATGTAGTTAATGCGCATGTATGTGGCAAAGGTTTTAATGTCCTGCATTCGCCAAACTTAAGTTTCGAGTTTCAAGTTTCAATATTATGAGTACCTTCAAACTGCTGGATTCGGCTCTTAATTACTACTTTAGTCTCGGCTCTTACTGCCACGCGTGTATTTCTTTGATGCAAATTATTAAGTTTCGTTATGTTTTCTTTAATGTAAATTATAAAGTTTCATTATGTTTTCTTTAATGTAAATTATTAGGTTTCAATATGTGTTCTTTGGAGTTACTTGTTAATAAAGTATTAAGTTTCATTATATTTACTTTAATGTAAATTATAAAGTTTAATTATGTTGTCTCTTATGCAAATTATTAAGTTTCAATATGTTTTCTTTGGAGCTACTTGTTAATAAATTATTAAGTTTCATTATGTTTTCTTTAATGTAAATTATAAAGTTTCATTTTATTTTCTTTGGTGTAAATTATTAGGTTTCAGTATGTTTTCTTTGGAGTTACTTGTTAATAAATTATTAAGTTCCATTATGTTTTTGTTGGCATTATTTGATAATAAATTATTACGTTAGAAGATATTAGACTTTGCTAGGGAACCAGTCTACTATACCAATCCTGGGAGCAATTGGCCATATAGGCATGTTAATGTGTATGCCCTTTAGTATGTGGATGTAATATCTCATAAATAGAGAGTTTCGAAAAAAATGGTGCGAATTGTATAATAAGTGGATACTGGAACCACATTGATTTTAAACTCGATCGAACGTTTGGAAGATCCCCAAATTTACAAAATATTTTAAAAAAATCAATAAAATATCAAACCATTAAATAATGTTACATAAATAATATAATTATTTTATACAAAATGTTTCATTAGAAAACGAATGATATACACTTTAGAACGGTAGCTAGAACTGATTTCGGGATATTGTAAGTTTTTTAAGTTATTTTATCTAAAAACATATATACATGTTAAAAGTAGTATATATCGTCAAATATGGTCACTTTCCATCTGCGATATTATGCGACAAATTCGTTATCCATGGACCTAATTTATATGTAAGAAAATCACTAATCAATTATTACGTTACTCGGCTTTTCTGCATCGCTTAGTGAGAAGTTGTTTTGACCTTTGCAACTAATTTAGCACCATATTTCAAAAATTTTCGAAACCGATGCTATATTTATTTAAATGTTGCAAAAATGTGAGGAAATAACTGTACATTAACGTAAATGGTGCCAAATTTTTGGATCAATTATTAAAATGTCTTAATATATGGACTGCAGAACTCTCTTAATATATGGACTGCTATTGCTTAGCAGATTCTAGCAACATTTCTAATTTAAATTTAGATTTTCGCAAATTATAATTTAATTTGGTACTTCGAAATTATGTTACATGCAGTCATATAGAAAGTCGCTAAATGTTAGCGTACAATTCAACGTTAAATACGTTGTGTCGTAGATATTGTTCATCATTGTTTCGCACTGAATGAAGTAAAGTTACCGTATTATGTAGCGAAAGTGATGTGCTGCCCACATCAGATTTTTATATATTTCGGAATAGATTTAAATTAGAGAAACGTTTTTGAATAAAAAAATGTGATTTTCTGTAATAAATGGTGTTAGTTATAAAGATTAAAATAATCAAAAATAAAATTTTACATACGTAACAATTATTATGATTCCAAGGCTATCAAGTCATAAACCAAACTCCTATTTACTGTAGTAAACGTAATAGTTAATTAAAATATACTGAATGTACCCAATTCTTAGAATAATTTAGTATATAGATTAGAATTATTTTAAGTATGGAAGCTAATTACGTTGGAAAAATATGTACAACCGTAGCAAACCCGAAACACCCGACGGCCATTGCACAATATGCATCACAGAACGAAACGGAAGATATCATTTGGTGGGGATTAATGTTCTCCATAAGTATCAGTATTTAAAATTTGCTTACGGGGCCATATTTATAATTATTTTGGCAGTAACTCCAAAATCTTCAACCATTGATCATTACTTATTTAGATTCTATAGATAATTTTATGCGAATTTTTAAAAAGTTGTTCGATATTTGCTCATCCTAATGTTTAATGAGTTTTCAAGCTTTTGGGATATATATTCGAGATGAATTAGTTTTCCACGAAAGTTGTTTCTGTATATGTTTCTACGAAAAAACCCTCAAGAAATTCATGTAATTTTAATTTTCAAACATATTTTAAATATTTATCATTAAATATTAAATTAATTTTCATAAGAATTATGAATAGAAACAGTGGACATTTTTGACACCATTCGTTGTATAGCTGCATCCAAAACATCGATATACAAAGTTTCAGTTTTTCCCGTGCAGTATTTAGTGTACTATCACATTTCATTCGAAATTTGGTGATTATTAGGCTTATTGGAGACCATTCCTGAAGTGTCAAAAGAAATTGCTCATAAATAAAAAATAGTAAATACATAAATGAAACTGAATTAAATATGAAGCTAGGAATTTTGCCAGTTTTTGTAATGACTTTTGTATTTTATATTGTGTTTGTTATGTAGAAAATATCGATTTATTAAATGTGCAGTCAAAATTCAATTACCAGGGGCATTTTTGGTGCATCTTATAATTAATTAAACCAAGACCTTTAGTTTTGAATGCATTCTGAACCGCTACATATACCCAGCTATGCAGGGTGTCGCTTATCTCATACGGGTATCGAACTTGACACTCTAGGAATGGCCTTCAAGCGCCAATGCAGACTTAGAATTTTTTGAAATCTAGGAAACTTCGGTGTTCAATCTCTGGTTTTATACGTTCAGTGGCTGTATTAGCTACCTAAGTTTAGGGGGCTATATCCTCTTTCATTGAGGATGCGCATTGACGGAACTGCGGAGAGCCTGTGATAAGAGCGCCAAAATGTGGTTTTATCCTGGTTGAAATAATTCCTAGCTCCGCCGCTGGGATAAGAATAATTAAATATTAATAATTTCTTTGAAATTTTACTGTATAAATATTGTATTACAAAACTTAACATTGATATTACAAACAAAACATGGGATATTTAAACAGAAAATATTTACGTTTTTATAATAAACATCGGTTATAATGCAATGATCAACACATGACCATTTTTTCTGAAAAAAATACAAGCAAATAAAAAATAACATCGTACTAAATAAATCATACGGATAATATTTAAATACCAAATTTTGGGGAAAATATTTTACTTCTCCTATATTGTTATTGGAATAAAACTTTGATGATTTTTGAAAACCATCTTTGATTAAAAACATCGAACACCGCACCGAACTCATCGATATTTCAAAAGCAACGGCTATCGATGCGTAACACTAAACTAAAATGTCCCCCAAATTAGGTGAAAGCAACAAAACATTATATACAGGCGGAACCAAACTATCAGATTGCATGTGTATACATACAGATAATTAGTGACCTCACACCATAAATTTTAGAAAGTTATTTTTCTATCGGATTCGCAGGCAGCAATCCAGGCCATTAGTTTTGTAGAAGTCCACCAAACAACTGAAAAACTCCAATGTTGAGGAATTTCTTCGGATTTTATGACTAAAAGTAAACTAGTAGTTCTACAATGGATCTCTTGATATTGCGGCATTTTCAGGAACGAACAGGCAGATTTTCTTGCGTGAAAAGGCATGACATAACCGCAACCAACATACTCCGAGATGTCTTATCATTCAATAAAGCTATACAAAATCGTATTATGAACCTGAATTACCAAGAACAATTGCCAGGCAGAGTCATGGCAAAGCGTGGAAGAGAGAGAATCTCGCTATGATACTCGATAGGCTACGACGCGACTCAGTGGCTCTATTCCGGTTATTGACAGATCATGACTCTTTGAGAGAGTATTTCCATAGAAATAGAATTTACGACCATCCATTTTGTCCATTTTTTATTTTATTGGAACCAATGAATAGAGCCAACCTGTATCGTTGTGGTGACTCCGCCTCATATTGGTGAACTAAAGAACTTTTGAGACAATGACTTCGGTCATACACTCTTCTTGTTCTATTATTACTTGTATTTTGTATTTTTTCCTGACATTGGAAAAAATATTTGTATATACAAACTATAAGTTTACTGTAAGATTTTCTACACACATAAAAATTATCTGAAAAAGTTTAAGAGTCATTACTATGAAGAATGGTTATTAATAACCATTACTAATAACAATAATAATAATCATTGCTACGAAATGTTGAAATTGCTTTTCTAAAAATGCATTCAAAATTGTGATACGCTTGTTATAGTTTAAAGTTGAGAAGGGTAAGTTAACTATTATGCAAATGAATCGGAGCAAATGCATCGGAATCTCTATAAATTTACATTTCTATAAATTTGTATAAGCTCTGATAGATACTCATAAATATTAAAAGTGATCCTAGATAAAACGAGGCAATTTTATTGATCGCGCAGTCCTTGAATAAGGGATCATGCAATTATAATTCAGAGACGTGATCTGACTGCTAATGTATGAAGGTAAAATAAACCATGGATTTTCACAGTTACATATTCTTATCTGTATGATACTTAGAAGTTTATATCTTTGAAAACTTTACACAATTTGCACAACAAATTATCTAAGAACTTTTCTGGTTAAAACATAGAGTTGAATGTTCACTAATATTTTTGAATTTGTTTATATTCGTATGCATTTTTGGAGTTTTATTTCAACGAATATTCTTAAAGTTACAAATTCAACCTACAGCAGGTTTTAGAAATACTTTAATCTTTCTAGCAGCATAATATACATAGATGGCCCAGTTTTCTTCTCAATATGAATTATTAGCAGAAATTAGGAGTTAACTATACTGCAGCTTAAAATATTTGCTATATTCTCCACATTTATCTTACAAAAACCAGCAAAGATTGTACATATTAGAAAATTAATTCCCATTATTAAGCAATGATAAAGCAATTTTACAAAAAGAACTATACATGGTGTCCCAAAGGTCCCGTAACGAAGAAAAAACTCTATAAATAGTGATACTGGACTTACAAATATTATGCAAAGCTGTACTAAAAACCGTATGTTCTAATCTATGAAAGTAATTTAAGAGCTCTTGATGTTATATTTCGAAATTTATCAAAACTGTTTTTTTAATTATCTGTTTAGTTTATTATAGTAGGTTTTTTTACCCACAAAAATCATGCTCAACGACGTCAATGATGTTATTATACCTTTAAAACTGATTGAGAAACACAATTATTTTTATAAAAATCGAAATTTCCATATTATTCCACACACTGGGAAATTTAGTCGTATTGAATACTATTTTTAAAACAAGAATATTAACGATTCACTAAATTCATGATTTAAGAGTAAAAAACAGGTTAAAAGTTTTTGAAAAATAATTCACAAGTGTCATTTAATTAGTGTACGTAGCGGGGATAACCATCCAAGAGAAAGTTAGTTGGTATTATATGGCGCAATATATGTACATACCTAGGAGGACGTATCACTACAGTATCCGCTTGTTTAAATATGACGTTCTGAATAATTCTAATGATTTATATGCTATTCTAAATAAGTGACAGATGGAAAAAAGAGGAAACACATTTTTCCAAAACAAATTTTGATTTTATTGCAATTTTTCAATAACATTAAAATGCTACTCCTCCTCCATAATATGGCTTACAGGATGATTTTTTTCTCAAATGTTGATCAAGTGCTTATAAATATAATACTTTGTAAAAAATAATTTTAAATAATAATATACTATAGAAAAATGTGAAAAAAATAGCTAATATTTCTATTTTACAATTTTTTAACAAATCAGGTTTTTGTGCAATTCCCAAATCGATACTTAATTATGGAGCATAAACTGAAGATCTCTAGAAAAACAATCTAGTTATTGCAAAAGTAATAGGCTGTAGATGTAAGTGTAATGTATGAACAAGAAAGATCAATCATGCTTAAAGCATTGATTATGAAACACTTTCCAACTTCAATGCAATTTTATTTAAACATGTCTAAAATGCAATACAGTCCTCGATAATATTTTAAAACGTATCACAATACTACATTAATTTATTATATTTGAAACCTTAAACCTTCATCGAAAAAAATTAACTTCATTCAAATGACGGCATTAAAGTATAAACTGTCTGGTTTAAATATCTCTAAAATGTGATACATTCCTCGGTAATAATTTTAGAATTATCATAATACTGCGATAATTTATTATATTTGAAAACTTCATCGAAAACAATTGAAATGCATTCAAATGACGTCATAAAAAAATAACACGCCTGGCTCTTTCTATAAAAGCAACATTTCATTCATAAATAATTCCCCCATTCATGTCATTCATCACAATACTATAATAATTTATTTTATTTAAAAATTAAGACCATTGAGCTACAAGTAAGTAATCTCTATGCGTAAAACTTCATCGAAAAATATCGTCCTTCTCTTTCTAAAATCAATAAATATTTCATTCATATCAGCTAAGCAGAATCCATGGACTAAATTATTTTGTGTTAAAGAATTACAGCGATTCTAATACAACTCATTCTATATATTTTGCTGTTTACATTTTACATAGGTGAAAAATAGGCTTAATAGTAGAAATAATCATATTTGGATGAGCATTTAAACTGAAATATATTGTCATTGCGTTGTTTTAGTATGTAGATGCACAGAATTTAGGAAAAAATAAAGTAGTTTTAAGACGGATACAACACTCAATATGAATTAAAAAGAACTTTAAAAATCACGATTTTGACACAAGATGGATGCCATATATCATTTTGAAGTGGGTCATGTGATCGTTTCATATCATGGACACGTGATCGCTTAATATAAGAGGTGTTATTATTATTTTAATTTTTATTTAAAAAACTACTGAATCTATTTCGCTGAATTTTTTTTTATATATTTTATGGAACAATTTGAATATTGCCTAAAATTTTCGAAGCAATTTGTGAATTTTAAATCCGCTTAAAAAATGCTTGAAAAATTAGGTTCCATAGGGCTCAATGTATTCCATTTTTTCAACCCGGGTTCAATCCAAAACTAATTGTGTGATATTATTCATTTATATTCCCATAGGTCCTATAGACCGTCTGAACAACATACTAAAATTTCATTTTAATTAAGTCATTTTTACGGCAGTTATCGTGCTAACGGACAGACAGACAGACAGACAGACAGACAGACAGAATGAACAAAGTCATAAACACTTTTCAACTTTGTTGTAAAGTGTTAAAAACGGAAATAGGAGAAAATGAACTTTGAAGTTTAAGATCCTGAAATTAGTTCAAATTAATTATTTGGATTTGAATAAAAAGTGAACCACATATTGTTCCTATCCTTTAGATTAGTTTTAAAGCATCTTGAACTTTAAGTAACTCCTCTTTTATAGAAACTTTATCTCAGAAGTTTAGTTCTTTTTTACAAATAAACAAGCCTTTTCATATTGTGCCCTATTGTTTCATATTGCTCGTCTTTTCTGAAAGAAAAAGTTAAAACTCGTATTTCCGTTCATAATGTTCAACAACTATTTTTGCATCCTCCTGGGTTTTCATCAGGGTCTTAGTGGCCTCTACATTAACTTTGCTGATGGGTACTCCATGGTGGAGAAGTCGTCTTCATCTGACCATAATTTCTAGACGTTACAAAGAAAAAGTTCTAGTTTTTCCAAAATAAAGAGTAATAATTTTATTTAAAATTATGTGTTTAAAGTACTATTATTTATGACTTAGAGATAACATGGCAAAATGTCGTAAATAATTTGCAAAATGCTTCCTTTTTTTTCAAACTGTAATTGAAAGACATGTGAATCGAATTTAATTTTAATTACCAAAATAGTTTGACATATGATGGTTACGAATGTTAAAATGTACGAATGTTAAAATGCTACGAATATTTTAAATATACAGCTCCTAGCAATACATCATAAAGTTTTCCTTATAAAAATATTATGAAAAACTTTGTACGATACATACATGGAACAGATCTGACACTCCACGTGTTGCGGGAAAGTATTTTCGTCAGTCGTAGCACTGGACACACTGTATTACAGTACCCATAAATGTAATACAGTATTAAAGTATAGTACTGTATTATAGATCGTTGAAATATTTCTTAATCGAGATCTTATTCTAGACAAATTTTATTGGAGTTAATTTTCTAACATCAATATAAAGTAAGTTATAAAAAATATTGTAAACAACATATTCGTATACAACAGGTGTTGTTAAAACAAATTAATTCCAAGGCAAGAAAAATATGACTTCTATTGCTGCACTAAAACTATAATTATATAAACTATAACTATAACTGTGTTAAAAACTATAATTTAAACACGTATTTGTACTGTAGGATGTTTTGAACAAGCTGATTTTGTACTGTGAAATTGTCACTATTTATAGTGCATTAAAACTATTCTATTTCGTCATAAAATAATAACATTCATATTAATACATTATATAAATACACTTTTATAGTAGTAAAGATAAATTTGGGAATGTTTATTTTCCACAAAAAATGTTTACTTATGATGCTGTAGTTGCAAATGAGAGTAAATTTGATTTTTCCTTCAGAAAATGAATTATAATCGTAAATTGTGGTAGCCAGTCAAAGCTAAAAATATTTGTTAAGATTTGTGATGGTTGAAATGTTTTTCGTATCTCATACTCAAAATCAGCGTCCTACTGCAATAACTGTCATATTAATCATATAGAAAAATAAAAATGGCGGTAGTAAATGAATGTTTGCTTTTCATCATTTTTAAATTTGACAAGAAAATACATTTAAATACTTAGCTTCTTGGTTCATTCAATAGATTTTGCTTGGAGATTTTAACGCAAGAAAATGTTTTATTTCTAAAGATAAACATTGTAGATGAATCATTTATCTTTCTTGAAGATCAATATTTACTGTTTTCATATATTTTATTTTACATATTTTTAATTAGGGAAACACATGACACAATCGATTTTCCGTTATGCCAAGCACAATGCAGTTGTTTGGGTTCCATAACATTGTTTACATACAATCTTGCTATTTAATATTTGTATTGTTATAGCTTTTGAAATGCCTCTGAGAAAAAATAAATATACCATTTAAACAATATTGTAGATATCTGATGTATTGCAGATGAAGTGTTAATATTTAAAGTAAGGGAAATGTGGGGAAAGTCGCAACTATAATAAAAAAAAATCTGATGTGGGCATCACATGACTTTCCTTATATAATTCAATGAATTTACTTCTTTACCGATGAAAAATTGATGAAAAGATTCACGGCTCAGTGTTTGTAACGTTAAATTCTACATTTGGCGCTGTAAATTGTACGGATGACAACATCTAAAACTATTTCGTTCCCAATTAACTTGCATTTTAAGCAGCTCTAAATTAACAATTATCAATATTGGTAACATTCTCAATAAGCAATACAGTCCATATATTTAAATATTTTAATATTAAATTCATTAATTAGGCGTCATTTTCATTAACTTTTGGCGTCATTTCTGTAATTTTGACGATATTTTCGTCAATGTTGGACCAAATATCGCCAAGTTGGCGATATTTATAAGAGCATTTATTATATAATAAAAGGTACACCCATCATATGAAGGTATTAAAAATTAACAAAATATTGCATCCTCTTTGGCTTCATATCTATTAATTTGGCGACATTTTTATCAATTTAATAACATTTTTTGGCAACAGTTTCGTCAATTTGGCTACATTTAAAAATCGCCAAGTTGGCGATATGCTGTCAAAATTTGTCGCCACAATTTTTCCAATCGTTACAGACGGAGTCTTTTGGTAGATTATTATATACTTTCTAAAATATTGAATTTTAATCAATTAGTTGTCATTTTCACTGATTTAGAGCCATTCTTATTAATTTGGCAACATTCTTATTACTTTGACGGCATTTTCATCAATTTGGAGACATTTGAAGAACTCGCCAAGATGTTCTCGCCAAATTCATCGTTAAAATTTCGTCAAGCATTATGGTTCGAAAAATAGATTATTCTTATAGCAGATAAATGACTAACATCGTCCAAATACAAAAATATTACTAAAAGTATTTTCTCTTGTAGTAGATTCTTATTATTTCCAAATCATTAGATTTCATAAATTAGTCTTCATTTTTACAGATTTAGCGTCATTTTTATTAATTTGGTGACAATTTAATCAATTTGGTGATATTTTCTTCAATTTGGTTTCGCTTAAAAAACTCACCAAGTTGGCGATATTCCGACAAATTCGCCGCAAAAATTTAGCCAAACATTGTTTATGGAGAAATAGGTTTGTCTTATGTTAAATAATGGCGTCAAATTACAAAGCTATTACCCTAAGTGTCTTCTCTCAAGAATGGAACGAGCTAGATCTACGAGAATGATGATAATGGATTTATCGCAAAATATTACATATGAATAGTGAACAGATTTCACAAAAAAATTTTGATTTAACTTTTTTAATTATATGTGATTTTTTTGATAAATTTATTTGAAAAATGTGCAATATCTCGAGAATAGTTCTTGCTACGTTTCTGAAGTTTATGTCAACCGTTTTCTAATGAAAAATTACATAAATGATTATCTACGTAACTTTATTGAATAGTTTAAATTTTTGATGATTTCTTTTAAAAATACATTTCAAAATTTAGGAGCGTTCTGAACATTCGATTGCGTGTAAAACAATAGGCTTCCAGTATTTACTGATTGTGATTTTTGTATCAAATGTTGTTCGAATCCCTTGATTCGTTCGTAAGATATCGAATCCACAGACTCACTGACACATACACACACACACACACACACACACATCATGTCAAAAATGTCTGATTCGTGTTCAGGGATGCTTGAAATGTGCTCTCCCGTTGAAAACTCGAATTCGAATTTTCGACACAGTCGCAATACCTTATACATTATACTATGTATATAAGACAAGTAACAATCTTGAAAAACATTAAAAAGTATCACAAATTTAAAATAATAATTATGACGACACTCATCCAGTGACCTGAATAAAGCCTCCAGATCAAGTGATTGGCATAAAACTCGTCACAGCTTCTTGATCTCCAGAGACTTTCTGCTTTGCATGTGACGCATGCGCAACGTCTCCGCACTGGCTCATAAAAGCCAGCCTCAGAACATTCTCATCAGCGATACGGACATTCTTATTCGGATGACTACGCTCAAGCATGTTATGATGTAGCGCCATGCTATTTAAATAACTTGTAAAAGTAGCAAGTTCTTTTAAATGAACATTGCATTTTATGATGGCATCTGTAATGATTAAGATACGACATCAACATTCCTTATAGAGAAGTGACTCGGAAGTGACGACTACAACTTTTCTGAGACGTGATGCTCCAACTTTCCTGAGACGTGATGGCTCCAATTCACAGGAGACGTAGTGCTTCAATTTAAGTGAGTAACTACTTCAATTTATCGCCAGTTCTTAAAAAAAGGACGTGTTCAGATCCTAATGCGATATGTCTACAATTGAGAATACCGAAACTCTTTAGACCTCAGCCAACGACGCAAAAAATGATTCAACTTCTAAGGAAGATTTTAGCTCTGTTGAGCTTTCAAAGCACCTCCGTTTTGGAAAACAAACCGAGATTTATGATTTTTGTCCTTAGACTCTAAATTCCTGGTGTCGGGAATCGTAAATTAGAAAAAAAAGTCATTGTGTAATTCAACACTGGATTGTGATATATTGACTCGTGACAGATCCGATTCGCACACCTCCAGAGAATGAACCATATTAAGTGTTAAAAAAAGGTTCATTTCGCACTTTACAGATTCTGAAGTCACAAAATTTCGCACCCTTTTGAAAGAATTGCAGAAGACAGGAAACAAAGTCATTTACTCCGTGAAATGCAAGATCTCTCCGGAACAAAAATATACGAAGATATACTTCATACGTTGTTCTTCCAATGACTACCTGTACATATGCAACACATTTTATCAATTAGCTCAGAATCACTGAAAACCATTTCTTAAATGGCGGATGAAATCTACGATGTTTAAACTTCAATTACTATATCAGATGTAGGAGAAAATAGTCATATTTCGCGCTTAGAAGCTCAAGTTGCAAACCTGACGAAAATCGTAGAGCAATTTTCAATAAAACTGCTAATGACTGAGCGATCCAGACAACGAACTCAATCACAATCAAAATATCAACTGCAAACAAGATTTCGATCGCAAGTGTGCAAAACTCTGCAAATTTCAAACGGAAAACTATTCGCCTCTATCATTTCAGCGACGAAGCATAGAAACCTTGAAAACAGTCGCTTATTCATATATGACAAGCTATCTCATATAAAATTTCTAGTCGAAAGCTGCGCAATGATATCCGTTCTTCCAAGCAACAGGCATATTGTCACAGTAAAAAAAAGAATTCCCGTTATACGCAGCAAACAAATCTAAAATCAAAACGCTTGGAACGAAATAACTGATTTTAAAATTTGGATTCCAATAAAAATCCATTTGGAATTTCGTAATTGCCGATGTTTCTCGAGCAATTTCAAGTGCAGACTTCTTAGCAAAATTCGGATTACTAGTCGACATGGAAAATGAAAATCTAATCGACAGCTGTACAAAAGTCAGTATAAAAGGAAGTACGACGCAGATACCCTCACTTGGACTGACAACCGTGAGTAATGAATCACCATATACTCGTTTGCTAAAGGAATTTCCAAGTTTAACGCAAACCAACTCCTTGCAAGTCATAAAGCATAATACAACTCACTATATTCAGTCTCGAGGACCTCCAGTTCATGAGAAAGCAAGACGTTTAGCGCCCGACAAACTAAACACAGTCAAAAAAGAATTCGAATTTCTTCAACGACAAGCCATCTGTAGACGATCAAAAAGCCTATGGGCAAGTCCCATACACGCCGTTACGAAAACAGACGGCGGATTTCGAGTATGCGGAGACTGCAAAAAGATAAATGCAGTTCTTTACTATCTAGTTCCTGAAAACAAAAAACGCAACAGTTCGCCAAGTACAGTGGATCGAAAGTACAAAAACTGCTTTTCAAGAATGCAGAAATTTACTTTCCAGTGCCCCACTATTTATTTATCCTACAACAAATGATGAATTTTCACTTTCAGTAGACGCATCTTTAGTAGCGATCGGATCGGCATTGCAACAAAAACAAAATGGAAAATTATGCTAATTAGTATTCTTTTCTCGCAAATTAAACGGTACAGAATGGAAGTACAGTGTTTACGACCGTGAAATTCTTACAGCATATTCTGCCGTAAAGCTTTTTCGGCACATGCTAGAAGGAAGAGATTTTATCTTATACATCGATCACAAACCTCTTATATTTGCGTTTCAACAAAAAATCGAAACGATGACTTCACGCCAATTAAGACACCTGGAAAGTATCAGTCAATTTACAACTAATATCCAGTACATTCCCGGTTCAACAAATGTAGCAGTTGACACACTTTCTCGTATAGAAGAGATTCATACACCAAATGTGCTGGATTACGAAGCAATAGCAAAAGCATAAACTGATGGCAAACTAAACGATCTCAAAAAATCTTATCCTTCGTTACGACTAAAATGTATTGCTATTGATCCATCAGGTACCATACTTCAATGTGACACCTCAACAGGCGAAATTCGGTCGTACATTCCGCAGAGTTTTCGAAAGCAAGTGTTTCACAATATCCACGACCTAGCTCATCCAGGAGTTGGAGGAACCATTAACATGGTTCGAAAACGATTCATTTGGCCTTCACTACGAAAGGACTGTGCCGAAAGGAGTCCGACATGTATCGCATGCCGTAAGTCAAAGATACACCGATCACCTTTAGGAAATTTTAATACACCTAATGGCAGATTTCAAAATGTCCACATCGACATTGTCGGACTTTTACCGGTATCGAAGGGATTTCGATATCTACTCACTTGTGTCGACCGATTTACGCTATGGCCAGAAGCCATTCTATTAGAGGATTAAACTGCAGTCACAGTATCAGAAGGATTTTATTTCGGTTGGATTTTTCGATTTGGCGTACCCGAAGTCATAAGTACTGACTAGGGCCGACAATTCGAAAGTGATTTATTTCACACTAGCAGCATACCCGTTCTTCGTACGGAGTATATAATATAAAGGAACTTAAAATTCACAATTATGTGCAAATTCCTATAGTATACTAAATGATATTTTTAATCAAGATATACTGCTAAAATATTTAACATAATGCTCCTAAAAAGAATTTAAGGAATGTCTGTTCTCGCTATTCAAAATTATCTACACGGGCAGATCTGAAGAATAAAACATCCTGGTCTCTTTTGTAAGCAAATTTACAAAAAATATAGAATTGAATCAATATATGCAAAATAAGAGCGTTAAAATTGTATGGGACCCGTACTACTTATATACGCGAATATTAGAAGATATACCTTGTATTAGTAGATTACATGTATAAATTGAAAATATCAATAAATCCGTAATAGTTAAACCAGAAAGCAGTGCAAATATGTGCCGAAATGAAAGTGCTAAAATTATATGGGAAGATATACCCGTAGTACTTATAATGTCGTAGATTAAAAGATATGCTCCAGTGTTAGTAAAAGATTACCCGTATTATAATATGAGTCTTAAAAATATTTGCCAAAATAAAACAGATTAATTAATAAATTAAAAATATCAATAATCCCCGTAATCTTCATACCAGAAGGCCGTACTTTATTCCAATATATGCCAATATATGTTAAAATATATGCCAATATACCTATACTATGTATATTCTCATAGATTAGAAGATATAGCCGTGCATTTATAGAAGATTACTCTTACAACTTACAATACATGAGTTTCAACAATTTTTGCCGCAATAAAACAAGGCATAAGAAATTGAAAATATCAATAATCTCTGAATCAATAATCCCTGAAAATATCAATAATAATAATGTTTAAATCTGAAGATCGTAATTGATATTATCCAGTCAAAAATACGATGGCAGTGAAATTTATTTTATATACACATCTTTATTATTAAAATCGGAAAAGATTTAATACAAATTTTCTTCCTCATAAACACACTGGATTTAGATCCGTTGCTAAGCGACATGTTATGATTTGCTTCAATTAATTTGGTGGTCAAAATATCGTCTGAATAATGCGATCTCTAATGAAGGTTTGGGGGCATTTTAAAAATTCGCCAAATTTATCGCCAAGTGGGACTATAGAACAGACATCTTCATACCAGACATCTTCATACCACTTGGCGATAAATTGACGAACCATCATCAAAATATTATCCCCCTAAAAAAACACAATTTCATTTATTTAACGCAATTTTATCAATTTCAAGATATTTTTATGGATTTGGTGATATTTTAAAAATTCGCTAAATGTGTTATTAAGTAAGATGGCTGGACTGGCAGACAAATGCTAACGAAACACCAGTTCAGTACTTTCTTCTAGCAAAACAAAATAAATTTCATTGATTTACATCGTTTTTATCAATTTGGAGACATTTCAATCAATTTGGCAACGTTTAAGAAATTTGCGAAGTTAGCGATATCCAGCCAAGTTTGTAGCTCTAAATTTGCAGATCTGAATAAAATATCGTGATCCAGTTTATATATACTAAATGAAAACACTAAAATATTATTAGAAGATGTACCCCTTCTACTCTTTTTCTGTTTCAACAATCGGATAAATGCATTTATTAGGTAGACAGAATATATGAGTTTATTAGCTAAACACAATATATAAGCTTGAAACCTCTTTGCCAAAATAGATGAAAGTGATGTACGCAGTTCGCAATTAATATAATTAAAAGAAAAATCAAACCTTTTTTTTTTAAATATATTTTTATATCCATTTATTTATTATTCAAATCGAAAAAAATAATAGTAATTAGCAAACACATTTAATTTTATTGCGTTGCCGAGCAACATGATATAAGATAGAATCTTCCTCATAAAATGCGAAATTAAATAACCATTTTGATTTCTTTATACTTTTCATCGTTGAGTAAAAGCTTGTGAAAAATATAAGCCATAGAGGTAGATTTTTCCATTTAAATTCATGTTTCAAACAATTCATGCTTTCCGATAGTGACTTATTAGCGCAAAAATCTCCACCAAACTCAGAAATAAAGTTTTATTTCTCTTTGACGTTTTAAACAAACGATTTTCATCCTTTACGTTTGGATAAACCACGGAGTTGGAGAGTAGAACTTCTAGGAAAAAGTTCCGTTTTTCAATAATATCTCGACAACCCCTGGTCTTAGAAACTCGAAATTTGGACTAAATTTATGGCGGGCTATTTTAAGGCTATCCACAAAATTTCATTAAATTCGGATCAGCCGTTTTCCCGTAATGATGAGACAAACAAAAATTTCGTTTTTTACTATTATCTCGAGAACCACGGGTCGTAGGAACTCAAAACACGGACTAAATTTTAAGTGGAGCTATTTCTAGGCTACCCACAAAATTTTATCAAATTCGGTTCAGCCGTTCTCCCGTGATGATGGGACAAACAGACAGACAGACAGACAGACAGATTTTCAATTTTATATATATAGATAAGATTTTTAGGAAGCCGAAAAACAGACCGACAGCATATCACCCTGCCTCCAATTCCACGATGGAACGTTTTCACAACTAATTGAAATCGGCAATACGCTGTTGAGACGCAGAGCGCCGGATAGATGTACTAGCAAGCGTACTTTTGGGAATTCGATCCTCAATCAAAGAACGGCTAAAAGCTTCCAGTTCAGAATTAACCTACGGCATATCATTACGATTTCCATGTGAAATCCTACGTGACACATCACTAAAGGAGATCCCAAATATACACACGAATTCGTTTTATAATTAAGATGACAAACGCAACGACTACGACCAGTTTCTTTGCGAAACGAATTTGTACGTCGACCGTTGCAGACCCCATAGGATGGACCTTTCTCAGTATGCGTACGCACAGGCAAATTTTACACATTGGGTTTCCGAGGACGAAAAAGCAGCATGAGCATTGATCGTTTAAAACCCACATTTCTACTAAAACCATTAGAGGACGAAAAAGGAATACCTACACCGGTTTCTAACCAATCTCCGCCTTTCTCCTTTACATTTACAGTAACCATCAGGTATGGAAGACATGATCGTTTCAGATTCCCAGTTCTTTCTCGATAAGGGTGTGTACCATGGTGATACTCCTCCAGCGATATGCATAAAGCCTCCAGATTATGCGATTAGCATAAAATTCTCCACAGCTTCTTGATCACCAGAGACTCTCTGCTTTGAATGTGACCGCATCGCCTCTGCACTGGCTCATAAAAGCCGCCCCAGAACATTATCATCAGCGATACGGACAATCGTATTCGGATGACTACATTCACGCGCGTTATGATGTAGCGCATGCTATGTAAATAACGTGTAAATATAGTAGTCAGTAAGTTCCTGTAAATAAACTTCTCTATCTAGGATGGCATCTGTAATGATTTAGATACGGCGTCACACCTTCGCCATATCCTCTTAAATAATATTATGATTTATGTAGAATTCTGTTTCGTGTATGAATTTAGATCTTTATTGATTTTAGTCTTACAAGAAGTAAATGGATATAGTTCTATCAAATGGCCACTCTCTCCGACATTGAGGGCAAATAGGTTACTCTATAAAAACGTAAAATACTTAATATCAACTGTCTAAATAATATAGTAACTAATTGACATAAATAATGTTAATTATAAGTATATAAGTGGTACATTATGTTCATTTTTAAGTATAAAAATGAATCTTAATGGAAAGCCAAAATAATTCTTTGTGAAATTACTAAATAAATAAATCGTAAATTTACGCATAAATAATATAGCAGCAAACAATCTGGTAGCTGTTCCGTTTTTGCAATGGATGACAATTATCGCATCTAAATATGAGTTTACTGATATACATATTTCTAGTCATTTTGCCCGTCATTTTATGCCATTGTGAATACAGACAGTAATCTATAAACATCGACATTGTTTTAACAAGAAAGATCAATCATGCATATAGCCTTGATTATCAAACGCATTCCCACTGTGATGCAATTTTTTTAAACATCTCTAAAATGTTATACATTCAGCGGTAATATTTTTAAAATTATCACAATACTACAATAATTTATTATATTTGAAAACTTAAAACTTCATCGAAAAAAATGAACTTTATTCAAATGAGGTCATCGAAATATAAATCGCCTGGTCCTCTACATAAAACCAGTGAATATTTCATTCATACACTTTTATTCCATTACTTTCATTCATCACAATACTACAATAATTTATTTTACTTAGAATCGTACATAAAACTATGGAGGTAAAAGTAATTTCACTTTATGCTTAAAACTTCATCGAAAAAGTCTGCTATGAAATCTTCTGCTTCACTATGTAAAATCAATGAACGTTTCATTCATATTAGCTATATTGCAGACTCTAGAGCTAAATAATCTTGCATTAAAGGAATTGTGCACTTTTTTACAACTCATCTTACAACTTGATGTGTCTACGTTCTTCATAAGTGAAAATTAGGCTTTATTATAGAAATAATCACAGTTTGATGATCATTTAAACTCAAATATATTGTAATTGCGTTGTTTCTGAATATAGATGCACCGAAATTAAGCAAAAATACAGTGGTGTAACGTCGAATACAACACTAAATATAAATTAAAAAGAACTTTAAAAATCAGGATTTTGACACAAGATGGGTGCCATATTTTATTTTCAAGTGGGTCACGTGATCTCTTCATATAAAATGGGTGCAATTATTATTTTAATTTTTATTTAAAAATCTACCAAATATATTTTGCTGAATTTCTTTTTCATATATTTTATGGGATAATTTAAATATTTCCCAAAATTTTCGAAACAATTAGTGAAATTTAAATTCGCTTAAAATATTTAAAAAATTATGCCCCATATAGTTTAATGTATTTCATTTTTTCAATCGGTTTCAATTCAAAACTAATTGGGTGATATTATTCATTTATATTCCCATATGTCCCACAGACCGTCCGAACAACATACTAAAATTTCATTTTGATAAAGTCATTTCTACGGCGGGACAGACAGACGGAATGAGTAAAGTCATAAACACTTTTAACTACGTTGTAAAGTGTTAAAAATGAGTTTCCATAGCATAAAACGTGAACATTTTATAATTAATTATTAAAGATGAATACAGCTGAATGGTAATTGATATTGTGTATAAAATCTTACACTTATTTTACCCAGGAATCCATGAAAAACATTTTTTAATGTGTAAAACAATAATACGTATCTATATGGTTCTAAAACTAATGAACTTCTGACAGCTAATTTACTCAATTTTTTATATGTGTCAGTACATTGAAGATGAAAAAATAACACATGGCTACTTTAACCACTGTAGTTACTTTATTTACTCTTCCCCAATTTGTAGTTTTAAATGAAAAATATTTAATACGGAAAGGAATGATTTAAATGCAATAAAAATGCAATTTAAATGCAATCTATTTAATGATTTAAATAATAATCGATAAACAGATATTTATAGGATTTATTTATAACCCTCTAATGTATTATTAATATATTTAAAGTATAGCCCCATAAAAAAAATTAAATGTTTATGTTTTAATAGCCTAAAATCTTATTTTAAGAGTGTATTTTTCTTAATTTTATTAAAATATTGAATCAAATTTGAATTCATTTTATGAAGTCTACATATGAAGCTTTAAAGAAATCGCAGTAAATAGACAGTTTTTAAAAGATCGATACAATTTCCATTTTGCATCATGGATATATTTTTAACGTTTACTTTCTCGTTTGATTGCAGACATGTGAAGGAAATGTTTTCTATCAGTCAAATCTGCATAAACTTATTTAGAACATTTTCTAAATATTGATAACTACAAAATTCTATCTGCTGCGATGCTACTTGAATTTCATCAACGATGAAAATCACATCCATAACTCAATAATTTATCCTTCATGTCACGAAGTTCATTGGAAAGATACTCATTTCCATCACTGGATCGATTATGAACCGGACAAGCAACTACGTACTGCAAAATCAAATTTCTGAGCGAGATGTAAAAGTGATTGCTTATTTTGTGTCAGGTTTTTTCTTCCTTATTAATGTTTCTTCTCATTCTAAATGTAGAAGTAACCAGAACGCGGACGCAGGTTTTGCATTAGAGACATCATATATTTACTTTGATAGCACATTTATGTCGGATTTTTATTTAATAATACATTCATCTCTGATTTCAATTTGAGGCTATATCTATCTCCGAGTTCTGAGAGAAGACGTTTCAATTGATCTCACAAAATTAAACGTCTGTAAACAGCATGGATCTATTAATAATATTCAAAATTTATCTCAGGAAATTCGTGCTACCAAATATCTTTGTTGATGGCAAATGAAAGTACTGTTCCTATTTTTTATACACAATTTTATACACAATTTATAATGCGAAACGGAAAGGCACGTACTCTAGTATGCTGAAATGAAATCTTCTCCAGATATGGTTAATCCAATAGAAGAAATGCTCTCGAAGTTTAATGCAATTTTTGTGATAGGATCCCTACTATTTTTCAAAATGCAGCTAAATATATTTCAAAGAGCCCCCATGTTCCAAAAATTTACAAAAGTCTTAGTATTTTTATACGGATTTTAAATATTTCTCAGCCAATTTGAAGTTGAAATATTATTTGTTCACCATCTATCATCAAAATCTAACATTTCATTGTTGCAAACGCTGTTGTCATTTTAAGAGAAGTAATATCTAAATGATTTGCACAATTAAAAATAAATTTATTATCCAGAGCTCCAATACCGAACCTATCTTTGAGACTTTCGTTGTTGTGGGCGCTTGATATCAGAAACATTGCTGTACTGAGACATTTGAAAAAAAAATAAGGATTATCTTCGGCAATAGGTTTAAAAGCTTGTTGGAAATATAAATAATATGTTTGCGGAATATGTTGCAAATATATAAATTGATATAGTTGTACTATGATTGTTAAAATTTCGTTTTAATTTGTATTTGTCATAGGGGCATAATTTCGATTACTACCTCTCCCCCCCTGCCTATTTTTTCATCGGCGTGTTTTGATTTAAGTCACCTCCTGCATCTCCGATTAATATGGTAATTTCATTGTTATTTGGAGGATATTGTCCCCTCTATGTGAGTGTATATGGAAACATTAAATTTTCGCACTTTGTTAAAGAGTATAACACCCGCTGCGCGAGTTTACACCGCAACTAAATGTTAGAACATATATATTGCAATGTGTTGCTTACAGAGTCTCATCACGCGATGGGTTTCGCTTTAAATTTTGTTTGTCAGAGGTAGAGGTTAATTCCTTATTTGTGTATGGGGGTGTAGTCGTATCAGATCTGCTGCAATGGTGTGCATGGAATGCACTCATCTTTTAATCGTATTTAGTGAGTATCACTTTGAAAGTGTGTCAAATACGGGTCAAAGCTTGTTATTTAGAAAATAGTCACTTAGCAAACTTGCGCCTGCGTTATTTTTTGTTTATTTTTCAAAAAGTAATTGTTAAAATAAGTGATTGCTGAAAATGGGACTTCTAAAATTGTTTATTTGCTTCATACACTAATTGCTAAAAAAACTCATTGCCATAAAAGTGGTTGCAACTTTTATTGACCGCTATCTTCGGGCGCTGCAGCTAGATTATTAATAAACAATGATACAAAAGTAAAGTTGCGTGATAATTGTATGCCTATATCTCGACTAATTAATTTATAAACGAAACAGATCAATCATGTATAAAGCATTGATTATGAAACACTTTCCAGTTGCAATTTTATTTAACCATCTCTAAAGTGCTATGCATTCAGCGGCGATATTATTTAATTATCACAGAACTACAATAATTCATTTTATTTGGTAACTTCAAACTTCATCGGAAAAAATGAAATTTATTCAAATGACGTCCTTGACATATAAATCGACTGGCTCTTTATGTGAAAACAGTGAATATTTCATTCATACACTTTCATTCCAGACTCCAGAGTTAAATAATTTTGCACGAAAAAAATTCAGCATTTCTTATACAATTCATCTTACAATCAAATGTTTACATTCTGCATCCAATAAATTCAGGCCAGAGAAGAAGTTTCGTACAGGACAGAGCACCAGGCGCGGAGCGCCTTTAATTTCCAATCTCAATATATGGTTCATATCTTCATGCTGTGACATTATTTCATTGACCCATGATATGGAGGCTCGAATTTTTTTTTTATTTACTATTTTATTATTGACTTGGCTCCTAGTGTGGCATTTTATGCACATTTGGGTTTAGTCAGTTTCGGGGGTTGATGCAGATCTGAGGGTTACCTAGCAATTTGGCAGTATAAGGATTAATAATATTTTTTAAATTTGAAAAATATTGATCGCGATTTTTAATTAATTTCAGTTGCTAGTGAAGGGGGTTTACCTAAATCCGGTTATTCAAAGTTAAGTACTGCAAGGGGTTTCTTACGAGATTTGGCCTTGCGATTATAATACATTTAGGCTTAGTTGTAAAAATAATCAAAGTTTGATGATCATTTAAACTCCAAAATATTGTAATTGCGTTGGCGCAGAATATAGATGCACAGAAACTAAGAAAGAATAAAGCTGTTTTAGGACGGATGCAACACTAAATATAGATTTAAAAGAACTTTAAGAGTAACGATTTTGACACAAGATGGAAAAAATATGGATGTCATATTTTATCTGCAAGAGAGTCACGTCATCTCTTCATATTAAATGGGTGTAATTATTAGTTTAATTCTTATTTTAAAAACTACCAAGAATATTTTGCTGACATTTTTTAATATATTTTAAGGTATAATATGAATGCTTTCTAAAATTTTATAAGCAATTTGTAAATTTAATCTTTGCTTATGTTTGAAAAATTAGGTCCTATAGGGTTCAATGTATTTCATTTTTTCAACCCGGGTTCAATCCAAAACTAATTGAATGATATTATTCATTTACATCGCCGTATGCCCCACGGATTGTCTCAACAACATACTAAATTTTCATCTTGACAAAGTCATTTTTACGGCAGTTATCGTGCAAATAGAGACGGACAGACAGAATAAATAAAATCATAAACACTTTTAAACTATGTTGTAAAGTATTTAAACATCCAAACGTAGGTCAAATTTTGAATGGTTTCTACATGGTAAAAATGTACTGTTCCCTTAATTTCATTAACAAATATATAAATGTAAATATTTGTTACAATTGCATGCATTTATCTCAACTAGCTAATTTATAAAAGAAATTTCAAACTTAACTCATTTTTCGAACGCTTTTCACATTATAAAATTGTATCGTGTCTGCAACTTCATTAATGAACAAAACAATCTATTCTTTAGAGTATTTTCAATTGACAAGCTTTGCTAAAATTCCTTAAATTGGACTAAAGTTACACCGTTACAACTTTCAATATGCAAAATAAATGAAATTGTAGATTATTTTTTTCATTTGCTTTTCTCCTCGATAATTTTAACTGTACGTAGTTTCCACAGAACTTCCATTAATGGTGAATCAATATTAGGAATGCTTTTTTATTCTCTTCTGCAACGATCTGATAGAAAAAGAATATGCGTCCGTACTTGACTTTTCCTGCCATCAAAATAACGTATTTAGACGAATAATGTTATTTTAAGTGGAAAACGGTTGACCAAAGATTTCCCTAATGTGGGTTTAAAAATTTAAGCACAGCTGTATCTGAATAAAACATATCTCCAAAATATTTCAGTATTAAATAAAAGTCAGGATTTATGGTTCGCTTACAATTTTGGCATTTTTCATAATTTGAAATCTCTATTGGGTACGAGAAAAGGTGCGTTAAATGCATGCATAGAACATATTTTTTAACGACACACGATTTCTGTAAAATAAAATGTTATTTCTATTTTTCATAAAAATGCGTACGAGAGGGATATTAAAAGAATGGTAGATAAACGTACCACATTTAATTTATATTTGTCTGTGTTTGTAATATCTTTAATTAATATTGCTGCTATTTATATAGTACACGATTTTAAATAATTATATATTAAAAAAAATTGTTTCGCAATGATTTAACTCAATAAAATTGTTTATGACATATTGTATCAAATTTGATTTTTAAAATTTTAAATGTGGAACGCAAACTTGAAAGAGATAAGATAAAGCGTGAACGCATGCAGGAAAAATGTATGATTTGCCCAGTTAATATATTCATAACATTTATATTATTTTGCGCTTATTATGTAATGTCCGTAAGATATTATGCAAATGTTAATGCTATTTATTTGTCATATATGAGTTTTTTAAAATGTTCATACATTAGTTTTAATTTGCGTAATGATTAAATTAAATAAAAAAAGTCATAACAAAGGTTTTAATTTATATATTGGAATATACACACATTTGCAAAAAACAAATAAAAAAAAAACGAAGCATCCCGAAAAAATAATCCGATCATCTTGAAATTTTGCATGCAAATTCATTTATGCCAAGTATGCTAATAATTAAATTTGCAAGGCCAATGAGTGTTAACTTTGGTCATAGGCGCGTTTCTACTGAGCAACTAGTATCCTATAAAACAGGTTTAAAATGTGGACGGTTTATCTGTGCTCGTTATCGGGGTTCCAGTTCCGTGGAGACACAACCAATAATGCCGTTACGAAGTTGCCGTTGACCTTATAAGCAATTAGACGAGTTCGAACATGATCGTATAGTCGGGATGCGTGAAGCTGGCTGGTCATACCGAGCAATAAGCCGTCGCCTGCACCGAACGGATAGTGCTGTGCGAAGGTGCTGCCAGTAATGGTTGCTGCAAGGAACTCATCGGCGTAATGGTGTAGTAGAAATAGTGTTAGAGGTGGAACTAATTGCAACAAAAATGATTCTTGTTGTAAATGGTAGGTAACACGCTCCTAATCAACATACTAAAAATATAGTTCCGTACTGTCGGGCAAAATGCGTTTTTTTTGCCGCCATTTTGAAAAACATCAAAAATTACAAAAAAATCATAAAAAATCATGTGTGGTATCAAATTACAGGAAATGTCATGCTGAAAAATAATATGATTCTGGTTTTTAAGAGTAAAATGTTTACAAAGATGAAGTAGGGGGGGAAATGATGAAAAAATCATACTATCATGACCCTGTATTTACACCTTAAATGCTTAAATTATGCTACATTGCATTACACCTATACCTGATGCTATGAGACTAATTTTGATTTTCATTATTATCTGTTTCAGATAAGTAATCTTCGTTTTGAGTGAAGAAATCATCATAAGAAAAATGGAAGAAGAAACCTGCTTTTTTGTGTTCCAATGTGCTTTGTGACGATACTTCCTATGTCGCATTAACAGCAAGAGGTTTGACGGGAATTATCAAGGCGAGCAAACAAAGAGATGATAAAATTCATGAAATTTTCAATCCTATGCCTACTGGTGCTGTTGAAGTACATACTGAATGTCGACGTGTATACGTCAATTCAATCAAAATTAAAAGTGATATAAAACTGAAAACATCGCAAGATGATATTCCTTCGACCAGCCCGAGAACGCTACGAGAAAGCGTTGGATCGTTCAGTTTCAAATAGAGTTATTTGTTTTGTGGCCAGATTATTACGGATTATGAAAATCGAAAAAAATGGCAGTCTGTGCGTAATTTCCTGTGCGTACTTTCCAGTTTCGCGAGACAATTTTGAAACTCTGCAGTACTAGAAGTGATCTATGGGCAGCAAATGTACACGCGAGGATGCTTTCAGTCACAGATTTATCTGCTGCAGAAGCTCGATATCATCAAGTGTGCAGTGCTAATTTCTTTAGTTCTCACTGCTTCAATTGTGGCAGATGTATTGAAGTGAAGCCTACCAGCAGATTTGAGCGAGATTGCATCAGAAAGTGAATGCATTACCTGTGATACAATGGAAGTGGAGACAAATGATGATGATCTTAATCTTGAAAAATGTATTCACCTTTTCAAAAACGTGCTCAGAGGTGATATCAAAGCAAAAGAAGTTATTTCAAATCCTGATCATCTTAAACTTTCATCACTGATAGATGAAAGGAAGAACCATTTCAAATAGCAAATCCGTACTGCCAAACTCTGGCTGTTGTATCTGAACATGGCGGATATTGTAAAAACATTTATTTCGGCTGAGTGATCAGGAAATTTTGAAATGCACTGACAGGCGGTTGAGCAGGCTACCTTTTCTTGCGAGTTCAGGTCATAATAATTATGCTAAATGCGCTAGAATATACCTTTTAACAAATGCGGGAATTAAAAACAACGAATCCAGAACTCTACAAAATGCTGAATAAAGGCCATTTTACTGTACGAAGAAAGGACAGGAAGTGGTCTGGTGTTTAGACCGATATATACATTGAGCAAACGCTCATGAAATTCACTAAAAGTCTCTCTGGTATAACTCATGGAGGAGGAATGACTGAAAGTCAACGGGCAACTTGGATTTTGAACCATAGATGCAGTGAAGCAACATGTGCAATGAGTTTTCTGACCAGTGTTTCACTTATTGGTAGTGAACAACATACTGATTTAACTGATGTAAAGATGACCAGCGATTTCGAAGATAAGAAAAATATAATGCATGTTTTTATAGACCACAATCCATTTACTGCTTCTCCAAGTGATTTGTGGAATATTTTTAACGGAATTACGGATAGTGAAAACAAAGTTACTGCAGAATATGCTGACATCATTGGAAGAAACATTCATCTTTAAAAGTTTGCCTGTAAGATAAACTTACAGGCAAACTTTTAAAGATGAAACTTTATTGAAATCAGACCAAGCAGTAACCATGAAAGTATTGAACAAAGGAATTGTTATTGCTGGTGAGACTCACCATGTAGATTCGCGTCTTTTAACACAGAGGATGCTTGCTTGTATCTTCTTGGATAATATCACTCAAGATGCAAGGGAGTTTTTCAATTACGAGTTATCCACTCTACCAACTTTATTAGTTGACCATAGCACCCAGCAAATGAGAAAAACTGATAAATCAGCATTGGCAAACTCATTAGATAGCATGAATATCAATGAAATACAACGGGATCATTCCCAGAAAAGTACTTCCTACGCTCTTGATGGTGGTGCATTAATTCACCAGTTACCATGGTCCGCTTCTGCAACATTTGACGATGTCATAAGGCAACACGAATCGTATGTCAACAAAAGGAATGGAAAAGTGACAATAGTTTTTGATGGGTATGAAAAACCAAATATAAAAGCTATGGAGCACATATTGCGCATGAAGCAGTCGTCTGTTGTAGTAGTCTGTGATGAAAATTCGCCTGTGATCATCAAGAAAAACAAATTATTTCTAACTCTACAAACAAACAACGCTTTATCAATATACTAGGAAGTTATTTTCAAAGAATAAGTCATTCATTCACTTATACAGAAGGTGATGCTGACACACTAATCGTCAAAGAAGCTTTAAACGTAGCCAAGTAAAATCATGTAACTGTAGTACCTAATGGTACTGATATTTTAATCTAACTAATATATCATTCTTCTAAGAATATTTTAATGCAGTCTGCCACATAATCTGATAAAGTTCGTGACATTCAAGCCATGCAAAATTCTATAGGAGAGGAGGCTTGCAAAACTTTACTTTTTGTTCACGCATTAACAGGGTGTGACACCACCAGTGCGTTATTTGACAAAAGTAAATATTCTACTTTCAAGAATATCATAAAATCCCAAACCTTATGCAAATGGGCTTCCTATTTTGGATCGTCCGAAAATGTTACTAAGGAAGATTTGGTCGAAATTGGCTGTAAAGTTATTGTGTCACTATATGGAGGTAACATCGACACAAGCAACCTAAATGTGCTTCGTTATAAACAATACATTAGTAAAATAGCTTCAGCTAAAAAATTATTTGTTATAGCTCGTTTGCCTCCAACACAAAATGCAGCGAAATACCATCTACTTCGAGTGCATTTACAGTGTTTTATTTGGAAAAATCTTAATATGCCAACCCCCGATCTTACATTATGGGGTTAGCAGTTGGTTGATGGAGAATTTCAGCCGATATTAACAGACTTGAGCTCAGCACTAGACGAACTCTTAAATATGATTAAATGTGCCTGCCAAACTACAGTTGAAGAACCATGTAACACCATGAAATGTACATGTCGCCGATATGCACTTACATGTTCAGTAGTTTATAAAAACTGTTGTGGAAAGGACTGTACAAGCATAAGAGACAGTTTTGATTTAGATGAAAATGAGACTTGAATTTGATGAAACAAATAGGATTTTATATTATAAAAACCTCTTTTACTATATAACTTTTTCAAATTTTAGATTTTGTTTAATGTGAAATTTTAACATCAAATAATCAAAATTTTAATTATTTTTTTAATTTAACACTTTTTTAAAAATTGTGAGCGAATTTAAAACTACCTAGGATTTTTAAGCCGTTCAGATTAATAGAAACGTGTTTTTCAACACTGCAAAAGCTTTCAGTGTTTTGGCCACCATTTTGTTATTTCCTTTTCTTTTTTTAAACTAATATTATATTCGTTTTCAGCATAAAATATCCTGTAATTTGATACCACACATGCATTTTTGTGATTTTCTTAAATTTTTCATGTTTTCTCAAGATGACGGCAAAAAAAAAAATGCGTTTTGCGCAACAGTACGGATGCATATTTTTAATATGCTGATTAGGAGCGTATTACCTACAACAAGAATAATTTTTGTTGCTATTAGTTCCACCTCAAGGTGCTTTTTCACTTATTTCTACTGCACTATAATGAAGGTTCTGGTAGGTCAAAGTGCACGAATGCGAGGAAAGATCGGATGATTGTGCATCCGGCCCAAACTGGACCAACGGCATCCTTGTCCGCCATCCAACGTGATGCAGTCTGTTCCATGCGACCCGTGGTACTTTCCACCATCTCACGGCGATTGGCTGAGGTGGGGTTACGCTCACGGCGGCCTTTAAGACGTCTGCCCATAACCCAACAACATAGGCAGAGTCGTTTGGAATGGTGTCGTAGCCGAGCATCATGGCTGCCAGCAGACTGGCATCGCATAGTGTTCAGCGATGAATCACGCTTCAGTCTTTCAGCAGATGACCATCGGGTACGTATGTGGAGACGCCTGGGCCAGCGGTCCAAATCAGCCTTTGTTTAACATAGGCACGTAGCCATTACCCTTGGTGTGGTGGTGGTGTAGGGGTGTTACTCTTAAGACAGCAGGTCGCCCCTAGTCATCCTGCGTACAACTTTACCAGCTCAACGATATGTTGATGAAAACCTGCGGCCGTTTGCATTACTCTTCACGCCATATCATTCTGGGGCCATTTTCCAACAAGATAATGCCACGTCACATACGGCTCGCATATCTGTGGACTGTCTCCGTGCTGTTGATACTATTTCTTGGCCAGAAAGATCACCAGACCTTTCGCCAAACTAGCATGTATGGCACATGATAGGCGGCTAGATTCGGACACCCCGAAATGTAGCAGATCTGGAGCAACAGGTGAGGAATGCCTGTTAGAATGTATCGCAAGATGACATTAGAAAACTTTTTCACTCCTTACCTAGAGGTATACAAGCATGCATTGCTGCCAAGGGGGCGTTTCACCAATTACTGAATTGAAAATTCAATGAGCAATTGCTAACCATTGATGGGTCCTGCGGTCTTGAATTTGTAATCATTCCATTACCTGTGTATGAGATGTATGCATATTTAACTTCAATAGAAACAGTCACTTTCTTAATGCTGCTTCGTTTCTTTTAGCTACAGAGTGTAACTTGCCCTAACAAATACGTTTGCATTTTACCATTCAGTTAATGGCATTGTATTATCTTTTTTCGTTATTTTAGAAAAAAATTAGACAGTCAAATGTCGCCTAAATATGACTGCTGAAAATATATAAATTTTTAAACAAAAATGTAGTGTTATCCTACTTTTCTTTTGCAGTTAAATATCTCTCTATTTTCTTTTATTATTTCAGAACAAAATTAGGCAATCAGATGTCTGTCAATTACTTGTTATATTTACAATTATTTTTTCAATAAAATGCATCAATCATAATAAATGTGATATCCTCACACAATACTACTATTCTTTAATGAATCATTATATATTCGCTCTAAAATTGAACATAAAATATTTTTATGTGTCTAATTAAATGGCTTAGTTACCGCTAAAACAAATAGCTTCAAGATAATTCCAGCAAAAATTTGAAGAGGATTAAATACACATGAAACTCAAATATAGAAAACTTTAATCTTGAATATTAATTAAAATTAGTGTACTCGCTAAGCTCATATTAATTTATAATACTTGACAAAGTCTTTGATTTTGTCGATAAACTCATTTTGTAGCAACATTGTGAATACTGCAAATATTGCTTTTTCTGCATTTTATACAAATTTATGGGTACTATATATTTTGATTTACTAATCATATATTACAATGCATATTTCAATATTTAATAGTTAGTTAAATATATCACGTTTGTTAGATTTATAATATACTAGCAGATATATCCGTATTTTCTCGTGCAAATTCTAAACATATTCCTATTGCCAAAAAATACCATTGAAATATTGAATTTAATTATCTTAAAAAATAAAACTTGTGAGAATATATGTCCTTTCTCCAAAAAATTTATTTTTTTCTGAAAAATCTAAAGAATAAAATATCCTGGTTCTGTTTGTAAACGAATATACAGACATATGAAATTTGGTCAACATACGCCAAAATGATGAAGGTGAAGTGGTAGAAAAATGCATTCCTACATTATTTTTACCCCGTTGCAGTAATTATTTAAACACATTCGGAAATATATGAAATTAAAAAAAAATTAATAGAATCGTAATCTTATATAATATATAATATTGCTTATTACTTTCCTTACATACATAGTATAATGCATAGGAACATTTTTGAAGTGGAGAAAAAAATTCGATTTAGAGTTTCAGATACGAGTAGAAGAGCACGTTTTAAACATCGAATCCCTTGCTGCATTCAATACCTATATTTATCTTGTTATTAAATTATCCTCTGTTTATGACTTATTAAAGACTGAACTCGATTATTTAAATGATGTTGTCTCATAGATTTCAAATTCTTAGAAAGAATTGTTGATCGTAGTTTTCCAAATTTATTAAGCCTCCAGAGCATGGAAGATCCAGTTAAAAAATTTGATAATTTAATTTACCTGCCATTCTATCATAAAATTAGTCATAAAATTAACAGAATTCTAAATAAATTTGATTTTAAAGTTATATTCTTCCCTATCAATACAATATTTTCCCCTTTAAGTATATTACTGAAAAGTTCAATAGCGTAATACAGCAATGTACAAAAATAGAAAACTGGGTAAACATAGACCAAAATAAAGAGACTGAAATGGTAGCATTCTATTTCCGCAAAAAATTCTACAATAGTGCAACAATTACTGAAACACATTTGAAGATAATGATTTTAAAAAATCGTCTTCCAAAATACACTCTGTTGCAAAAATTATATGCACCAAAGAGAAAATTAACTACAGTCAGAAAACTCGGCCTGTATTTATCATTTGATGAGATATGCAAATGATTAAAATTTGGGAGAAAAAAAGTTTTATTAGAAAATGGTGGCAACAAGAAGATGACATTTCATTAAGTGGTAAATCCTCTCCTGGCAGCTATACAAGCGGATATTCTGTGCGGCATAGAATCAATAAAGTTGCTTATTTCCCTCTGCGAAAGTTTCTGCCAGAAATGTCGACGTATAAGTGAGTCTTCAGATTGGTGTGCAGCGCAACTAGAGGAGATCGCCTGCACTACGAAATGGCTCGCCAAACTGCCATACCACGCGTGACGACAGTGTAGCAATCGACACTAAATGCGGGATCGAAATGCTGGCCAATCCTCCTCCACACACGTATGCTGTGCCCATGGGGAATGAAAGAGAAGCGGGATTGTCGGTAAAGACAGCATGTCTCCAATCGGGCACTATCTAGGCTGCCTGAACTCGGCAGAAATCCAGGCAGCTCTGCCTATTTTGAATGGGTCAGTGGTATGCGCTTTAATGGGTGTTGACACCTAATCCGGCTTTCTGCTAGTCGTTTCCGAATAGTAAACCTAGATACAAGATTCATGGAGAATGGGAAATGCCTTTGAATGGCTGATCGCGATACCATTGTTGTGGAAATGATTCCTCTCTTTACGTCACGATCCTTCCTAGCACTTGTTTCTCTGGGACGTCTGGAGACTCACCGGTAATTTTGATGTGATTTTCTGATACACTGTTGCAAACACCAAGCGACTACCATATCGCTGCGTCCAAGACAGCTGATACGTCTGTTGGTTCAACCAGCTTCCCTTAGGCCAATAATGCGACCACTTCCCCAATCCGACAATCCGGAACAAAATCGTCTGCATAATGATATCAATACCCGCGTACTGGTGGCTCATTTCAGTCGACTTGGTGGCCGAACGGTCAAGGCGAGCGTTTCCAGCGATTGATCGACCGCCACGTTGTAGGTTCAACCCACGTAAGACATGGATGTTGTGTGTTGTGGAAGCAATGTGTTCCGCCCCCCCTCTGGTGCGCCTGGGGCAACGTCCCTGGACGGCTAAATGGTTCACGATTTCGCCCGTATATAGAGCAAAAAGACGTAAGTCTATTGTCTGGCCATTGGGGAAAAAATGATGTCAATACAGAAGTGTTTTTATTTTCCTTATATACATAGTATAATGTATCAGGAAAGTATTGTGACGAGGTCAAAAATTTGAATTCGAGTTTTCGATGGAAGATCCCGTTTCAAGCATCCCTAAACAACGACATCTTACAAACGAATGGAGCGATTTGAATGAAATTTGGTACAAAAATTACAATCTGTGAATACTGGAAGTCTATTGTTTGTATAAGCAATCGAATGTTCTATCCCGCCTAAAATTTCGAGTGAAATGCAGAAAAAAATATCAAAAAATCAAAACCTTTAATAAAGTTACGCAAATAGTCATGTCTTATGTCGTTTTTCCTTAGGAAACGATTGGCATAAACTTTAGAAAGCTAGCATGAACCGAAGATATTGCATATTTTCCAAATACATTTATTAAAAAATCACATAAATTAAAAGAAAAACTAACTATTGTTAAATATGTTTACTTTTCATATGTAATATTATGCGATAAATTTGGTGACATCATTCTCGTGGATCTAGCTTGTTCCATTGATGAGAAAGTATATTTTGGGTAATACTTTTATATTTGAACGTCAATAGTAATTTATCTGCTATAAGAATAACTTCTTTCTCCGGCCAAAACGCATGGGGAGATTTTGGCAAAGAATTTGAATGAATGTCGCCAACTTGGCACTTTTTTAAATGTTGTCAAATTAACGGAAATGTGGTCAAATTGAAAAAAATGACGCCAAATCAATGAAAATTATTACTAAATAAAGAAAATTCAATAACTTGGAAAGAATATAAGTACCTACTATAAGAATAATCTATTTTTCCATTTGTATCTTTTGGCAAAATTTTGGTGACGAATTTGTTGTAATATCTTCCATTTGCTGACATTTTAAAAGTTACCAAATTGACGAAAATGTCACCTAATTGATAGAAATTTGCCAAATTGACGAAACTGATGCTAAATCAATGAAATAACGACTAATTGATGAAAGTTCAATGTCTTGGAAAGAACATAAGGATAGACTATAAGAATAATAAGAATAACCCATTTCTTCAACCGTCCGTCCATCACGTTTGGCGAGAAATTTAGCGGGATGTCGCCAACTTGGTGACTATTTTAAATGTTGCCAAAGTGATAAAATGTCGAGAAATTGATAAAAATAACGCCAAATGGGAAGTGATGCTTCGAAAATTCTGATTTCCATCATATGACGGAAATCAGATATACACCTTTTAGTATATAAGAAATACTTTTCTCTCCGTTTGTCTGTAACACTGGGTGATGCATTTCGGTGAAATTGGCGAATAATCTAGCTACATATTGCCAACTTGGCGATATTTCGCCATAGAGTGACGAAAATATCGTCAAAATTGCATAAATTATGCTAAATTAAAGAAAATGCCGCCTAACTGATGAATTAATTAATAAAATATTTTAATATATGGACTATATTGATTACTGATGATGCTATCAATATTGATAAATTGTGCGAAATGAAAGTTAATTGGGTACTTTGAAATAGTTTTGCATGTTGTCCTCTGGAAAATTGCCAACTGCACAATTCAACGATAAAGCACAGTACCGTGGATCTTATACATTATTTTTTACTATAAAGGAATAAACTCATTTCAATGTATAAGGAAAGTCATGTGCTGTCCACATCAGATTTTTAACACTTTACAACAAAGTTGAAAAGTGTTTATGACTTTGTTCATTCTGTCTGTCTGTCTGTCTGTCTGTCTGTCCGTTAGCACGATAACTGCCGTAAAAATGACTTAATCAAAATGAAATTTTAGTATGTTGTTCAGACGGTCTGTAGAACCTATGGGAATATAAATGAATAATATTACCCAATTAGTTTTGGATTGAACCCGGATCGAAAAAATGAAATACATTGAGCCCTATGGGACCTAATTTTTCAAACATTTTTTAAGCGGATTTAAAATTCACAAATTGCTTCGAAAATTTTACGTAATTTGAAAATTTTAGGCAATATTCAAATTGTTCCATAAAATATATAAAAAAAATCAGCGAAATATATTCAGTAGTTTTTTAAATAAAAATTAAAATAATAATTACACCTCTTATATGAAACGATCACGTGAACATGATATGAAACGATCACATGGCCCACTTCAAAATGATATATAGCATCCATCTTGTTTCAAAATCGTGATTTTTTAAAGTTCTTTTTAATTCATATTGAGTGTTGTATCCGTCCTAAAACTACTTTATTTTTGCTTAAATTCGGTGCATCTACATACTGAAACAACGCAATGACAATATATTTGAGTTTAAATGCTCATCTAAATTTGATTGTTTCTACAACTAAGCCTATTTTTCACCTATGTAAAATGTAAACAGCAAAATATATAGAATGAGTTGTAGTAGAATTCCTGTATTTTTTTAACACAAAATAATTTAGTCCATGGAGTCTACATGGCTGATATGAATTAAATATTAATTGATTTCATAACGAGAAGGACGATTTTTTTCGATGAAGTTTCAAGCATAGAGTTTAATTTTTTGTAACTCCATGGTCTTAAGCAAAATGTTTAAATAAAATTAATTATTATAGTATTGTGATGAATGAAATGAATGGGAGAAAGTTATGAATGAAATCCTGTTTTTATAGAGAGATCCAGGAGTGTTATTTATTCTTTGACGTCATTTGAATTAATTTCAGTTGTTTTCGATGAAGTTTTCAAATGTAATAAATTATCGTAGTATTATGATAATTCTAAAACTATTACCGAGGAATGTATAACTTTTTAGAGATGTTTAAACCAGGCAGTTTATATTTCAATGCCGTCATTTGAATGAAGTTTATTCTTTTCGATAAAGGTTTAAGTTTTCAAATATAATAAATTAATGCCGTATTGTGATAAATTTCAAAATATTACCGAGGAATGTATTGCATTTTAGACTTGTTTAAATAAAATTGCATTGAAGTTGGAAAGTGTTTCATAATCAATGCTTTAAGCATGATTGATCTTTCTTGTTTAAAAATAGTTTGCACATTTTTTTTGTGTAACCGAAGTTACTGTTTTTCTTGTATTTGCAAGTTTTTAACACTTTACAACGAAGTTGAAAAGTGTTTATGACTTTGTTCATTCTATCTGTCTGTCTGTCCGTTAGCTCGATAACTGCCGTAAAAATGACTTAATCAAAATGAAATTTTAGTATGTTGTTCAGACGGTCTGTAGGACCTATGGGAATATAAATGAATTATATCACCCAATTAGTTTTGGATTGAACCCGGGTTGAAAAAATGAAATACATTGAGCCCTACGGGACCAAGTTTTTCAAACATTTTTTAAGCGGATTTAAAATTAAGAAATTGCTTCGAAATTTTTAGGTAATATCCAAATTGTTCCATAAAATATATAAAAAAAATTCAGAGAAATATATTCAGTAGTTTTTTAAATAAAAATTAAAATAATAATAACACCTCTTATATGAAACGATCACGTGACCATGATATGAAAGTATCACGTGATCCCCTTCAAAATGATATATGGCATCCATCTTGTCTCGAAATCGTGATTTTTAAAGTTCTTTTTATTTCATATTGAGTGTTGTATTTGTCCTAAAACCACTTTATTTTGGTTTAAATTCTGTGTATCTACATACTAAAACAACGCAATAACAATATATATGAGTTTAAATGCTCATCTAAATTTGATTATTTCTACAACGAAGCCTATTTTTCACTTATGTAAAATGTAATCAGCAAAATATGTAGGATGAGTTGTATAGGAATTGCTGTATTTTTTTAACGCAAAAGAATTTAGCTCATGGAGTCTGCATAGCTGATATGAAAAAAATATTCATTGACTTTACCGAGAGAAGGACGATTTTTTGCGACGAAGTGTTAAGCATAGAGTTAAATTACTTTTAGCTCCATGGTCTTAATTTTTAAATAAAATAAATTATTATAGTATTGTGATGAATGACATGAATGGGAAATTATTTATGAATGAAATGCTGGTTTTTTAGAGAGAGCCAGGCATGTTATTTTTTCTATGATGTCATTTGAATGAATTTCAGTTGTTTTCGATGAAGTTTATAAATATAATAAATTATCGTGGTATTATGGTAATTCTAAAATTATTACCGAGTAATACATCACATTTTAGAGATGTTTAAACCAGGCAATTTATATTTCAATTCCGTCATTTGAATGAAGTTCATTTTTTTCGATGAAGGTTTAAGTTTTCAAATATAATAAATCAATGTAGTATTGTGAGAAGTTTTAAAATATTTCCGAGGAATGTATTGCATTTTAGACATGTTTAAATAAAATTGCATTGAAGTTGGAAAGTGTTTCATAATCAATGCTTTAAGCATGATTGATCTTTCTTGTTATTTTTTAGTATTATCACCATAAACCTTGACCCTATAAACGCGAAGCATATACAGCCTTGGTCACAGTCACGTATAAAATAAAAATAATATAATGTTTTAAAATAAAACTGACGAAAACTCTGTATTCGTAAACGGAACAAACAAACAAAGAAGTAAAAAAAACATAATTACATGTGTATATAGACGTTTACGATGATGAGTCTGGTATATTTTGTTTCTTTGTTTCAAATTTAACTTGATGATCGTAAAACATTTAAATGTCTGATATTGAAACATGTACATGTTTAAATATTATTTTTAATGCATTAAATAGTATCAGGTAAGTATCCATATTTCCCAAAGTTCAATGTCAAAAAAATTCTACGTATTTAAAATAACTTACTTTCTACATAGAAACATATATTATGAACCCTCTTTATTTGTAGGTGAAACTAAACACAGCAAGCACTTTATCGCTGATGCTTCTATAGTCTCTAATGAATTTAAATTTGACTCGTTAGTTTCAACATAATAAATATGTATGACTTTCCATTTAGTACACCGTTTAAATTTAAGAGTAACGTTTTGTTCATAAATATGAACAAATGAATGAAATTATTCATTAAGGATTTCCAAGTAAATTACAGGTACTAAGAATTACAGCTTATTTTGTAACTGCAGGTTACATCGTAATCATATTTTCCTTTTCGTACAAAATGTTTAAAATTCCACAAAGATACGTATATATACCCAGGGCTCCTAAATAATGGGGTATTTACTTAATTGCGTATAATCAGAGGAGTAAATTTCGTTAAAACGTCTATTTGAATAAATATTCTGGACGAATTATAGATGATTGTTATATTAATTTATATCCAATAAGCTCTAGTGAAATGTAATTAATATTTATGATTTTGCAGTAAATTATAGCTTTTCATAAATACTATAAATTTTCTATTACCAAAATAATCTATTTTATGGACCATGCTGTTTCATTAAAATAACACCTGCTTGAAATGTTTTGAATTGACAAGAAAAGCTAGCTTCTAAATTATATTTAAAACAAATACAAATAAAATTAAAAATAACTTGCTTTATTATTATTACTATTATTATTATTATTATTATTATTATTATTGATTGCTTTGTGAACATTACGGTTAGTGTACTTATGAATTTATGACAAACTTTACGAGTTAAGTTATCAAATAAATAGAATACTAACAGTTAACTTTAATTTTAAAGTAAAAAATTGTTATTTTAAAAGTAAAAGTGGATGTTTTATAATTATTTTAGTAATTTATGCAAGAAAAAATAACTTAAAGTTTCATGATGCCTTTGAGTTAATTTAAAGTACGATAAAAATCTAACTCTAGAGTGTATATTTATGCGATACGAATATACTACGAGTTGATGAAGATATATATATAGGCATACCCAACAACCCAACCAAGGTTTATTAAAATTAAATAAAAATACTCAAATGTCAACAGGCTTGAAAGATTTGCCATTTCTTGAAAAATAAAACAATATTTGTAACTGGGCTTTATTTTAATATCTGTAATCTAGGGGTTTAAATTGTTTCCCATCTATATTTTTATTTGGAATCTCAGCGGAATATACACAGCTTGTAATGTTATGCAGTTAGTTTTCAAATATAAAACTATTGATTTTCTTAGCCCTGAAAATGATTCCCATGAGTAGTACGATACTTTTCGAAACATGTACAAGATACTTTATCGCTAGAGAATATGCACATATCCAATTTCACTCACGTTATAATGTAGATTTCAGGTAGTTATTTTTGAAAGAATAATGTGTGTAAATGTTAGTTAACATATAGAATTTTACAGTACATTTGCGAAGAAATAAATTTGTGTTTAACTATATAATTGGAAAGCAGATATTAAAAATGATTTAAACAATTTAATTACTGCATTTATAACAATTTATTCAGTAATCTAAAATTAATAAAATATTTACAAAAGAACCTTAATATGGTGGCAAATGGGTATACACTTAACTTTTGATTGAACTTTTAAACATTTTTATTCTGTTAGGAATTTTAATCACAAGAATTTTGGGAATGCCGGAAGTGACATCTGAAGGACCTCCTTAGTGAACCCCTTACCCCACGGGAATTCAATGCTGAATCCATATCCGTCATCTTATAAATTTCATAGTCAATACTAAAAAATTGATAATTTAAGAAAATATTTAAAACTGAAAAAGAGGAAGTGGAATCTTTACTGAATCCCCTTACCTCTTCTGAAACTTAATGAGAAATTCATATTAGTCAACATCTATGTTCTATCTACAGCCGTTCATATGAAATGAATGTTTCAAAAAATATTTGTAAGTGTAAATCCCTATTGAACTCCCATTTCTCTCCGGAATATGACGCCATAATAATATCACTCGTTATCTAAGCTCGATCTGTAGCAGTTCTTGAGAAATAAATGTTTCAAAGAAAATGTTAATTTTTGAATAAGCAGTCCAGAACAGGAAATGTTAAAACATTAGTGAATCCATTGACCTCCTTCAAAATGTGATGTTGAACCACATGTGATGTTAAATCAATCATTATATAAGTTCTTATCTAGAGTCAATCCTCAGATATCAATGTTTGAAGGAAAATTTGTGAACTCGAAATCGAAAAGTGAAAAATTCTTAGTGAACCACTCTACCTCCTCCACAATTTGATACTTACTCAACATCAATTATTATCTAAGATCTATATATGGCCAATGTTGAGGAATTGATGTTTTTAAGTAAAATGAAATATTTTGAGCTGCAAAAGTTCCGTAATGTAAATGTAAAAGAGAAATATAAAAAGTAAATTTGAAATGTAAAAGAGCCGCAAATGTAAAAGAAATGGAATTAGAAATCCTTAATATCCATCCCTTCTCATTCTGAATTTGATGTTGAATCCAAATCAATGATCATCTGAGCTGTACAGCGAATCCTGAAAAATATGTTTTTCAAGGGAAATGTACATTTTCCAATCTGAGTGACACAGCCAGAACCGAGAGTGTAATTCCTTAGTGAGTCCCCTAACCGCCACTAAAAATTCCCTCTATAACGCATTCCGCCAATGCAGTGCTATAATTTTTTCCCTTACTCCATTACTATGTAATGAACTTGGGCTTTGTTATGGGGAGGATTATTTGTGTCCATCCGTGGTAGGGTTTAGAGGGTGTGGATTGAAAGAAATGATTAAATGACTTTGTTCAAAACAGGCGATTTGAAAATTGAACTTTCCATTTGCTCTTGAGATAGCGTATTCCACAGTCTCACGGACGCATACATACACACACATAGACATCACCTCAAAAAAGCTCGTTTTAAGTTCAAAGATGCTTGAAACGTGCTCTTTCGTCGAAAATTCAAATATGGACAAGTGTAACAAATATATTGTAACAATTTATTACACCATTGTCAAAAAAAATATTTTACATCGAGTTTACAGAATGAAAATATTTTTTCACTGTAAAACCCTGCTGCATTATTTTTATATATTTTTAGCAACATTTATATAGTAAAATTATAATGTAATTGTAATTTTACTATATACATGTCGGTTACGAGCTTATACAAGTGTTTGATAAGGCAATTTAGTACCTCTAAAAGTAAATGATATTCGCAAAATACATATTTCTTGGAATATAGCATAATTTAAATTATTGATATTCATATTATGCCTTATCTATATTAATCTAACTACAATAAATTCAATTTAGTACTATTTGAGAGAATATTCTGTTTGAACAGAACTGAAAAGTGTGTTTCCCTCTTTACAAGAATAAGGCACTTTTTACGAATTTCAAATGCTTGTAAAATTTGAGCAACTTTTCTTTTTTAAATCCCCTGTGGTACAGTCAGCTATACAAAGATAAGAAGCTGCAAAAGGTTTTATACCTTATTGCTTTCAAATGTATCAGGTTATTTTCTTCTATCACAATTCTAACTTGTAAACCAGTTGCTGTTTGTATCCAAGTAAACACTTCGTCCCAGACAAAACATTTAAAAATATTTTTGAATAGGGAAGAAAGATAAAATCGAATCCCTCGAATTTTCTTCCCAAGTCGCGAAAGAGTTTCATTGTATAGCTAATCCAGTAGGGATAGAAACCTAAACATTAACTTTGGTTTATGCGCGAAGTGATTTTTCAGTTCACCATAAAGTGAAACGGTGGATACACACAAATAAAATACAGAGAAATAGAGAAAGAACTTTTCATATAGACGTTGCTCCACATAGAAAAGGCCACACTTTGTCGCATTTTCTAAGTCAAGCAATGTACTTTAAGAAGCATGAATGCATACGAGAAGAGGATTACTATTCATGATGTCATTCGCTTTAAGGGGACATATATTCTTTCAACATTTTTATTTTATTTTATGACAACATGTTTTTATAACAGCATTTTTTGCATTATGGGAAACGTTGTATTTAAAACTATATTTTGATTTTGAATTATAAACGAAATTTGAAAAATAAAAAAATAAAACACACACACACGCACACACATACACACACACACACACGCACACACACACACATATATATATATATATATATATATATATATATATATATATATATGTATATATATATTAGAAATATATAATAATAAAAAATTCAAGTAATATTAACATAGAAAGCAAATTCACGGCCATAATTCCGATAAGAGAAGAGAACAGCACCAGCCCAAATTCGATGATTAGTCAGAATTAAATTCCTCCTCATGTCTGAGTATTTAACTCTAACTAACCCAAACACATGCCTGTTTCAGATAGAGCAATAGCACATTACTATAAATACTCTAACTCAGACTACAGGCATCAAACAATGAAGATAGGAAACATTAAGAAAATTTGTATTGCCATGCGGCATGAACCCTTCTTCTTTCACCACGTGTATACACGATCAACCTCAACAGCTTAAATTATCCAGAAGCACCGGAATGAACAAGTCGATATTCTACCAAGGAGGTAGTACGAATGTTCACAGTAATACTCCCAAAACCGTCCAGTGAGTCTAAGCAAGAGACCGGACAAGCAATTCAGAATTTGAACAATCCATAAACGCTATTCTGAATATGAACATGAATCAAAGATGAAAATTCTTACTAACAAGTAATTCATAGGAAAACTTGATAAACGAGAATGCCACTATACACCATTATAAGAGCGCTCAAATCGTAGTTTCAATGCTGGCAAAATTTAGAATTTTTTAGCGAAAATAAAATTCAAAACATTAATGTTAATGCAACTTATTTTCTGATTTTTTGATTTTTCTATTTTTTTAATTAGTTTATCATTTTCCATTTTTATTGTTGTTGTTGTTGTTGTCGTGTCCCTAACATTACAATTAAGGAAGAATGAGTGCACTTCCATTTTTATTTATTTATATAATTAATAAATAATTATATATATATATATATATATATATATATATATATATATATAGATATAGATATAGATATATGTATATTGTGTGTGTGTGTGTGTTTTATGTATGTTAGCCACTATAATTGGAAAACTTTTCTAGATTTTAATAACGAACTTGGGAGGATATGTATTATTAATCGCTGTACTCAATTATTCCACAAAATCTGCTAATTTAAAATATTCATCACAAATTTTATTGATTCTAAGAGCCTGATTTGTTATAATATTTCTAAATACAGATATATGCAAACAAGAGTCTCTATATATAGACACAGATCCGAAGTAGAACACAAAGAACAAGAAAGATCAATCATGCATAAGCATTGATTATGAAACACTTTCCAACTGAAATGCAATTTCATTTAAAAATTTCTAAAATGTGATACATTCAGAGGTGATATCTTTTACATTATCACCGTACTACAGTAATTTATTATACTTAAATATTTAAAAATGTATCGAAATATAAATCATCTGATTCTCTATGCAAAATCAATGAATTTTTCATTCATATAACTTGTATTCCAGACACCAGAGCTAAATAATTTTGTGTGAAAAAAAATTAGCAATTCTTATGTAAAACACCTTACAATCGCTTGAGGTATTTGCATTCTGCATAAGTTAAAATTAGGCTTCGTTGAAGAAATAATAAAAGTTTAGGGATCATTTAAAATCACAACTGTTGTAATTGCATAGGCACGGAATTTAGATACACAGATACACAGATAATATGTGTGTGTATGTATTCAAATTATTGTAATCGTGTCGAAGATCGGAACTCGAATTTTCGAAGGATCTACACGTTTTGGGACTTCTAGAACACGAAAAAACTATTTTTAGGAAGACGTCTGTGTGTGTAAGGGTGTATCTGTGTATGTTTCTTGGCGTCTGTGAGGATATTACATCCACTCAAACTGAAAAACTAATGGGCCGAATTTCATAAAATTTGGTAGGTATGTTTTTTGTGGGAAATTCTTATGTTCATTAGATTATAGTACGATTCGTAATAAAAGAATCTGCCTTTTTGCGAAATGGCCGGCAGAAATTGCCTTTATCCCCTCTAGCTAAAACTAATGGAACAAATTTAACAAAATTTGGTGTATAATAATTCAATGACCTACAAGTGATTTATATACCAAATTTAACAAAATTTGGTATATAAATCATTTGTAGGTTATTCAAGTACGATTCGGGAAAAAGGAACGGGCTATTTTTGCGAAATGGCCCGCAAAAATCGTTAAATATAAAAATAAAAGACTACGTGTGCTCAATTCTATCAATTAAATTCCTATTTTATACGTGATTTTTGACAACAAAAAGATTAACTCTAACCCCATTAGTCTAAGACTAGCCGTTCTTGAGATATTCTAGTTTTTTCGCGTTTTCGCTACGCCACCTTTGCCAATAAGTCCAGTTATCAAATGAGAACCAAATTTAAGTTTAGCGTGCAAATTCAATGTCATTTAAAATACTTATGGCTGTTATTTTGTGCAGATAAACTCAAATTATTATTGAAGAAATAAAGAGAACGTGAATATGAGTCTGCAGCGAAAGACGTGTGCTGCCCACATCAGGATTTTTAACAATATTACAACAATGATTTATAGAAGTGAACGGGGATTCTTCGCAGGCCATTTCAAAAAAAATGTATGATCTATATTTAAAGATCCGCCAAATTTTTGTAGAATAAATTGCTCAACAAATTTAAGCTGTGTACCAAATTTTAACTCTCTAGGACGTAGGAAAGTGCATTAAAAATGCCATCATATAAGTAGATCATGAAGAGTTATATAAAATTTAAAAAAAATTGAAAAATTGTTATCTACCAAATTTATGTTTAAATGTGAAGCCTCTCTCATATACAAAATTATTAAGTTCTTGGAAAGATATTTATTATATAATATATCTCTTTTTTCTGTCTGGAGGATATCCCAAAAGTCAGAATTTAATTAAATTTGTTTTTTTCCTTGTATTAAATAATTTTTAATTAAAAAACTACTTAATATATTTTACTAAAATTTTTTTATATATATTTTATGGGATAATGTGAATATTTTCTAAACATTTCTAAACAATTTGTGAATTTTAAATTTGCTTAAAAAATGTTTGAAAAATTAGGTCCCATAGGGTTCAATGTATTTCATTATTTCATCCCGGGTTCAATAAAAAACTAATCGGGTGATATTATTTATTTATATTCCTATAGGTCCGACAGACCGTCTGAAAACATACTAAAATTTCATTTTGATGAAGTCATTTTTACGGCAGTTATCGTGCTAACGGCCTGACAGACAGAATGAACAAAGTCATAAACACTTTTCAACTATGTTGTAAAGTGTTAAAAAAGAAATCTAAATAACGGATTAACCATATGTCTTGCATAAAATGGTAGAGGTGAATTGCGACTCCTCTTTCCCACTTAAAGCAGCTTTTTCTGCCCGGGCAAACGCTAACGGCACCAATGCAGTCTCCCAAATGTGCCAAGGTAAAAGCACCTCTTTAACAGGAAGAAGCAAGATCAACGACCATGAACAATGGAGACAATAAGATTCAATGCATCCATCACACTGTTCAAATAAGGTTTTACGCGCATGCGTGTTTTGATTACAGTAACGCATATCAATTAGATTCCCCTAATCTCACCATTGAATGGATCAATGTCCGTTCGATCTTTGAAATAAGAATTATAATAACTTTTCAAGAAATACCTGGGATAATGTTTTTTTATTGCTTCTTTTGCAATTTTTTGGTTTCAATTAATGCAATCCTTGAATGTGCTATAGACATGGTTTCTCTTGAAATGTCCGATTAAAATGTTTCTGAAAACATTCGTAGTAAGATTAGAAGTCCAATATATGATATGGTTGATCTTAATCCCATATAAGTCACGTTTATCGTGCAATGTTGTATATAATCCATATTGTCTATGTTTTCTGATAGATAAGTCCAAAAAATTCACAACTTCATCGTCAGTATCTTGATTCTCTATTAGTTCCAATTCTCCAAAGCTGTTAAGCCACGGCTACAAAGCAGATAAAAGAAATGAACAGCATTGTGAACAGTGGACTGTTCGGAAATATTATTTTTTATTGCATGTAAATATTAGAAAATCTGAGTGGTACACACTGTGAGACCAGAAATAGATCTCACATTTGATGAGGCACTTTTATGTATGAAATTTATGGTGGCCAAAACGGCAGACAAAGCTTGTAGTCTGGCTTGCACCAAAGTTTATCACGACGTGAACCTAAAGGTCAGAAGATCATAAATTTAGGGGTGCCATACCAGAGGGGCTGAGCTGGGCCTTACGAAATGTGGAATGGTGCCATTGGGAAAAGGAGTAACCAATAAGCGCCAAATAGAAGAAAAGGAGGAGTTCCCCCCCCCACACACACACCACCACCACCGAGGGAACCACAGCCTGTGACCCGAGAATCAAGTAGAAACGATCAAGATGTTGACTTAAGAGCAGACTGAAAAAGACAGATATGGAATTTTGACTTAAGAGCATACCAGCAGAGAATAATCAAGATGTGGACTCGGAGCACGACTAGAAAAGAAAGAAAAACCTAACAGACTTGCAGAGTGTCCTGTAGAGGTTCCAAAATCATAGAGATATATCAATGTGTGAGTGCAATCAGAGTACGAGGAAGAGCCACACACCAAAGAGTTATGGCCAGTACTTAACTAATGCAAGCATTTGAGATATGATCAAAGCCCAAGACGAATTGGAAGATATGTACTCAATAACACTCACAGGTCATAGACACGATAGTAATTTTAATAATTCTGGTCGCATATGTCCCCTCCGCTGCAATAATTAATGGAGATAAATGTTGTTAATAACTGTTTTATTGTTTAAGTTTAAATAGTGTGATCAATTTAGCATTTTATTAATTAATTATTCCTTTACAGGACTCACACAAAAGGTAAAATAATTGGAGGGTTTATAGCGGCACAACGAGCAATGTACGATTAAATAACTAAATCCACTATATGAGAATGTACGGTCATGTCAATATCTTTAATGAATTTAATAAGTAAAACTATTACTTTAATCCTTTTTTAGTTTTCTTTTCCCACACTCACTTTATAATTATCTATTCATATTCATGTAATTATGAAATGTATTGAGATGAGGTTAAAAATTCAACAATCGGCTGTTCGTAAATTTACACATTTTATGCATTACTGAATACGAAGTACATATTTTTTAATGAATCCCGTCTGTCTGTGAGATACTGGACACTATCTTCAGAGCACATTAAATGCCTAGTATGAACTTTGATACTCTTATTTCATTCAATAAGCTTCAGAGGTCTGTTGATTTTCTCTGAGGATGGATCAGCAAAAGCTACAACATTTTTCGAACACTTTTTTAATCTAAAAACACCTTTAGGAGCTAATTATATTAAACATGTTACACAAATTGCAATTTTACATGTTGTAATTTTTACTTTTTAAGAAAACTAATTAAATATTTTATATAAAAGAGAAATTCATCGTTAACGAATCTAACATGTGCTGGCTCTGAGATATGAATTGTTTTTGATATAAAATGGAAACAAATACTAAAATAAAAGAAATATACTTATTATCTGTTGAGATAAATTAGAATATATTTAATTAAATTAGGTGGTTTTTTTACTTATTAAAATTTTAGAGGCGTTGTATAATTAAGATTAAACATGTAAATATCATGTGAATTTCTGGATGTTTACAGCTGCTATCTAACAATTGTTGAAATGCAAACCGTTATTTTTGGTTTTTTAAATAAAGTAAAGTATTTTTCGTAAAATATAATTTATTTTCTAAAAATACTATCAAATTATTACTGGTTATTGTTAAAATTATTATTTACTACGAAAATTATAAATTTCTAAAACTACCAATTACAGCACGAATTAACATTACATTTAGGAGTGGACGATGTGATGACGCTAACAAAAAATCCATTACTCTCTTATTATGACAGATATCTATCCGACTTTTCCTCTTACTTCCTATTTGGCGTACGCTAATATTTGGTTATTACTTTTCATATATTACTGCATCTTCTATTTGGTGTAGATTCTGGACGTGGGCTGTTTACATGTTTATACATGTAAACAGCCTGTCTTATACATGTTTTTACTACAACACCTTGGTTTGGTCTCGTTTCGATATAACAAACTCACAATCATTATTTATCTTAAAATACACTATCATCACACTTTCAACCCGAGCAGATTCAAATGCTTTTAAACATTATATATTGTCAGGAAATACTTGCTTGACATACATCATCCACAGACATCGTCGTTGACAGATTCTCAAGCATTTCTTTTACTTTTGGATTTTCAGACATTTTATTCATAATTTTGACGCAGGTTAGTCATTACGGGGCTCTACCCCCCCCTCTAGTCTTAAATAAGTTTTTCAGCATTAACATTTATCACGCTATTTAATTGCTATAATCCTTAGACTGGGGCACCTCTGGTTTCTCCTAGATGCTTACCCCCTCTGCTGAGTGACTTTTGAGTTGTATACATTTTGTGATATATGAAAGCGCTCAGATATTGGTATATAGTTGTATATATTTGTGTACAGTTGTATGCATACATTTTGCCGTATATGAAGATGGTCATACATAGGTGTACAGTTGCATGTATACATTTTGAGGTGTATGAAAATGGTCATACATTGGTGTACAGTTGTATACTTTTGTGTACAGTGGTGTCATAGTGATATATGACGGTTTGAGTGGGAAACACGACATTTTTCAGTTCTTCCCGAAATCGTTCTCTTTCGAAAGCCACTTTTATTCCAAGGATGTTCATTCTGAATGCATTCGCACTTTCATGCTCAAAGTGTGGGAATTTCGCTTGGGCAGATGCTCCGAAGCTAATTTCTTATTACTTTATTTCATGACCGGGAGCTGCGGTTTCGTTTCTCCAGGCGATGACGCGAGGTTCCGCACAGACCGTTTGATGCTGCATTTTAAATTCGTGCAAGGAGTTGAAGGTCGAGGCGACCTATATTACCATTTTTCACAGTAGAGGGGCTCGCTTGGTCTTGAGTTTTCGTTGGAGAAGGAGCTCGTGATTCTCGCTCCGAAAAGTCGGACACAAAGGAATTTATGACCCAACGGTCATTTTTGTGTTTCAGATTGTAACTTTGATTCAGAAGGAATCTTATAATCCGTGTGGGCCAAGACAATTTTTTTTATTTCAAAATTACTAATTCCTCATTTATTTATTTCAGATCTAATTTCGTAAAATTCTGAATAGTCGACAATGAAGTCGAGCGCGATGACTAGCCGTTTCGAAGACTTCATAGGTTACCCCAGCCAAGCTTGCTAAGTCTCGGTATTTTTTTGGATATTCTGCAGTAAAAATGTGTGAATACAGTCAAAGTATTTGGATCATTTCCATCAAAATATTGGAGTGAATTTTCTCGGCTAGAATTCAACCAGTGTGTGTTCGTGATCATCCTTTACAGTGATGTTAAATTCAGGTATTCAAAGTTAGACATGCCGCTACGATTTAGAGCATTTATGTTCTTGAGAATGCCTGGAACAAATATCTGGTTCTGGTAACGTGAATGATTACTAAAAGCGTAATCTCCTTTATCTTATAAATTCCTCAAGATAAATGGTTTTCAAAATAATTTCTATGAAAAAAGTCGTGTCGGCTTGTGTGAAAATATATTATTACATCGAGAGATCGGATCAATACATCTTCCATTTAAGTGCAAAGGCCAAATGTTATTTTTCAATATTTAATACTGAAAATGGTCAAAATTATTTTCTTTGCTACTTCTTTATTTCCATAATATATATAAATATATAAATAAAAGAGGTTATTATGATAATGTGTTTCATGTTTTCCCAACCTGATCTTTATTATTATTTTGCTGTGTGCCTGTGTGTCCAGTTTGCATTTTGTAAGCTTGGGCAGCCGGACCTAGGGGGTTATTGCAAAACCACGCTGAAGTAATTCATTGTACTTAATATCACATTTCTTTCTGTTTGTATGATCCTTGGAAGGGGGCTTAATTTCATAGTTCCTTTCCGCCCTCCTGTCCCTGGATACACATTCTGGTGCACATAAATAGATCTTTATTTTCGTCACATAAAATTACCTGTGTGACATGTGGTGCCACGCCTGTTCCACTATGACATGTGATGCCGTGACCAGGATTCGAACCTGGGTTATTGCATGCATTTTGAGGTATATGGCCTGTCTGTGAGATAGCTTATATATTTATCTAATATATATTTTGACTCCCAAATGTCTGGTTTTATGCTCGCGTTTTATGACTTGGAACTGCTTACATCACATTGAATAATTTTTTTACGTTCACGCATTTATCATTTTCACAATATGTCCTTAAAATTATTTTAAATCAGTATAAAAGACAAGTTCTGCGTCATCAAACTATCTAAGTAGAGAAATGAATGTGATTTAACTAAAAATGAATAGACATGATTATTTATGAGTTAAAGTCAGTAGTCACCAAGATATAAAAAAAAATTATTTGCTTTTTATGCTACATTTCTCAAATTATGAGTATAGACAGGTGAATCTCCGTCAGCGTAATGTCTGAAATAGTCAGTGAATAAAATTTCCGTTTTTACGCAGTTGCTATGGTAACTTATTTAGCCTAATAAATAAGACCACTTTTGCCTTTTAAACCGATTGATGTTTTTAATCAATTGTTTATATTGTTACTAACGAAGTATTTAATATTTCAAATTAATTTAGACATCAGTTTGAAATATTTCTTATAAAAAAGAAAACATGAGAAATATAGTTAACATCCAAATTCAATGTTGCATAAACTTTTAAAAATATGTGAGTTCATTATTAATTTCTATGAATTTGTGTTATGTTTCGTAATAAATTTACATTTTGCACTAAAAATCATTAAAATCTGGAATTGAGAAATATACTTGTCACTTTCTCTTAGTTTTTGATGATAGAAAGAAATTTTATAAAATGTATTTATTGAAAAACAAAAGTGGGAACTAGTGTAAAATCAATCCTAAACATGTTTCTATAAAACCAGGGAGATTTTCTTAAGTGAATGTGAATGTTTTTCATAAATATTTACATATTGTGCATTTATAGCAAAATGTTTACATTTTACTAATTAGCGGCATTAGATTAATTTTTCTTACTCTTTTATATTTTTGAATTTTAATCTTCGTTTATCATTGTTTTAGAAACCAATTGATACTTTTAATTAAGTGTATAATTAACTGTTAACTATTACATAACTGTTAATACTGTTACTTAACTGTTAATACTGTTACTTAACTGTTAATAATATTGCAAAGAATTTACCTTTTTAGACTGCTGTTTTTCCTTGTTTGATTGCTGCGATACAATTTTAAAGTTCTTCAATCATTTAAATCTGCAGAAAATGATATTAAACGATTCCCAGATAGTATCAACTCCAAACTTTTATCATTTCAGATGCTTCTTGAAGGTTATCAAAAATGAAAATATCACCCCTTTTATTCAATTTATCACCCGTGTCACGCAGATGATAAGGTGATCACTCCTATCATTTGATCGATTATGATTTGGGCAAGGAACTACGTGCTGCAAAAGTAATTTGTGAACGTTATGCAAAAGTGATAGCATTTTTTTATCTTCATTCTTTCTTTATTAATATGATTTTTTTATTTTCAAACTAGAAACATCTGAAATCGAAATTACAATTTTATTTAGACGTTATATTTATAAACCTACTAGGTATATGTCGTATCTTAATTCAAATTCTTGTGTAAGCACCCCATGTTTTCCGGTCATAAAAGTAGGAAGAATGCATACCATCTACTAATATATATGAAACTGAATTGGATTTCCACAGGCAGAGATAGGTATATTGCAAATAACAATAATATACGATAAATAAGCGGTGTTAATATTCAATAATTAAATTTTCAAAAATAAATGAAATTATAGTTTATAATTAAGATATCTATATAATATGCGCTGAACTGACTGACTGATTGAAGGGGAAATGCATCAAAATTATCGAGCACGTCTACTATAGACAAAATTTTGGTTTTGGTATCATTCCATTTGTTTCAGCTCCGAAACCAATGGAAAATTCTACAATTGAATTAGGTTTAAACTAGGCGTTAGGTGAAAAGATATAAGCAAAGTCTGAGAGGGGAATGTATCAAAATCATTGAGCCCTTCAAATATAAGCATAATCTTGGATTTGGTGTCATTTGATCAGTCTCAGCTCCGAGATTAATGGAAAAATCTGAAATTTTGATTAAGGGTGGAGGTGTTAAGAGCTTATCAAAGCACTCACCAAAGTTATAGAGCAATTCCCCTTAAAGCTGGGTCTCGATTTATGTCTTATTTGATCCGTCTTATATTTTAGGTCCACAAAAAATAAAAGAAATCGAAATGTTTTATTAGGGATGATGATACAAAGGCATTTAAAACCAAATTTTACCAGTTTTCCTTTCAAAAGTAATAATGCGCAATTTGATATCCACTCGCATCCAACAAAACTAACATAAATAACTTTACAAATATCATAATTTTTTAATTGTTAACGAAGTTCCTGTTATTTCCCGAGTACCTGTTTTGCCTAAAAACTCTGTTCCTTCGTTCCTAGTGTGTGAAAAAGTCTTCGTGACCAGTCGAGATGTGGGATTCTATCAGATTAGTGTTGGGTATATAGGTTATCTATTGTTCCCGATTTCGTTCCTCAAGAACTGCACTGGTTGAAGTTCTGACAGTCCATCCGGATTTTATTTTCCATAATCCAGTATTTCTTAAACTAATACATGTATAAAGAGAATAAGCTAAATATTTGTTTTATATTCATTTTACCTGCTAAAGAAATCGAGCGTCGATCAATGCTAAATATATCTGTGAATTCGAGTAATTCATAATTGTCTATAAGAATGAAATTTTTATTCTGATGTATAATATGTGATTTAAGTGTATTATGAAGGTTAATTGTAATTATCATGTATCAAAAATACATGTGTGCTCTCTCCGTTTTCCTTCCGCCAGGGGATTCAATTTTCACCGTACCGAGAGCGATTCTGAGTTATTTGTTAATTCACTTAAAAATGTACTATTATTTTTTATAATTTTTTAATTATTTGCACTCTATTAATTTCATCAATGTTCCGCGCAGTTGATAACCAGCTAAAGTCGTGTAAGTTTTTATCATCGCCACTTTTATATCATGATCCCTAAATTAAGTTTCCAAAATGTATGATGTTTTTGTCAATATAGAAGGTGATACGGATCAAATGACACCAAAACCGAGAGTCTTGGCTGGAGCGAAAGTGAACGATCATTTTGAAAACTGTTTTTGAATTTTTAAATTATCCTTTTGCATCGTCACCTTTATTCATATTTTTGAAATAAAAAATGTTTTCTTTAACCTGGAAGCTAAAACAGATCGAATAAGACCAAATTCAAGATTCTTGCTAGAGTGGAAGTGCTCGATAATTAATCTAAGTGTTTTTGAGTTAGTTTATATTCCTTTGTACTTTCACACCTCATTTGAATTTTTGAATTTTATTGTTTTCCCTTGGTCTCGAAGCTTAGACGGATGGAATGAGATCAAAAAATATTCTTGATATAGTGGAAGTTCTCGATAATTTTATTACATTGCTCCACACTCACTCAGCCAATCAGATTAGTGCATTTTATACAGATATGTGCAACATTTTTGCCTCTGTGATTTATTTAAAATGTTTCTGGAAGAATAATGATATTTGACTATGACAAAAATTACTTATTTATTAATTTAAATTATATAAATTGAAACATTTATATATTTCATTTGAATGCTATCCAAGGTTGTATAAAATTAGTTTGCAGTATTGTAAGGCTTACTTTTATAAGATTATCAATTTTAATTTAATAACTGAGATAATAATTATAAAAGAAAGGTAAAATACAAATATAAAGACATAAACTATCTTTCTTGTTTTTTTATCAGTTACTGCTACACAAGGTGCTTCAAAACGATTGCACGAGTAAATATCTCTTGAACGATTGGTCGTAGGTAGATACAACGTTCCAATTTAAGAAATTATTTATTAATAAAATCATTAAAAAAATAATTGGGTAGAGAATTATCGTATGCACATTATTTAATCTGACACTTTTTAATAAAAATAAATACTGAATGTAACTTTTTTAAACGGCCTCATAAAAAAACAAGAGAGATCAATCATGCTTAAAGCATTGATTATGAAACACTTTCCAACTTCAATGCAATTTTATTTAAACATGTCTAAAATGCAATACATTCCTTGGTAATATTTTAAAACTTATCACAATACTACATTAATTTATTATATTTGAAAACTTAAACCTTCATCGAAAAAAATGAACTTCATTCAAATGACGGCATTGAAATATAAATTGCCTGGTTTAAACATCTCTAAAATGCGATACATTCCTCGGTAATATTTTTAAAATTACCTTAATACTACGATAACTTATTATATTTGAAAACTTCATCGAAAACAACTAAAATTCATTCAAGTGACGTCATAGAAAAAATAACACGCCTGGCTCTCTCTATAAAAGCAGCATTTCATTCATAAATAATTTTCCATTCATGTCATTCATCACAATACTATAATAATTTATTTTATGTAAAAATTAAGACCATGGATCTACAAGTAATTAAACTCTATGCGTAAAACTTCACCGAAAAAAATCGTCCTACTCATTGTAAAATCAATGAATATTTTATTCATATCAGCTATGCAGACTATATGAACTAAATGATTTTGTGTTAAAGAAATACAGCAAGTCTAATTCAACTCATTCTACATATTTTGCTGTTTACATTTTACATAGGTGAAAACTAGGCTTCGTTGTAGAAATAATCAAGTTTGGATGAGCATTTAAAGTCAAATATATTGTCATTGCGTTGTTTCAGATGTAGATGCACAGAATTTAGGAAAACATAAAGTGGTTTTAGGACGGATACAGCACTCAACATGAATTAAAAAGAACTTTAAAATCACGATTTTGAGATCAGATGGATGCCATATATCTTTTTGAAGTGGGTCACGTGATATTTTCATATCATGGTCACGTGATCGCTTCATATAAGAGAAGTTATTAATATTTTAATTTTTATTCAAAAAACTACTGAATATATTTCACTGAATTTTTTTTATATATTTTATGGAACAAATAGAATTTTACCTAAAATTTTCGAAGCAATTTGTGGATTTGAAGTCCGCTTAAAAAATGTTTGAAAAATTAGGTCCCATAGGGCTCAATGTATTTCATTTTTTCGACTCGGGTTCAATCCAAAACTAATTGGGTGATATTATTTATTTATATTCCCATAGGTCCTACAGACCGTCTGAACAAACAGCATACTAAAATTTCATTTTGATTAATTCTTTTTTACGGCAGTTATCGTGCTAACGGACAGGCAGACAGAATGAACAAAGTCATAAACACTTTTCAACTTTGTTGTGAAGTGTTAAAAATTGAAAAATAAAAATATTTTTCTTAGCCCAATTAATCGAACAAAAAATTTCCCGTAGTTATACGATCATAATTAGCCAAGACCGCATTCTTTACAGTTTTTGACGGATAACTGGGGACTGAATAAAATTTTGTTAAATATAGGTACGTGTGTTTGTTAAATACAGTAAGTTTTTGAATGGAAATTTTATCTAACGAAATTCTATTTTTGTACAACCCCCGAAATCTACACTCGTCAAAAATGAAATTGCAACACCATGAAGGACTGCACGTAACCATATACAAATCACAGTACCGGTAGAAGAGAGAGTCATGTGCAAATCATTAAAAGAACATACAAAAATATACAAATGAAACATGTTTATTCCGCAAAGAATGTGGCCCCCACGGGTAGCTATACAGACCGCTAAACGGAGAGACATACTATCGATGGAGCTATTAATGGTTGCCTGAAGTAATCCTTGTCAAATAGCGTCAAGTGCAACGCGCATTTCGTCTATGGTATGCACCGGTGGTCCCAGGTGCACATGACTTCCGGTGAGGGCCCATACGTGTTCAATGGGAGAGAGATCCGTCGAGAATGCCGGCCAGGAAAGGATGTGAATCCCGTTTAGGCTGTTGCGAGTTCGCCGTGTGGTGTGGCATTGTCTTGCTGGAGCATCGTGCCGGAGATGGCCTGCATCAGTGGCCGAACCACAGGTATCACAACTTGTGTGATGTACCGACCCGCTGCCAGATTACCTGCAATGCGCATCAGAGTTGCCCGCTGATCGAACATGATACCACCCTAAACCATGATGTCCGCTGTAGGGCTGGTGTGACTCTTGATGATATAGGCTGACAAATGGCGTTCTCTGGGAAGCCGCCACACCCGTGTACGGCTGTTATTCCTCCACATGCAGAAGAGAGATTCATTCGTAAAAAATACCCGATGCCATTCATTAGTCCAGTTGCGATGACGCTGATGCCACACCAAATGCGCATCCCTGTGTCGAGCGCTTATTGGCATCCCAGTGGCTGACCGGCGAGCGCGCAGCAGTCGTTCATGCAACCTGTTGCGAATGGTTTAGGTGCACGCAGGTGCAACTGTTGATGGTTGCAGGCTGTTTCGGATGTCACTTGCCGTTGCGAACGGGTCTTTCGGTGAATCTGCCGGTCTGTGCACTTTGTCATACGCTTGTTCGATCCACACCATATTCGGCGTGTTCTCTGATGTCCCTGCGTCCATCGTGTCACGCATCGCTGAAGGTACTCACATCGTACCCAACAAGTGTGGCAATTACACGCATCGACAAACCTATGTCACGTAGCTCCAGGATACGGTCTCGTTTTCCAGCCGTTAACTGCTGGTATACAGCTCGCTGACATCTTTGAGACATCGCTTCTTTCCATCTACGAAAGTTCGGTTGCTGCAAATCGTCGCTGATAACATTTACAATACGAGCCATCTGCTGGTGTTTGTCACTCGAAACTAGTGTCATGTGACCCGATACGTACGGAAACTTAATCATTTGCATATAACTCTCTATTCTAGCGGTACTATGATTTGCATATGTCTATGTTCATTCCTTCATGGTGCTGCAATTTCACTTTTGACGAGTGTATATTTTCGTGGTTTCTTTTAATCGGATGAAAGTTGCTTGAGTCTTAAAACTTTGACCATTCCTTCATGGCTAATTTGTCATATTCAAGAACAAAATTTACTTTTAAAAGAACTTTATGTGAATAAGAAGCAATTTGTTAATTAGAATTTCCTTTATAAAGGGCATACATAAAATGTTCAATTTTGTACTTTTTTACCACTTTACAACATAGTTGAAAAGTGTTTATGACTTCATACTGTCTGTCTGTTATTCTGTCTGTCTGTCTGTCTGTCCGTTAGCACGATAACTGCCGTAAAAATGACTTTATCAAAATGAAATTTTAGTATGTTTTTCAGACGGTTTGTGGGACCTACGGGAATATAAATAAATAATATCACCCAATTACTTTTTATTGAACCCGGGTTGAAAAAATGAAATACATTGAACCCTATGGGACCTAATTTTTCAAACATTTTTTAAGCAAATTTAAAATTCACAAATTGCTTCGAAATTTTTAGGAAATATTCACATTACCCATAAAATATATAAAAAAAATTCAGTAAAATAAGTTGAGTAGTTTTTTAATAAAAAATTATTCAATATAGGGAAAAAAACAAATTCAATCAAATTCTGACTTTTGGGATATTCGCCAGAAAGAACAAGAAAGATCAATCATGCATAAGCATTGATTATGAAACACTTTCCAGCTGAAATGCAATTTCATTTAAAAATCTCTGAAATGTGATACATTCAGTGGTGATATCTTTTACATTATCACAGTACTACAGTAATTTATTATACTTAAATATTTAAAACTGTATCGAAATATAAATCATCTGATTCTCCATGCAAAATCAATGAATATTTCATTCATGTAACTTGCATTCCAGACTCCAGAGCTAAATAATTTTGTGTGAAAAATTTCAGCAATTCTTATGTAACTCACCTTACAATTGCTTGAGATATTTGCATTCTGAATAAGTTAAAATTAGGCTTCGTTGGAGAAATAATAAAAGTTTTGGGATCATTTAAGATCACAACTATTGTAATTGCGTAGACACGGAATTTAGACACACAGATAATGCAGATACACAGATAATATATGTGTGTGCGTATGTATGTATTCAAAGTATTGGAATCGTGCCGAAGATCGGAACTCGAATGTTCGAAGGATCTACACGTTTTGGGACTTCCAGAACACGAACAACTATTTTAAGGAAGACGTCTGTGTGTGTAAGGGTGTATCTGTGTGTGTTTCTGTGTGTCTGTGAGGATATTGCATCCACTCTAACTGAAGAACTAATGGACCGAATTTAATAAAATTTGGTAGGTAAATTTTTTTGTGGGAAACCCTGATGTTCATATGATTATAGTACGATTCGTAATAATAGAATCTGCCTTCTTTGCGAAATGGCCGGCAGAAATTGCCTTTATCCACTCTAGCTAAAAACTAATGGACCAAATTTAACACAATTTGGTGTATAATATTTCAATAACCTACAAGTGATTTATATACCAAATTTAACAAAATTTGTTATATAAATCCCTTGTAGGTTATTTTAGTACGATTCGGGAAAAAGGAACGGGCTGTTTTTGCGAAATGGTCCGGAAAAATCGTTAAATATAAAAATAAAAGACTACGCGTGCTCAATTATATCAATTAAATTCCTATTTTATACGTGATTTTTGACAATAAAAAGAATAAGTCTAACCCCATTACTCTAGGACTAGCCGTTCTTGAGATATTTTAGTTTTTCTTTGCGTTTTCACCACGCCACACTTGGCAATAAGTCCAGCTATCAAATGCGAATTTCATTTAAGTTTAACGTAATAATAAGTTAAGTTTAATGCTAATAATATTATATTACAGGAATTCGCACAGAAGATAAATATGGTGGGTTTTAATAGCAGAAAACCACGCAATGTATTTAAATGTTATAACGATCAATGAGTTACGATATTTTCGACCATGGTTCAAATAATTTAAATAAATGATTATGGTAAAGTTAAAAATGCGCTGATTGTTAAAGAACTTTTAGTATGCTAACTGTCTGTTTAATTGAAATAATTTAATATATTTACAGTTTAAGGCGCGTTCGATGTACAATCACTTAAATATTAAAATAAATATTTATCAGGTTAGTAATATAGCTTTGATTCAGTTCCTTACAATATTATAGAATTCATCCGAAACTAAAACGATTTTATCACACTAGGAATGAAAAATCCGAAACGCACTGCAGCTGCTGGTAGGCTGTCAGATTTAGGAACGGAGTGCGGGTGCATATATGCTCACGCTCGATAAGCGGGTAGATTGAAACAGCTTCGGAAACGAACTTCGGTGGTTGGTGAGCGTTGTTGACTAATTGACACAGCCTCAGCAAGTGTATTACTTTTGCGTGGAATTCGAGTCGAAGAAGCGCGCCATTGAGATTAATAAGCTGCAGCAACTACAGGTCGGAGACCCTAGTATAGATGAAAATTATATATTTCATCGCATAATTAAGTTTGAATATTGCTTCTGAAAATATAATAACTATTAAAATAATTTATGTACTAAATTCAAATGAAAGATAGATGGAAATGAGTAATTTTCATATTTTTAATTATTCGCTTATTGCATATGTTGTGTGATATGTTTAGGTTGTGTTCAAAATAATTTCATATTATTTTTCACACTTAAACTATACATTATTAAAAAGTAGAATTTCCGTTGTTGAGTAAGTTTATTTTCAATTTTATCTTTGAATAAATTAAATTCCTGTATTAAAACATTTTTATTTTTGTACTATCCGGCAATTTACTTATTTGAAAAGAGATCTCTGACGAAAGTTATAGAAATTGAAACACCGTTTAAAGTTCAAATAACTAACTAACTGGAATTAAATAATTTTCACCTAAAACAGAAAAAGATGTGATTACCAGCTTTGCAAAATTTAAAGCCATTATAAACCAATTAAAACAGTTGTTATGATACTGTTTCAGACCTAATACGAATCGATTTATTCCTCAGGGCTTCTGAGGATCTTATATCTAATCATCAAAAGGCAAAGAAGTGGAAATCACAGGTTAAGAGTAACTTAGGCCAATGCAGTTACACGTTAAAATTTTTATAATCTGGAGCACTACATAGAGACATAAAATTTATAGTAAAATTATGAAGAAATTCATACAAAGTTTTAAATAATTAATAAAAGTAAAGACATGGAAATGATTGAACCCACACAAACAGAAACAAATGTGCAAACATAATTAAAAATTACTTCCAGCATAGAAATTAGTAATAATTACACATACGATTAAGAGCTACATAAATTATACATTTGGGCATAGGGATAATGGATTGTCACTTGTGCAATTAAGAAATAATCGTCATGCAAAAATGTTTTGAAGAAGTTCGTTATTACAAATAATGTCACTAAGAAGGTAAATGAACATGGATTAAAAAACAATGGCCGCAGTATTATTACAGCGAATAAAGATAAAGGTGTTATCGAACCCAGAAGTAAAGCCTTTTGTGAAGGCAGTGATAGATAGCCGGTAGTTACTCTTGCAGTTTTCATGTAATATTGGTGTTCGGCCAATCTAATAAGTAAACAACTTTAAGTGATGCAAATATAAAACATATGAAAGGTCTCATTTAAGTGAAGGGACATTACCCGCCAACCCCCAATACCTTGTTTAAGTTAAATTGTACAGAAGTGCAATTAAACAAATTCTGTTGAAAAGTGAAATGATTGGTGAATAGATGGGCTTAAATAAAATTCTCAACAGAAAAAACCCACAAATACAATCCAAAATATTTCCGCCTTTTTTTCGTTTCTGTCACGAATTAAATTTTAAGTCCAGACTGGGACAGCCCAGAGGTTAGTGCGCGAGGATTGCACCCTAGTTCGATTCCCGTCTCTGCCCAAACTGTTCCCGTGTTCACACGGGGTACGAGAACGTGGAAAATATGTGTGTCCGTAAGTCCCTCCAAGATGTTGGTGGTAGGAGAAAGAGGGTATGGTCCCTGTGGATGCCGCTCCCAGTGGGTTCAGGTCTAAATTAAGTGTCATTGTCCCTGGTATCCAAACATATACCCTACACATTCGTGTAGGTCGTACGGTTTGGGTCGAAGAAGAAGAGGAATTTTTAAACCCGGGCGGAACGACTCAGTTGTTAAGGAACGGGAATTGCGCTTGGAGGACCCAAGTTCAATTCCTGGCTCTGTCTAAATTGCTGGATCTGACTGTCCCCGTATTCACTCACACGGGGACATTAAACATGTTTACAATAAGGGGACATTAAATAAAACTACGAGCAAATCCAATATGTGGATCTGAACGTCCTTCTGAGAGGTTGGTTGTAGAGGAAGTAGGGTACGGCTCTTGTGGATGACCCCCCACTGGATTCGGGTCTAAATTGGGTGGCACTGTAACGGCAGTCCAAACAGGATATCTTACGTCATGTATCTTACATCTACGGGAATGTCGAACGATCTGGGTCGAAAGAAAGAAAGGATTTCTAAACCCGCCCATTCAATGCAAATTTTTACTTTTTTATGTGTAACCGCATGGTCTATAAAACATTTAACCATATGGTTTGCATTTTCCTGCCATCGAATAACGATTGTAAATTGCTAGAAGATGCTAAGGCTTAAATAAATTGTAATACATCTAAAATTGACGTAAAAACATCTAATGTTTTAATTGATTTTTAAGGATTTTTAAATTGCGTTCCTGTGTGTACTTACAGGCCTGAAAAGGAAGTTAATCTTCCTAGTCACAGTAATTTGTACATGCAGGTGTTTGTTACTAAAATCAGGAAATAAAACCAACATGTTAATTTACCTACCAAGTATTATATATTTTTAAATGTCGGAACAAATATCATCACAACAGTCAAAATTTAATGATAATCAACATATGATCAAGTACATATTTTCTCTGTTTTCGTACTAGGAGATGAAATACCATACAAACCAAGAAGAATTTCTATAATACAAAAAAGGTGAATATGATTGTTACAAATTACAATTGCAATTCTGATATGTACTATATAACTTAAAATCTTGTTTTCTGTTTATGACGTGGAAAAAGGTCTTCTTTCTGGAAAAATCAACTAATTAAAGAGTTAGAGTCGACATTAATATACCGGATATCGTACATAATTTGAAAAAGAAAATAATTTTGAATTACTGAAATCTAAAGTTTAATACGCAATTAATTATAATTTAGACAAAAACTAGAATGTAAGAGCAATCCCGAGACTTTCATACCTAAGAACTATACCACCCAAAGTATAACAGCCAAATTCCATGTAAATCGTTTGGGAAGTTTTTAAATTACAAAAGTCTCTGATTTTGACAAAATCCCGTTTTATTGCTAAATTATATGGAAATTTCAGTTTTTTTTTTTGCGTCCACATCTACGTAATATAGGAAACTTATCGCCATAATTTAGTTCAAATCGCTTAAATAGTTTTTGAAATTACGAATGAATAAACACCCACCCACATACCGAAAAAATGATTTCTGGTGTCTAGGAACACCACTGTTGTATTTATAGTGAATAATCGATTTGTGATTAAATCACCGTCACTGTGTATTTATTATGTTACATTGGTTAAAGGGAAAATTTGCTCAATCAGCTGCTGAAGGCACATATATCAAGAAGGGTAGTGCAATTCACCATCACCGTACTATCCTATAACTCACAACAAGGAAAGTAAAAGAACTTTAGAAGTTGGCAACAGCAAATGAGTTCATGCAGCAGTTGTTCTCATTAAATATGAAGGATATACAAAGAGAAATTAGCATATTATAACAATAGTAACTACTTGTATAATAAAACGAAAATATATCATTAATATGGAACATTTTTCAAAACATGCAAAAGTGTTAACATCTGGAAAAAAAATTATTTTTGTTTTATCATATATATTTCTGAATAATTTTGAAAATGAGCAATGTATTAAGGAACGCAATTAACTGTATTTGCAATAGCTTATTTCATATTGACTTTTTTTGCAAGCGAACATCCAAATGAGTTTTACCAGAAGATTGAAATCTTGAGGGAATGTTTTCAAGCTATTATCTGTATTTACCTATAAGTTTATTCTAAATTTATAAATAATTTATATTTTTGTGTATAATGTTAATAGTAATTACCATTCTATTCTTTATTTTAGTTGAATATAAAAACATTTAAAGCATAAATTAATCATATTTATTAAGATTGGATTTAAAATTTAAATAGGTTATACAACTGCAATTAGTCTAGAAGAATTTTATAAAAAATAGCTTGAATCCTTAATTTTCATTTAATTTGATTTTTCTATGCATTGAATTTGTTATTTTAAATCCCCACATAGTTCTATCTAATACTTGTTAATTGATTAATTCCTTATTTCTTTCCAGATGTTTTGGACAACTATGAATTTATTTGTTTAAATTAAGATTTTTTTATATGCTTTTTAAGTTTCCAAATGCTAATTTGATTAAATAATCTTTACGTGAGTTTTTGATAATGAATCATTTATGATCTTAGTTTAACAAAATCTAAACAATAATTATTTTATTCAGACACAGTACACACACACACACACACACACACACACACATATATATATATATATATATATATATATATATATATACAGGGTGATTATAATTATATATATATATATATATATATATATATATATACAGGGTGATTATAATTATATATATATATATATATATATATATACAGGGTGATTATAATTAAAGTTGCGATTTCAAAAAGCTGTAAAGTAAGAACCACTGGTCAGAATGACCTGAAATTTGACATGAGTATACGTGAAGCAATGGAATTTTGTTTGGCGAAGGAAAAAAATACTTCAAAAATGTACCGATAGACGGCGCTGTATTTTCCAAACACGGGGTGTGGTTAGCCGAACAATAGTCAACTAAAGAAAACGTCAATTTAATCAACATCACTTAATTTAATAATTGATTGAAACATTATGAAAACATGAAAGAAACACCTAATATGCAAGAAATGTTCAATATGCTGTCTACCGTACTCGGCTGCGAGTTGGAAGCTCAAAACAGTATGTTCCACAACAGATCGGAGTGTATCAGAGGTGATGCTGTAATGTGGTGCGTAACGGAAAATGCGTGCTTTTAAGTCAGCTAAGTTCGTCGAACCTCCTGAGAGCAGTTAACACACTGTCACCGTTCTGGTTGAAAAGTTTTACGAGCAAAGCACGATTTTTCAGTGACAGAGTCATGACAAGTCACTCAGTGAGAATTGCATGTGCTCCTCGTTTTTATCACAAATGTAAAGTGCGGTGCGCATGCCTAGTCTTAATTAGCATACCTCCAGATTAGAGGTGTGCTTTCACGCGCGACCTAGTAGCTAAATTTTTCTTTCTTCGTCAAGCAAATTCAATGTTGGATTCATGCATTGCCATTTTTTGGTTCATTTTTGAAATTTTTTTTTTCGCCAAACAAAATTCCATTGCTTCACGTATACTCAGGTCAAATTTCAGGTCATTCTAACCAGTAGTTCTTACTTTACCGCGTTTTAAAATCGCAACTTTAATTATAATCACCCTGTATATATATATATATATATATATATATATATATATATATATATATATATATATATATATATATATATAAATATATATAAATATATAAATATATAAATTTATATATATATATAAATATGTATATATATATATATATATATATATATATATATATATATATATATATATATTTATATATATCTATACATATATACATATATACCATACAAATGTTAAGTAAAATATAACTATTACAAGAAATATTAAAACGGGAAATGCCCATATTATCATAAGGCGCATTGCAGCACATACAATATAAGCACGAATATGGATTCAAATGATTAAGAAATGAAAGAAGTATAAAAGGATGAGGATGCTTACAAGGAAGTCGAACGGCCAAGGGGGATTACGACCCCTTGTTCCCGGTTGAAGCACGCTTTTAATCCCAGGAAACGTTCCCGGAACCAGACTCGCCCGAAGTATATATATATATATATATATATATATATATATATATATATATATATATATATATATACATATATATAAATACATATATATATACATATACATATATATATATACATATATATTTATATATATATATATATATATATATATATATATATATATATATATATATATATATACATGTATACAGGGTGTCCCACAAAGATTGAAATGCGCTTTAATTATTTACCCTTTGGAGATAAGTGGGCAATGTAAATTACAAAAATGTTGAAAGTAAGGTAGGAAATAAGACTACGTTAATGAAATAGTCCGCCCATTACTTTTCAAAAAGTTACACTTTCTAAATTTTTATACGACCCCCTTAGACAAATTGGTCAATCAGATTTTTTTTATTTTTAATGCCAAAAGATCATTAAAAAATGCATATTTGTATTTTTAAAATCAACTGAATTATGATAAAAGAAAAACTCTGACTTATGCCACTTTTCTGTGCCATGTGAAAGGCTGTTTCATCAGTGAAAATGGGGATTATATACAAATTGACGATAGAAACTGTCTAGATCAAAAATACGTCAGTATGTGTCAGAATTTTTTATCACAAATGCATCTAAATAGAGCATTACACAGGCAGAGAGCATATAAAGCAGTGGCACTCACTACGCGGTTAGGTATCCTATGTATTATCATCCAGTTTTATATTTTTGTGATATGTCACAAATGTACATTTCTACTTTGATATATGGTTCCCATTCACAATGTTCAATTTTCAATTCAATATAACTCGCTCAATTTCAAAGATACAGATATGCGGGTTTTTTTAATGTCTTGTTGCATTACAAATAAAAACTTTCTGATTAACCAAATTTGTCTGAGGGGGTCGTATAAAAATTTAAAAAGTGTAACTTTTTGAAAATAATGGGAAGACTATTTCATTAGCGTAGTCACATTTCCTACCTTACTTTCAACATTTTTGCAATTTACATTGCCTATTGATCTCCAACAGTTAAAGAATTAAGCATATATATATATAACTATATATATATATATATGTATATATATATATATATATATATATATATATATATGTATATATATATATATATATATGTATATATATATATATATATATATATATATATGTATATATATATATATATATATATATATATATATATGTATATATATATATATATATATATATATATATATATATGTATATATATATATATATTTATATATATATATATATATCTATATATATATATATATATATATATATATATATATATATATATATATATGTGTGTGTGTGTGTGTGTTTGTGTGTATCTTCATTGTAGATATTGTTGACTTATATTTTTAGAATTAGAAAGTATTCTTCTCAGCTATCGTTTTTATCCATTTTACGCTACTTTACTAATAAGTTTTGTAATCACTTTGTCGAAATTCTTATATTTTTATTGGTATTGAATTTCGATTCAAGTTATTAATGTATGAATTTATTACCTTATAATTTTTAGATAATTTTTAATATATACATATATAATTGAAGAATATTTATTTTACTTGTATTATGTATACCTGAGATTGGTCATTAATAGACAAATTTCTGTATAGCAAAAGAGAAAGAAAGATGGACTGAAATGTAAATGTGACATAAAAAAGACTATACAAGCTGTTGAATATTTTAAAAAGAACATGATAAGTAAACATTATAAATAAAACAGGTACTAAATTGGTACAAAATACCCCTTTTTCCCTTTTCCATATATAAGGAATGGAATAAGAATTTCATGTTGTAAAGATGGGTGAATATTTTTTTTTGTAAATACACATTAAGATGAAAGTATTTTTATATATAAATCATATATGTAATGCAGGTACTTAAGGTACTAATCCCCTTGTTCCCTGCATAAATATACATGGTGTAAATATAAGATGAAAAGTTGCAAAACAGAAACGTTCTGCACGATGAGCTAGACCTGTTCTAGCTCCAGCAAAAAATGTTCAAATTGAATAAATTGAGTAAAGTAAAACGCATTTCCGAAACCATGTACGTTATCAAGGGCCATACATGTTTCGTTAAAGCAGATTCTACGTTTCTGTGTGCATTACTGTATATATATATATATTTATATATATATATATATATATAATGAATGTGTTTGCAAGATAGACGAATATGCAGACTATATAAATCCACACTTGGGCCATATCGTTACTAGAGACTAAGCAATAGTTAAAGATGAAACGTTAAGTACCATTATATCATTTGGTACAAAATTTAGGTTGCCATCTTGTAATAACTCTTTTAAAGTCAATAAATCTTGTCCTTGATAAATATATTTATAAATTAGCATCTAAATATGCTCTGCCTTTAGAGGCATTTAATATGTGGAAATTTACATTACTAAAATTTATTAAAAATACTACTTGCAGAATTAAATTGTCTATATCTATATATAATATTGGTAATTTAAAACATTCCATTAATAATTTACAAAGATCTTTTGTTATTACTTATGCTGATAAAGCCTCTAATAATTATGCTATTATCTGTAAAAATTATATATCCAATTTCTGTTAGATTATTTAAAGAACAATAGTCTATTCAAACTTGATTCACACTCCATTAATAGTTTCAAATTGAAAATTATCAATATGTACAGTGATTTAAATATTAATTATAAATTTCTTAAATTTCCATATATAGTGCTTATTCCTAAATTTCATAAAGATCCTATTAAATTTAGAACAGTAACAAGTGGTCATAATACTTACTCTACTACTGCTAGTAAATTACTACTAAATTATTTAAATGTAATAAATGATAGTTTACGTTTTTCTAATAATAATAACCTTATTCTAAATAATAGTAAAAAATTAAAGAATAAATTAGCATAACTAGGTAAACAAATCGGATTTCAATCATTTGATTTTAAAGATCTTTTTAATAATATTAAGATCTCTGACCTGTATGTAGTAATTTTAGTTCTATATAATGCTAATATTACTAATCATTCTACTCATATTATATTTACCAATTTTCCTAGACTTCTTCCCTTTGTTCTTTTCAATAATTTTATATTTCAAGGTAATAAATTATACTTACAAGTCTTAGGGGTTGTACAAGGTGGCTGTAATAGCAGTATATCAGCTAATTTATACCTTTAACATTACAAAATCTTTTACTTCAGCAGGTTATACAATTTACAGATATGCTGATGATCTGATATGTTTGGTTTTTACAGACAACTGTGTCATAGATACAGATTCCGATCCGGATAATTTGGTTGATAAAACTAATTCCTAATGAAGCCACTATTAGTAATAACATTAATTTTTTGGATTTAAATCTTATTATCGAACCTACTAATAGGATAATTACTAATTTATAGGATAAAAAAGGGTATTTTAACTCTTTAATATTAATAAAATATTACTATTTAATTCCTGTAACTCGATTCAATTGTTTAGAAATATTATTCTTAATCAACTTTTTAAAATTTATAGATTATCAGACAAAAAATTTCTTGCTATGAATATTAATCAGCTAAAGTTTACCAGCAAATTATATAAATATCCAGTCTATTTTGTAAATGGTATAGTTAAAAAGTTTGGAATGGTGGAATATACTTAAATCCTCTCCTTAGTATCTTATATCAGCCAGACATCCACTTTCTCTTGAATAAGCCATGTATTACCATGTAATTACCATGTATTTACATCCCCTTATAATGTAGTCTCTATGTTTTCTATTACCATCTGCCCCATTATTTTGCAGTCCTTACTGCTGAATATCACCTTTTGTCGTCTATTCGCATTATTGTTATTTATTTCTCACGATTAGCAACATCAGCTCTTAACTTTTTATTTTTTTACGATTGGCAATATTGGTCTCTTTATTCAAGGCTCCAATGGATCAGACATATGCAGTGTTTTTTCAGGTATACTTGTTTCCTATTATTTTTCAACCTTTATGCATGTAGTCCAAGTTAACAGTGCTTATAGATATAATATATCACTGTTATCGGAAACATGCATTTTGTGTTCATTTTGATTAAATACTTGGACTTGATGAATAGTTTTATCGAAATGAACAATTCATTTGTTTAGGCCAGGGCTTGCCCATTTGTAAAGCCCTAATGCTTAGATTTTATTTGCATTTCTATAATAAATTCCTTTCCATTGGTGTTTGTTGTTTGACTTGAGCTTGAACACTAGAAGTTTGCATTTCATTTTCCTCTTGATTGATGATTCTCTGTTTGATACTTTTTTATTTGATAGGCATTTTTTAATGTTGGGTTTTTTTTTTGAGTTGCAACTTCTCTCTATTCTATCATTGGATTTTCAAACTATTATATATATATAATGATTCTCATGTTGCAAACTTTTTAGATTTCCATTTAGATTTACAAAATTGCAATCTGTCTAGAAAATTATATGGTAAAAGACCATATTTTAATTTTAATACTTCTAAAATTTAACACTTTGACTCTTGTTTGCATATACCAGTGTTTAGAAATATTACATCAAACCAGGTTCTTAGAATCAGTAAAATGTGTGATGACAATTTTAAATTAGCGTATTTTATAGAATTATTAAATACTGTAACTAATAAGGCATATCCTCCCAATTTCGTAATTTACATTATCAACTCAGTTTATCAACTACCACTCGATAACTTCCAAGACAACTTTCCCAATTATGACGGCTAATAATGATAATAATAATAAAACTAATTAATTAACACTATATTTTATTCATATTTTATTTTTCAGTCTTTAAGCTTGTAGGCCTAGTAGACAAAATTTACAGATATTATCTACCTTTGTCTTCAGAAACAAGCTTTTTTGGTTATTTTGAATAGATACTGAGCCTTGAAAAAGAATCTGTTCAAAATGAAATCAATTTTAAGCCTAGTTCTTTTCCAAGTGTTTGATTTTATTGCTTGGTCATTTTCTGTTTTCAAATTTGAAATATCACCATTAATATTTGCAGATTATATATAGATCGATGACTGGATATGCTTTTTATTCTCACCTCGATTGATGAGTCTCTATTTTTTACACCCTTAAACGTTGCTATTTTATATTTTAAGTTATGTTTGTATGAGTTACAACTTATCCTCCCTAATCTATCATTGGTATTTCATATAATATTTTTATTATATATATATATATATATATATAAATATATATAAGAGTTGGGTCTATTTTATTTTATTTTTATTTTAACATCTGCTCTTCTTACAACACACTGTATATATATATATATATATATATATATATATATATATATACAGGGTGTTTAAATTAATGAAACAAACTTTGAGGGGTAATAGAACATACCGGAACAAACACTTTTAATCGAAGAATGCATAGTTGCAATTTAAGCAGTTAGGTGCTGCAGTGCGCTTTCTATTTCCCCACATCTTTCACAACGCAAATACAAGTAAAAGCGGCGTTTTTTGCACGCACTGTCATTAGCTACGGGGAATGGATCAGTATACGAATGAGGAGAAGAAGAATATGCATTTTGTGTACAGTCTCGCCAACGGTAATGGAAAGGAAGCTCAAAACTTTTTCCGAGAGGGATTCCACTACAGGAATGTGCCAGATAACAGAATGTTCTATCGCTTGCACCACCAACTGGCCAAAAGCGGAACCTTCATTGCCGCCAAGCATGATACAGGTCCTGGAAGAAGTGTTAAAGCGCCGGACATGGCATCAGAAGAGTTTCTATGTGATGTAGAAGATCATCCTGGCACCCGCAGTGAGCCATAGATTGTAGCACAAGTATACCCTATACTGTGGTGTTGTTGTTGTTGAGACCCAGACCGTCCGACCTACCAGAAAGGTGTAAGGTAACTGCCTATACTGTGGTGTGGAATATTTTACACCATGTAGTCGTTTTCAAGTCGCTAATGATGGTGCATGTGAAGACCACCGCTTTTATATGTCTTTACGTTGCGAAAGACAGCGTTTCTGTGGAAATGGAAAGCGTCCTCCAGAGCCTAACCACTTAACTTGCGTCCATGCAGTCTTTGAAAAAGTACTTGTTTTGATGTGTTCTATCATCCCTTAAAGTTTGCTTTATTACTTTTGAAATACCTTGTATACACACACACACATATATATATATATATATATATATATATATATATATATATATATATATATATATATGTATACAATATATATATATATATATATATATATATATATATATATCCTTAAGCAAGTTTCGGTTTACTCAAGTCTTAAGGTTTACACATAAAATGCAAATAACTTTTGAAACATGCATATTTTACATTATAATGTAACGCAAAAACGTCTAATAATCTTTATGTATAGATGACTTAAGAGTGCGCAACGACAGCAGCGTCGAAAGATGTCCTTTTTTTCAGTGGGGAGGGCGTGCATTACCAAATATCTTGTTTCCCATTTCCAATAATATCATTTTTTCGAACTTCAGTGGGCTTCAATGGGTTCCAATGAGATTCTGTAAAGTTTGACACCTCCTTCCCTCAACCAACGACCCTACCGTGCTGAAAACACCGGTTCTTGTTAGATTACCGAAGTCAAGCAGCATCGGGGGCGGTTAGTACTTGGGTGGGTGACCACCTGAGAACACAGCGTGCTGTTGGCACATTTCGGGCGCGGTAGCCCGGTGGTTTGCGCGCTGGATTTGCACGCTGCCACAACTGCTGCAGTGTTCATGTGAAGTACGATCACGTTGAACATGTGGGTCCGTAAGTCCTTCCGAGAGGTTGGTGGTACTGGAAGGATGGTACGGTCTCTGTGGATTCCTACCCCACTGGGTTCTGGTCTAAATTGGGTGGCACTTCCTGGCCGTCCAAACGATTACCTTACACCTTTCTGGTAGGTCGGAAGGTCTGGGTCTCAACAACAACAACAACCTTTTTCCCTTGGCGACGCCACTGCGCATCGAGACAACAATTGTAACACAAGTGTATCTTCATGGAATAAACTCAGTGGCTTCTTGAACCCCGAAGGGACGACTTTACTGCTATCAAACTTCGCTTTTGAGGAAAAGCAAAGCTGCCATAACCATTACATGTTACTATTTGATAAGTAAGTCCTCATCTGTTGGCGATACTAGCCGATATATGGTATGAAGACAAATAAATAATACTTTAATATTTTCCGTTGGCAGCTTTTGCTAGATGTTCTGAAATTGTTGGAATACTTTGCTCGTATTCAGTAATAACTATGACTATCTTTCCCTCATATCCCAGACCTGGATAGCTATGGGCAGATGCATTGTTGAGCTATATTTGCCGCAGGAAATATTACATTAAGGAAACATTGGGTTTCAAATGAGCAAAATACGATAAAAATTAGCAAATTTATTATTAACACAATATTGTTATTCACTTTATTTTTCATCGATGGCAAAATACCACATACAAATCGAACGTTTACTTCCTGAATTATGAACAGAAGATAGTAATCCACCAAAAATTGTGTTGAAAAGTATACTTTAAATGTGCTTTTCTTAGAATGAGATTTTTAAGGTTTTCATAGCTTTAAAATGTTCTATGCGTCCTATATGTAATTTGTTAGACATATTCAACATATATATATTTAAACAAAATTGTGCATGTATTTTCTAATTGAAAAATTTTGATGAAAATCGATTTTCAAATTCAAGAATATATATATTTTTTAAATAACCTGAAGATCGATTCAGAAATTAGTGCACATGGTTTTTCTTATTAATCTGTTAAATAAATTTTATGTGAAATTAGGACAAAAAAAATAAAATTGGTTCGCAAGGAGCATTTCAAAAGTTTTATTAAAAATTATTTTTTTACTTTATAAAATAAAAAATTAAACTACATCGACATGCTTTTATTATATGTGGTAAATGTATGATACATTTGGTATATATGTAAATAATTATATCAATTTGATCACAAACGTAACATGTCATTTGATCAAAAATGTAACATTACTTGTCGAATCTAAAAGTGATCAACTAGTGCGGATTCAGTGGGCTCTGGGATATTACGCTCGGATATCTAATCGTGAGGATAATCACAAGGAGCTAACATGGAGAATACAAATAGCAGAATATTGTCAGTTAAATTGTCATTTGTACGTCATTGTCATTTGCCAATCTGACAATTAGAGGTTGGAGAATGCAGATTCCACCTCGTCGATAGGAGCTTGCAAGTCCGTCCTAGTATCTCAAACATAGGGCGTCGGCTGGCCAGTACTAAAATCTATTGTTCGTTTCCCGGTTGGGTCAGCAAGGTTCTTTACAGACTGTACGGGCATTTATATTTTATTTTCCATCATGGAAACTAAGTTATTAGCTAAGCTGCATCAACTTCACCATCAATATATATTGATACAACTTGTTAGTGAGTTTAGATCATTGCTTTAAAGCAGTCTGAAAAAGTGCATTGAAATTAACGGCAGGTGATTTAGAAAATTATATGTTAATTATTTCAAGACGATTATTAATTTATCATCGCAAGGCATCGCACGGCAATGACGCTTTCAATATCAACTCCTCCAGACATATTAGCCTTTGTTTGTTTAGCGTTCATGCAGTAAACCTTCCTAAATAAGTTTTTAGGACTATACAGAATGACTTTTTATTTTCATCAACTAGTTTCATGCACGCTTTCCATATTATAGATATCGTTCTAAAAGAGACATTGCCTTTTTTGCATTTATAAAGACTTGATAATGTAATTTATATCATGTCATATACATTTTCGTGAAATTTTTTATTATATGGTGTAACGTATTGATTTTCAAATGCGTCCATCATATTCTCTTACCGGAGAAATAAATAAGTAACAATTTACAGATAAAATAATTTATCATTTCAATTTGCGCTCAATATATTCTTTTAAGATATTTCACCACATCTATTATTGGTTAGTATGTATTGTGAGTATTAAGGTAGTATTTTTCTATTTCAATTCAAGTACTATGAATGTACTTTAATGCCGTTTGGTAGCAATCTGTTTGAATGAAGCTTAAATATGTCTCCCAGTTTTACAAGAAACCGTGATGTTTCCCACACTTTTGCTTGTAAAACTTGAGCCATTTTGGTTATTAAATCCTTCAAGGTGCATCCAGCTTTAAAATGATAAAAAGCTGCGAATAGTTTTATACTTACAAATGTAATATATTATTTTAACACAATGCTAAGCTGTAAACAAGTCTCAGCCTATAAATCTAAGTGTACGTTCACTACATCGCAGACAAAACGTTTTCAGATATTTTTGAAAAGCTAAGCAAGATAATATGAAATTCCTTTTTAAGTGGTTAAATGTTGGATTGTGTGGTTAATCTTGTAGGGTAAAAATACTCCGAAGTTAACATTGGTTTTTATACTGAGCAGAGGTTTTATTTTTCCCTAAAGTGAATTGATGAACATATGAAAAGAAATATCAATATGCAGAAGGGCAACAGCGCATTTTTTCACATTGTTTTTGTGCTTTATCAGAGCAGTTAAGCAAAATGATAATTTTAATGCTATAAAGCAAATATTTCTTTTGTTTTATTTATTGGAAATCCATTTATTTGTCTGCCCGTTATACTTTTTGATCTAGACAATTGGTAAATATATCTTGTAGATATACTTATAGGATATCAAAAATGTACATTATAGTACAATTTATTAAAAATATTCTATGTCGAATCAATTTGTTATTTTTTATTGCTTGATGTTCCATTATAACGTAATTATCTTGAATATTAAATGTATTTAATGTATAATTATAAAAGTATCATCATATTTATATTTTAGTCTACTTTTATCAATATAGAAGACCGTAAGTAGTTAAGGAGACTAGAATCGGCCTACATTGCCAATGTTAAAATTAGCTAACTTAAGATTCCTTTTCCTCAGAAACTACAAATACTATAAGAAATTTTCACAACTGCAAGGTGTAATGCTGTTACACATATTAAAAGCTCACTTTTATTTACAGATTTTTTTCAAATTTGGACTTTGTTCCAAGGTCACAGTTTTTAACCAGATTCTTACATTAATTATGTTAAAAAATGTAAAGAACTTATCTTCGAAATCTCGCATGAAAGTCGACACACATATGATCTGAACATATCATAAATATTTCGAAGTATTGTCACAAAATATGTTGTGGAAAATGAGAATAAACAGTAAAAAGGTATATTCCGAGAAAAAAAAATGGAAAATATTTAAACGTTCCCAACTCTGAGGCTGGCAATCCAGTATTAGGCCATTTCCTAAATTATATAAATAGGCGTTATTGTCATTATTCCTTGTATTTGTTACAAATTTTCGTAATGTCTTAAGACAATCTCAATAAATAGATAATCAGTCGAAAGTTTATCTTCGTCTTAGAAGATAAAGATATTTCTTTAATGCTGTTTATTTTTTGTTCGACATGTCTAAAATCTGATTAGTGTTTATTGACTAGAAATAAAACAATTGGTCGTAAGCTTTTAGTTATTTGATGCTTTGGATATGTTTCTTCTCATACAATATCTGATTTGCACAAATAAACAGTTATTTTGGTATTTTACTTGCATATAAGTTTAATATGGATTTAATATAATAAGTTTAATATGGATTTAATATAATAAGTTTAATATGGATTTAATATAATAAGTTTAATATAATAAGTTTAATATAAATAAAGTTTAATAGGGTGGGATTTACAAAAACGGATTCAAATAGTTCGTAAATTTATGTAATTCTCTTGGGAAATGTTATTATTGCATTAATATAATCCAAATATTCTTTATAGTGACGTATAATAATGAAACTAGAGAGTTTAGGTGTTTGATACTTGAACAGTTTACTATCAAAACATAAAGCAATGATATTAGTTCATAAATTATTCATGAATGAGAGAGCATTATAGACAGCTGCGGATGAAAATATTGCACGCAGAAATTATAATAGCTATATGTCTGTAACATTAATCTTCTGGATTTGAACAGTAAAAGACGTTTAAACCAGACCTTAATGTAAATTTACGGGTAGATAGGATATATATATAAAATAGTAAAGGAAAAATATTATATTAATATAACAAAAAACTGTGTAAAAATAACCATGTTATCTGTAAGTGAACAATTCTGTATCAGAATAAAAATGTATAGGTAAAACGTTTATAACTATTTCATTAACTATTAAAGCGGCTATCAGATTCAAGTGCAGTTTATTTGCTGTTGAGTTTTGTAAATATTAAAACACACAACTATTTAAGAAGATTATACTGGGTTACTAGAAAAATCCTAAAGCACCCCGACAAGTTCGTAACAAAAAGTCCCCCAACAAGTTCGTAACAAGTCGTCGACAAAGGAAGACAGAAGATAAAATGTTTATTACAAAGTTGTACAGCATTATCTAATTAGTAGGAATCGGTATTATTAACGCACAGAAAACGTATATAGGAAGCAATAAATACATATTATACTTTATTGAATGCTATAGGCACACCCACTAGTTATAAGTAATTAGTGTGTTGTTGTTGCTGAGATACAGACCGTACGACCTACTAGAAAGGTGTAAGGTAACCGTTTGGACGGTCGGGAAGTGCCACCCAATTTAGACCGGAACCCAGTGGGAGAGGCATCCACAGGGACCGTACCCTTCTTCCCCTACCACCAACCTCTCGGAAGGACTTACGGACCCACATGTTTAACGTGATCGTATCCAGCATGAACACGTCGGCAGTTGAGGCAGCGTGCAAATCCAGCGCGCAAACCACCGGGTTACTGCGCCCGAAATGTGCCAACAGCACGCGGTGTTCCCAGGTGGTCACCCACCCAAGTACTAACCGCGCCCGATGCTGCTTGACTTCGGTGATCTAACGAGAACCGGTGTTTTCATCACGGTAGGGCGGTTGGCAGGAAGTAATTAGTGGGTAATATTCTTTCTCCAATTCAAATGAACATTATTAGTGCAGAGGACATTTGAATATGGGTTTCACTAGGTTCTTCTGATATAAATGTCACTTGTTTTATCTTTCCTGAATATAACAACAATTCCCCTATATTTATACTGTGTCAAATAAATGCCTCCTGTAACTTATTCCGGAGCGATTCTTAAGAATTAGGCATTTCTTTAACATTTTGTAATTGATATTTTTCTTCTATATCGGTTTGTCGAGTTCGTATTTTTAACTTTCTCAATTCTTCGTTAGCGGCACTGAAATCACTGTTATTAGATCGAGCTAGGTCACTTTACTTTAAATATATCCAAGGTGTATACTTAGTTATACAGGGTCTTTCAAAAGTCTGTATAAACTTTAAAAATTTATTAAATATCGAAAAATCGTCGCATTGAGGTACGGTTTGTACCATAAGTATTACCAGGACGGGTTTTTTTTTCTGACGTGAAAAAATTTTGTAGTTTAAAAAATCACCTATAGGTGGCGCTTACCCGAATACAGCTTCCAGAAGTATGCAAATGAGGCTGTTATGAAAAAGCTATAGTGCTCTGTAGATCCTCCATATGATTCATTAGTAAACTGCTTAAAGAAGAAGTTTTTACAAGAATGTTAAGTATGACCGAGAAAGCCTTGTGAAGTTGTATTACGTGAGAAGAGAATCAGCATCAGTTGCTTTGCGAAAATTTTGATTTAGGAAAAATCTAAAGAAAGGAAAAGGTTCTATTACCTGTTCAGAGTTACTTAGGCTTGTCACACGCTTTGACACGTACAGTAAGTTATTTTCTTTGTCTTTCCAATGCGTTCAGCGCCACTTATAGGTGATTTTTTTAACTACAAAAATTTTTCACGTCAAAAAAAAAACCCCGTCCTAACAATACTTATGGTACAAACTGTACCTCAATGCAATGATTTTTCGATTTTTAATGAATTTTTAAAAGTTATACGGACTTTTGAAAGATCCTGTATTTTATTCTTAAGTTGTTGGGTGTGTTTAAAGATTTACCTACGAATTCTATGTAACTGTCAATTATTCAAGAAATAATGTAATGTGTATTTTCTAACATATTATCGAATGTGATTACCGTAAGGAATCAAGACCATGAACTAGAGGTTTCTTTTAAGTCGATCTATTACGAATCTTTTGAAATCTATCGTTCTCCTTGTGAGGTGTACAATTTCTAACGATTCAAGAATAGGGCGGAACAAAACCGATATATTCGTGTCCATTTATTTCTTGATAAAAGTGTGTGTAACAAAGGAGTTTTTATAAGATTTCATTAGCGATTTTTTTCAAAATTTCATTCGAACACTGGGACTCTTCAGAACAATGAATTGGGTTCAAGTATTTACCGATCCTAACATTCTGACCAACTTTCCTTCGAAACGCTGTATTTCTTCGTGATATATCCGCAGACATTCTGACACACACTATACACACACAATAGCACATACATACACTAATATAAAAACACGCGCGCTAATAGACATACACACAGACATCACCTCAAACAGGTTTGATTCGAGTTCAAAGACATTTGAAACGTACTCTTCTGCCGAATACTCGAATTCAAATTTAAATCCCCCAGCATAATACCTTTCCTATGCATTATATTATGTTTGTAGGAAAAATAAAAATATATGCAATACAGTAGATTCCTGATTACACAGTCTAATGTGGACACAGATATAGGCTATATCGTCAAACTAGGTAAAGGCGGAGAAACGTCTTATACTGCACTGTACAATTGAGTACTGACATTCAATCCATTACCCTCTAAGATTCCCCCCACATCCTACCATTAGTAAAATATGTACTATAAGAAAATGCTACTTATAATATATACAAATGTACTTATGTGTTTATTTGATTAATACGCACTTATTCGGTGTAAGATCTCATCTTGCTTCTTGATATTCTGTCATAATTTCATTTAGACCTTACGTATGTGACATTTTATAGCTTTCTCTTGGACACGTCTAATCTTCCTCCCCACTGCAGTGGCTCCTACATGAATTACGGACCCTCTAAAATAATGCCATATTTAATTTGCATCTTTTTTTAATATTCCATATCTTCTCCTCTCCATATATTGGAGGTTTCGGCCCCTTCAGATTGTGTGGTGTTCACCCCCTCCACTATGGTCGACCCTGTTCACTGACTTGTTTTTTCACTCCCTAAATTTATAATTATGCCATCGGTCATTCTCTGTTCATTCTTATTCATCCAATCTTGAATGGAGTGGAACAGCCCAGTGGTTAGCGCGCGAGATTGCATGCGGACGACTCGAATTCGATTCCTGGCTCTGCCCAAGCTGTCCTCATATTCACGCGAGGTACGGCAACGTTAAAAATATGGATACGTAAGCTGTTCCTTGAGGTTGGTTGTAAGGGAAGGAGGGTACTAACCCTGTAGATGCCCCCCACTGGGTTTCGATCAAAATTGGGTCGAAATTCCCGGCTGTATAAACAGATACCTTACACCCTCGGATAATTCTGATGGTTTGGATAGAAGAAGAAGAATCTTAAATGTCTTCTGCCGTATATGGTTCTGAAACTGAAAGATTTTAACTAGCTCTATGGTTGGAAGATCATCGTCATCTTCGTTTACCTGGGTTTTGACAACAATTTCAGGAAACAATTTTCACGACATCACAAGAAAACAATTTTCAACAATTTTGAAAACTATTTTCAGGACATCACGAGAATAGATGTTTCATCTTTATCAGAAAGTGATGATAAATTGAGCTAATTCGGATAATACAGAACTTCGGATAACTGGATTCATACAATTAGGACACTACTGTACTCTTAAAACGGCGCATGTTAACAATCTCTGAAGAATGCCATTCCCTAAATAAAAATTACGTATAGAATGGCTGTTATTATAAAAATTGTTTATCGAAATAATTATTTTACAATTTCTTCCCCATTTTGAAAAAAATATTAATGGTTTTTCATTGTTATGATGACTTCTCTGAAACTAAATATATCTGCAGTGTTTATCAATTGAAAATAGTTTACAAAGTTTTATTACATTCGCCCAATTTGTTCGAGATTTTGCCTGTTCACAGTCCCAAAGAGAGAACCACATGCAATACACCATTAAAATAATTATTGATTTATATCCAAGAATGCTCGAAACATGTTGTTTAGAAAGTATTTACTAAAAGTTTTACTTTGTTATATACAGCGTGTGGAAGAAAGTATTGTACCATGCCAATAACTCAAGAAGTATTAGGGTTATCTTATATTTTTATACAGGTGTATAGAAAACCACTATAGCGTTATAGGATGGCATAACTTTAAGAATGGATCACTCCTACCTTTATAGGAAGGTAGAGGGGACTGAGATAGGGGGAAGTTGATGAAAGCTGAAAAATTAGTAATAAGCTTTTTGTCCCGCAGCGAAAAGCATTAATCAGCATGTAACAGTGCAAACGCAACGACATTTGATATATTGGGGGTGTTAGATTATACACACTGGTGGGTTTTAAGGGTTCCTTTCCATCATTTACGTGGTTACAAAAATGCTTAATAATAATTTTAAAACGCTCAACTATTTTGCGATTCACTTTCCTCCCAACACTAGCAGAACGTGAGATAGCCCCTCGTATACTTCCCTAAAAAAGACTGTTAATACACCTAAAGTTGTATTTTTGTATAGCTTTATTGGATTTTTATATACATCTGTATAAAAATATACGATAACCCTAGTTTTCCTATGTTTTTGGCCTAATCCATGATTTTCTTTAGCACTCTGTTTATTCTTGACAAATGCATTCCACAGCCAAATATCGTGTCCAGCCTACTGAATGAGAAATATAAATAATGACTGAGAGTTTATATGAAAAATATTTTCATATTTCTAAATAAGAAAGATAAATCATGCAATAAAGCATTGATTATGAAACACTTTCCAATTATAATTCAATTTAATTTAAACATCTCTAAAATGCAATACATTCAGCGGTAATATTTTAAAAATTATCACAATACTAAAATAATTTCTTATATTTTAAAACTTCATCGAAAAAAATGAACTTTATTCATATGACGTCATTGAAATATAAATTGCCTGGCTCTCTATGAAAAAACAGTAAAAATGTCATTCATAAATATTTGTTCTATTCCTTTCATTCATCACAATACTACAATAATTAATTTACTTCAAAACTTAAAACCATGATAGTAAAAGTAATTTAACTCTGTGCTTAAAACTTCACCGAAAACGTCTGCTATAAAATCGTCTGTTTTCTATGTGAAATCAATGACTGTTTCATTCATATCAACTGTATTGCAGGATCCACCGCTAAATAATTTTGCGTTAAAGAAAGTCGGGAATTCTTATACATCTCATCTTACAGCTTGATGTGTTTACAATCTCCATAAGTAAAAGTTTGACTTTGTTGTAGAAATAATTAATGTTTGATGATCATTTAAACTCAAATATATTGCAATTGCGCTGTTTCAGAACATTGAAGCAAGGGAATTAAGCAAAATTATAGCTGTTTTAGGACGGATACAGCACCAAATATAAATGAAAAAGGACTTTACAAATTACGATTTTGAAACAAGATGGATGCCATATTTTATTTAGAAGTGGATCACGTGATTTCTTCATATAATTGTCACCTGATCTATACATATAATGGGTGTAATTAATATTTTAATTTTTTATTTAAAACTACTGAATATATTTTTATGAATTTTTTTTAAATATTTTAGGTGATAATTTGAATATTTCCTGAAACTTTTGAAGCAATTTGTGAATTTTAAATTCGCTTAAAAATGTTTGAAAAAATAGGCCCCATAGGGTTCAATGTATTTCATTTTTTCAATCCGTGTTCAATCCAAAACTAATTATTGGCTGATATTACGCATTTATATTCCCATAAGTTCCACAAACCATCTGAACAACATACTGAAATTTCATTTTGATAAAGTCATTTGTACGGCAGTTATCGTGCTGACAGACAGACAGACAGAATGACCAAAGACATAAACACTTTTGAACTATGTTGTAAAGTGTTAAAAAGGAATGGAATATTTGTTTAAATCCATTCTCTGAAGCTTAATTGCATCATTGAGTTAATACCAGCGACCTCGTAACAAATTTCTAGAGTTTGAAGTCAGACCATAAGTTTTATTCCTATCTGGGGACTTCCATGTACAATAGGGTGGAACGAAATTTTTTTTTTCGAATTTTAAATCCGCCAGTGTAAAAAAAGTTGTCCCATGGGACAAAACGAATGAGTGAAAAATGTATGTTCCTGACGTCAAAATTTTATGCGCCGCATGGAAGTCAAAATTCACTATTTCAGGCAAAAATAGTCTTCTTTTTGTTCGGATGCGATTTTTTATCGATTTCGAAATTGGCCGGGGTCAAAAAGGTTAGCTCAATGAATCAAACAAACATGTGTAAAATTTCAAGTCCCTAAAGTTACATCTTAATGCGCCGCACATATGTTAAATGTGACGATTTTAGCCAAAAAAAGTCAATTTTCTGGTGTATCCTGTAAAGTCATAGAGGCAGAAGAGGGCGTCTAAAATTTTTAGTGAATGTATCTTAAATGTAATTAGGCTTTTAAATAAATATTTGATTTGTTATTATAGTAAAGCTGACAGAAGTAGAATAAAAATAAGTTATTTAAACTTTATTTTTTTATTTACCTAAACTATATTTTGGAACTAACAGTAAGACATTTTGCTTGTAATAATATATAATTTTCTCGTGATATAAGATGTAATGCAGTTGCTGTTTACAAAATAAAATGTAGGAAAAGATATGAAAAAGACTGAATGGAAAAGAAATATGCATAAATTCCCACATAAATGTTAAAGAAAATTAAGCAGAAATTTTGATTTCGTATTAAAAGTATTCTTAAGATTTCTTGACTGAATTTTCGCTAGGATAAAGCCATGTCTTTGCTCATCTCCAGAGACTTTTCTTGTTGCCTTTGCTGCAATTTGAAAGTATCTCTCTGTTGAGTATGGCACGGGAATTTCGGAATATTAATTTCCAGCCTACATTCCTTTCCTGATATTGCAGATAATAATTCAGCATCTGGAATACTCTTAGTAAGAGCTGGTTCATATATTTTGGATGTTTGCCAGTCGATAAGTTCAGTGTAATCATTTGCTCTGAAATTAATTTCCAGAACACTCCTTTTAAAACATTCGTAGATTTTCTTGTTGCCATAATTCTTCTGACAGCTAGTTGCCTAACGTGGTTTTTACAAGCATTGACAGGAGAATATTTTCTTGGTGCGAGAAAAACTATTTTTTTGCATTACTGGATTAATAACCTCTTTTAAGTCCTCTTTCAAGTATCTGGAACTATGGATCATATCCCAAATGTACCACGAACCCCCCAAGCAGAGTGATTTTCTCTTTATGCTAAACCACATACAGTATTGTGGCAATTAATTGATAAATGCAGTTTTTTTTATAAAATTTAGTTTTATTCAAGTTTTCTATGGATACATTTAAAACTAATAAGTGATATGACCTCCCCGAGACTTTTTAACATCACAGACACGTTTCGGCATGGAATGTACTAGACTAGCACATGTAGTTTTAATTTCAACGTCTCTGAACCATATGTCAATAACGGCCGAAATTAGTTCGTCCATCGTCGTACAGTCAAATTTGTGAAGCCGTTTTTTGACAATAGCCCACAAATTTTCTATGGGATTCAAGTCTGGTGAATTCCCGGGCCAATCCAGTACGGTAATATTTTTTTTTGAGCAGAAATTTTTGATTCGCTTCGAAGTGTGACATGGCGCGCTGTCTTGTTGGAAAACGCAATCTCCGTTCGGCCACAGTTTAGCCATGGTTGGAAGCACTTTTCGGGTCAATATGACTTCGTAACTGGCACTGTTCATCATTCCCTCTACGGGAACAAGAGATTCTGTCTCCGAAACGCTGAAACAATCCCAAAACATCTTTTTGGGCGGATGCTTGATTGATGTGGTGCTGATTGAGAGGTTCTCCTTGGCTCCTTCTCACGAACATAGATCTAAATCCCTGAACCACAAAATGTGTTTCGTCAGAAAAGAGAACTTTCTCCCAGTCCTTCTCAGTCCATGTTTTGTATTTCCGTGCCCATTCCATCCTTTTTTTCTTCATGCGAAGCGTCAGAAGCTGCTTCTTGTACGGTCGACGTGCTCTCCGTCCGCGTTCTAACAGCCAGTATCGCACTGTTGAAGGTGCAATATCAACACCAGCTCCCACCATGGACTTAGACAGGTCAAAACTGGTTAATCGAGGATTTTTAACACTCATTCGATGTAAAGTTTTGTCGTCACGAGTCGAAGTTGATCTTTTTCGGCCGCATCTTCCAGAGCGGTTGGTTCTAGCAATTCCTGTTTCCTGAAACCGCTTCCAGATCCTCCCGACACTTGCTGTACGCACTCCACATATTTTACCTATTTCCTCGAACGTCTTAGAAGTGTGTTCTCTAAGCGCAATCACTTTAGCACGTGTTTCCGCGCTAATATCCATGACGCTAATGAGCCCCACAACAACTGAGAAACTACCACTGCGGAACACCTGCCACCTGGCGGAGGAATTTGAACACCTGCTACTTACCAGGTGCATACGAGCACCTGCTACTTTGATAATAACTGCAATTTGAACTCTGAGCTAATTTGGAGTGCTTCTTCCTAAGCTTACGTGTGATAAAACGAAAAAAATGACATTTCTCAATTAATTGCCACAATACACTTTCATTATAAATGTTGCAAGTGTAATTAAGCTTTCAGATAGATTTTCAGTTCCAACATATATTCTTAAAATTCTACAAGCTGTTGTAAGCCACCTAGAGTGTGCAAATGGTCCTTGTTTCATGGATGCAAGACCATCAGGGAAGACACCGGTGAAAACTGATTGGCATACGTCATATAAATGCTTTTGATAAGAGCTGAATTTCAAATCTCTTACTTCGAAAGAAAAATGTTCTTCTCTAATTGGAGAATAAGTTTTCACTTCAAGATTTTTACAGTTTTGGATTGATTTTCCAATAGGCCCAGAAAATGTATTGGGACTTTTAGTTTCTCCATCGGGCTTTTTTAGAAGATGCTGCAAAGGTAATTAATTTGCGTGTAATAGACAAATGCGAAATTGCAATGGACGATTTAATGCCACTTCCAATAAACTTATAGCTCCCCCTTCACGCCAGTATTTATGTTAATCCCATCACAGCCTACAGCGATCAAACTGTCAAGAGAAATTTGTTGATTTTTAAACTAAGTTTTGCCAAAAATAACCTTGGCTTCACCAGATAAAACTGCAATGTGTCCATTATAGACAGAGTTTGGTTGTTGTACCAGGGTGTAATGTTCTTCTTGGACTATTCGTCTATAATACTTCGATAATTTTTTTACTTGAAGTATGGTTGTATCTTTTCTCCCACCGAAATATAAACCGATGAGTGAGAAGCCTCGGTTTATATTGAGTGGTTTATATACTCTGGTGAGAGAAGCCCTCTAACATAGCCATACAAAACTACGTGAACGCTTGCAAAATTTAAAACCTATAAAAAGGCTCCTAAGGATTGCAAAGTTTCTGGAATCTAGGTAAAGAGGATCATATGTAGTAAAGTTATGGGTCAATAATTGTTTCTTTTAGTCTAATAAAACATAAGTCTAATAAAACATAAGTCTAATAAAACATAGTCAAATAAAACATATAAAACGCATTTCATAACTGGGCGTTTTTAGATTAAAATGGTCTCTCTTTTAGCAGAAATAGTTACCTTTGACCTCTGTGTGGCGCATAAAGATGTGACTTCAGGGACTTGAAATTTTAAGCATGTTTTTTTCATTCCATGGGTTAACTTTTTTTACTCTGGCTGATTTCGAAATGGAAAAAAAATTCGTGTCTGAAGAGAAAGAGGATTTTTAGGCCTGAAAGAGTGAATTTTGACCCCGATGAAATTTTGATCCCAGGAACATAAGTTTTTTCCCACTTTCGTTTTGTCCCACGGAACAATTTTTTTTACCCTGGCCGATTTCGAATTAAAAAAAAAATCCCTATATTTTTCACTCCACCCTAATGTATACTGCATAAACCTTTAATGAAAGTAAGTTCATTTAAAATGAATAAACGCTTTAATTTTAAATTATTTTCTAATATTTATTAAACAAACAAAAACATTCAATTAAATCTTAACTTCCTAACTTCCGAGATATAAACGTAACATGTATTAAGAATTTATAAATTGCGTGATATATTAGTGTTAAATATTTTTCCCTATAGTGTTTTTTCTAATTTTTATCTAAATAAAAGCAAAATCGTAAAATTATTTTTTCATTTTTATTTGATTTTTATTATTGGTCGCTACAAATTGAAAAACGCCAACGTTTTTCCAACACTAAATTTTCATTGTTTTTAGTAGTATACTTAATAAAAATCCCCCGGAATTCTTTCCTTGCAAGAAATGTGGTTAACATTTTTAGATCACGAATAAGGAAGTTCCAATAAATATAATATTTTACAACTATTATGCAGGATGGCGAAAAGAAACGAAGGAAATATTAAACAGAATTAAGTTAAAAAATATTTTATAAATCGCAATATAAATGAAGTATATTATTTATGTGTAATAAGCACTTTGACTGCATGTCTTATGAACCAGATGAATGTACCTGGCTAAAAAAAAGTTCAACTTAGATGTATTTCTTGGCACAGCGTTTTGGAACACACGTATGATAAATGTTTGTATTGCCCACAGGTTACACAGCCCTTTTTATTATCCTTTATTGTGTGTATATAATCCACTCTTGATGATGACAGAATGAAATATTTGTTTTTAATTATATATATATATATATATATATATATATATATAATTTACAAATGCAGAAGTAAGTTTGAGATTGCTTACATGAAGAAACTCATACGTAAAATATGAAAACATGGCTCTATGCTGCCCTTGTACATATTTACAAATATAATTTCTAAAAAGAATACCTAATACACATAATAGCAAAAGATGAATGTACCAAAATCTAATCAGCTCCACTGTAACCCACGAGTCACGTATTTATCAAATTTTGTGATATTTAATGAATTAGTTTCTAAGATAGAGTGAAAACATACGATTTTTGCAGGCTATTTCCCAAATAAAGGCAAGTTCTTTTCTCCTGAACCGTGCCAAAATCTAATCAGCACCAGGGAAACGGATAAATGACTTACTTACAAAGTTTTTAAATTTTTGGTCAGTTAGGTTTTGAGTTAGTTTGGATACATACGTTGGGTAAACACACACACACACATTAAGCAAACATTTTTTTCGTGTTCGAGAGTGCCCGAAACGTTTTGATCCATCGAAAACTCAAGTTGCGATTTTCGACATGATTCCAATGCTGTCCCTATACATTACGATATATTACAGGGAAAATAAAAACAGTTCACCAGACGTCAAAGGTAATGATCCTGTAATTACACAACTTGCGAAACTAGCTTGAATGTAATTTGTATATAATTACTAACAATAGAAGCTACGAAAGCCTTTTTGTCCTGTTTTATCGAGTCATACTTACAGCATGCAATATATATTATACCTTTATAAGGCCTTATGTATTCTTTTTAACTTTCGATTGGATTGTTCTAAAAATGAAAAAGCAGGATATACTAATAAAAAGTGACTATCAGCTAGCGCTTATGGAAGTTTACAGCTTCTCTAGACAATAATTGAAGAAATATAATTACTATTTCGTAAATAAATCATTGAACGATTACTGGTGCTAGATAGACTAATATTTCCGATTACAAATTTGCAGAACGTTCTCAATTTAGTATGAAAATGCGAGCAGTTTGCACATAACATGCACATAGGCAATAAAACATGATATTAACGAAAAGGAAAAATGATTGTACTGCATCATTCGTCTGCAATTTTAGATGATAGAACGAATTACCCGAAGTTTTCAGGGTCGGAGATGAACGCCCGCTACATAAATAATACATTTACAGATAACATAACTCAGTTTTTTTCACATAATTAACCGTCACCAAATTACAACTCCGCAAAGCAAAAACAATATAAATGAATTAAAGGATCAAAACATCTAGGAGAGGAACGTGGCAGTAGATCGTAACGGTAGCTGTTATATCGTATGTGTAGCTGTGAAATCGGGTGCTAGAGAAATTTCTCATTCAATAGCGTAGTCCCTTTCCTTTCAGTAGACACTGCGGTTACAGCTCTAGAACACTTTAATTGAAAATAAAAAGAATGCATAAGGTTTTATGAGGGAATCCTGTATTGTCGATGTATTACCAGATTCGCTATTGGATGTAATGAATACATTTCATTGAAATGTGTAAATATATACTTAAAATTATGAATTTTTATATTAGAGGACCGTTGATTTGAAGTAAAACTATTCGCTTGATACAGATAATTTTGGTTTTTAATTATTAAAACGCTTTGTAGACTCTAATAATATTCATTGGAGACTTATCATTTTGCCTATACGTCTTTGTTATCAAATGACGGTGTACTATATACTTACATTATTTATTACAAATATGTAGGTACATACTTTTTATTATAAATAACTCCCCATAAAAATTTATTTATTCATAACCTCCATATTTATTAAATCACGTTTTCACTCGCATAATTCACCTGGTTTGTGGATCTAAAGCAATAAAAATTTATTTCAAATACCTTCCCTCAATATGCGTATACATTTATTTCTCTGGTAAGTATCTCTGTAAATGAGCCAGGTATATTCAAAACTAATTACTTCCCTTTTTTTATATTTTTTATGGAAAAGAATTTACGAAATCCCAAGGGAGTGATGAAGATAATAACTTCATCTCTCTCTTGGGCCAACCACAGAAACCCTTACATAGCAGAAATGACTAACTGTCTGAATTGCTTTTCAACCGCTGTAGCAATTAAGATTAATTGAAGGCTTTAAACATTCGCAGATACAGATAAATTAAAATAACTGTACGTTTCATAACTTATTGTTCCCTTGGAGGTCTTGTTTGAAGAAAGTGGCATTAATTATGTATAAGAATCTGAATCTAACAGCAAAGAGGGTACAATTATACTTTAACAAACAACATTATGAATATTCATGCTCAACGTAGGATTTGTGTCTATTTCAATGGATAGATGGACTGAATTTATGATTTAAAGCTAAATAGTATGTTATGTTATGTGTATGAGAGCTTTTTATTGTTTCTTATTTTATTTTATTTGTTTTTAAATATAGCTAATTTTTCTATTTATACACGTTTAATACTCCTAATGTTTAAATTGCGTTGTATATGTTTGCACACGTTTTAATTGCTTGTAAATAAAGTATTGAATTATTTTATTTTATTTCTGTATATTGTTTCTTATTTTATTTTATTTGTTTTTAAATATAGCTGAATTTTCTATTTATATACGTTTTAATATCCCTAACGTTTTAATTGCGTTATATATATTTGTGCACGTTGCAATTGCTTGTAAATAAAGTAGTGTTAATTAGGAAATACTAATATAACTCCCATGAAAGAAAATTTGTAAAAAAAAGAAATAAAAATTTTTTAAAATCCTATATTTAAGCCTTAAAACCGCTACCCTTCTGTTTCATTTCATGATCAAATTTTAAAATAGTGGAAATAAAATACTAAGAAAATATGTAATGGGCCGGCGTTTCTAAAAATATATATTTAATGTAATGATTTCAGTGTATCGAATTTTCTCAAAAAATATTTGCATTTCAGCAACTTTTGGTATTCCAAATATAATAAAATCAGTTCTTGCGTGATAGAAGCATATTATTTTAAATGGAGAATTATATAATTTTGATATATAATTATATTTAATCACTTTTGTCTTAATTATTGCTTTTCTGAACCTTTTAATTCTATTTGTACTTAATTTTAAAATGTCAAATGATACTTAATTAACATTCTAATAATTTTATGTAGTTAACAAAATATCATTAGTAAAATGAAAAAAAACACTACGCCAATTACATACTATTTTCTTTGGAATAACAATCTTGTTAAGAATAATGAAATTCCATTAGAATAACAAATGATCTGTTTATGAATAAAACTAATGTAACGAAAATTCTATCAGACGTTTTATGGATTTAAATAAAATGTTACGTAGTTATTTACATTTGAAATTCTCATTATGTAAGAAAACCGCTTATGTTTTGTTTTTGTTTTACATATTTTGTATTTTCGAGAAAAATTTGCATAACAATCAATAATAAACTAACTATATTTTCTATCATGAATATTTTATGCTACGTGTTTTCAACATTAAAACATTTAAAAATATAAGGACACGTTTTCAAATATATTAACTTTAATTTTTTCAATAAGGTAAAATAAAGTTTTAGATTTAACCATCCATACCTGAAAATAACCTAAAAATAATATAACCTCCAGGATTGCTATTCAAATTGCACCAAACATTTAGAGTTCGATTTTGGCCAAACCAGAAGAAACAATTACTTCTTTGGGACAGTTAACGATCAAAGTCATATGAAATAGCACATACACATTGTAGATATATACATAGTAAAATAACTAAATTTGCATATTAAAATATGCCAAACGGCTGAAAGAAATTCAGTAAAATTACATAACTCTTACTTAATAATACAATATGTAAAGAACTTTGCTGCCCAACCAGGAATCGAACCCCGGATCTCCGAACTGGCCAGCCTGTGTTCTACCGTTGAGATACCGGGGTACAATCGCAAGCTCTTATCGTGGAAGTGGGCTCTGTAAATAATGCTTAACCATTATTTAATAATTGCGATGCAGACCACTCAATCACAGAGTCAAAATGTGAAGCGCGAAATTGATATTCAACTCAAAATATTTTTATTGATTGCACTGGATAGGTCCCCATGTATTTCCTACAATATAAAGTATAACGTGAAAAACGTCATTGTTTAAATTAAAAATTGCTTACAATATGCATTCATTCTGGCAGTATCATCACATCTGGTCCTTACCTAATAAAATTTGTTATTTTTCGTTTGATAGTGTCTGATAGAGAAATATTAAAGAACTTATTAACATTTTTTGTGTGTATTAAATAATTTTTTGAGTATAATTAAATTATTATACATATACGTTTCAAGGACATATTTTGTACCGGAGGAAAAAAAAGAACTAGAAGGGGAAATCCTTAGTAAAACCCCTACAGCCTTCAGAATTTGATTTTGAATCATCCTGATCAGTCATCATGTAAGCCATATATATCTTCAGTAGATCCCAAGATATATATTTATCAAGAAAATTAATCTGAACGAACATCGCCAGAATAGAAAGGAGAAATTCTTAGTGAATCCCATTTCTGCCTCCAGAACTTAATGTTGAATTTATACTGGTCCTTATCTAATCTCTGTGTAAAACTAATCCTCATAAATAGATATTTTAAAGACATTTCTAACAGGATTTTTTTAAGAAGACGGAAGTAAAATTTATTAGTGACCCCCCCCCCCCTACCTCCCCTAGAATTCGATGTTGAATCCACATCTGTTATAATCTAAGCTTTATCTATTGTGAATCCCGCTAAATAAATGTACCAAATAAAATCAAAAATGTTGAACCAGAAGTGGAAAAAGAACCGAAAGTGGAAATCCATTATAAAACCCTATCTCCTACAGAGTTTTGTGCGGATTCCATATATATCATCATCTAAGCTCTGTGTATAGCAGATCCTGAGAATGTGTTTCAAGGGTTTTTCTAAAATACAATGATTTGACAAAATATCTGCCTCGAACAAATTTAAGAAATGTATATAGAAAAGGAAAGCAATTGCAATAAAACTTCCTCAGAAGTTACATTATCTACAGAGCCTAAACAAAGTTATCAACCTGGTTTAGGCTCTGGATATACCTTGTTTCTAATCATCGTAGAAAGCGTTTAACTTGCAATAATATTATATTAATAGTATTGCTATTCTGTTGTTACGTGCATTCTTCGAACAAACACTACTTGAAAGAAAAATTGAATTTTGAAAGAAAAATTGGAAAAGTATATTTATTGACTACAAAACATGTCGTATTTTGTGTATAGATCGATGATAGATATCGGGAACCCCTTGAAAGGAAGTGAAATTATTTTTTGATAAAACGTTTCATATAAGTCGCTTTCAAAGATTTCTATATTCAAGTATAAATTTTTAATAAGAAATTTTGAGTTATATATATATATATATATACATGTATATATATATATATATATATATATATATATATATATATATATATATATATATATATATATATATATATATAGAATTTTGGATTCAACATGGGTATTTTAACCCGTGTTGATTGGGCTATAAGCATTTTAAGCATTTCTCTCAGCTTACGCATATAACTAACACTATTTATTTGAAAGGATTCTAGAGTTGCCACCTCGGGCTGGATTTTAGATTCTTCTCAACAATTTGTGATGAATTCCGATGTTAACGGGGCCTTTGGCCCTCAAACTACTATTTGTTTCCATGTGCTCTATGTGAGCATATTTACTATCGAGCGACAACTGAGTCTTAAGTCAACTGAGTCAACGACTGAACGAGTTACAACTGAGTCTGCTCATCAAGTGAATGCTGGTGTTTGTGTTTTTATAGATATTGCGATGAAACAAGTTCGTTCTTCACTATACATATATATATTTCTATTAATGATCAATCTCAGGTATATATAATACAAGTAAAATAAAAATTATTCAATTATACATATATATATATATATATATATATATATATATATATATATATGTGTGTGTGTGTGTGTGTGTGTGTGTACAGGGTCTTTCAAAAGTCTGTATAAACTTTAAAAATTTATTAAAAATCGAAAAATCATCGCATTGAGGTACGGTTTGTACCATAAGTATTGCCAGAACGGGGTTTTTTTTTGACGTGAAAAAATTTTGTAGTTTAAAAAATCCCCTATAGGTGGCGCTTACCCGAATACATATTCCAGAAGTATACAAATGAGGCTTGTTATAAAAGAGCTGTAGTGCTCTGTTGATTCTTCATTTCATTCATTAGTAAACGGTGCAAAGAAGAAGTGTTTGCGACAATGTTAACTATGATCGAGAAAGTTTTGTTAGTGAAGCTGTATTACGTGAGCGGAGATCAGCATCAGATGCTTTACGAAAATTTCGATTTAGGAAAAATCTAAGGAGAGGAAAAGGGCCTATCACCTGTTCAGAGCTTGTCACACGATTTGACACGTACAGTAACTTATTTTCTTTGCCTTTCCAATGCTTTCAGCGCCACCTATAGGTGGTTTTTTAAACTACAAAATTTTTTCAGGTAAAAAAAAAACCCTCTCCTAGCAATAATGGTACAAACCGTACCTCAATGCGATTATTTTCGATGTTTAATGAATTTTTAAAGTTTATACAGACTTTTGAAAGACCCTGTATATATATATATATATATATATATATATATATATATATATATAATAATAGAAGTTTGAAAATCCAATGAACGAAAAGTAAGAAGACTTAACACGATAAACCTAACTTTTTAAAAACACCCACAGAATAAAATATAATACAGCAAATCATCATCCATTTACTTAATAACTTTAAATTCTTTATGTAATAATATTTGCATAGTATCCTTCATATTTTAGTAAGCTATAGTATATATATATATATATATATATATATATATATATATATATATATATATATATATATATATATATATATATACATATATATATATATATACATACATATATATATACATATATATATACATATATATATATATATATATACATATATATATATATATATATATATATATATATATACATATATATATATATATATATATATATATATATATATATACATATATATATATATATATATATATATATATATATATATATATATAATAGTTTGAAAGTCCAATGAAAGAAAAGTGAGAAGCTGCAACTCGAAAAACCGAACTCTCTAAAAAACACACAAAATATAAATATAAAACAGCAAATCTTCAATTAAATGGAAAAAATACTAATTACGATTAGATAAAGAAAATCAACAAATTCTAATGGTATAGAAACGATAATAGAAAAACATAAAAAATCAAGCACTATTGCTATACACGTGGACAAGGTCTAGGCCTTAAAAATGGAATTGTTCACTTCGTCAAAACTCTTCTTCGGGTCCAAGTATTTTGACGAAGCAAACACAAAATATGTATGTTTCTGAAGAAATAGATAGTTTATATCTATAACTATTTCAACTTGGACAACATACATAAAGAAGGAAAAATAAAAGAAACATGAATACCTGGAAACAACCATTTTCAACTATATATATATATATATATATATATATATATATATATAAATAATACCTAATACACAAAATAGCAAAAAGGTGAATGTGAAAACGAAAAGTATCACATATGGCCGGCGGGAGTTGTGACCCACACTCTCCGGTTAAGCAATGCTTTAAGCCATGGAATGCTTAAGCCACGTTTCGTTTTGTACAGCATACATAAAGAAGTACGATCTGAAAAAAAAATAATCTCTGTCTTTTGCGAAATGGCGGAAAATCTCGTCAAAATATAAAATAAAAGTATACATATGCCCAAATGTATCAATTAAATGTTTGTTGCATACGTCATTTTTGACGACGAAAATAATAAGATCAACCCCATTACTCTAAGATGGGCTATTTTCGAGATATTTAAGTTGTTTTTAATTTTGAGGAGTTGAAGATGATTTGACAGTAGATGCAGAGCAATGAAGAACTATTTGATGAAATTTCTTATAAGTCTCCTGCGAGTTGTCTTGATGCTGATTTTGGCATGATTCAGGAAAATGTAGCCGATCCTATCTAGTGAATTAGCCCGCAAAGATCGTGAAAATTAGAAATAAATGACTGAAATTGCTAAAATCTATTAATTATATGCTTGTTCTTTAAGTAATTTTTGACAATAAAACGAATAAGCTTAATCTCACGATTTTTGGATGAACCATTTATATTTTAGATTTTTGTAATTTTGAGGAGCAGAAAGCGTTTTAAAATGCATTACGTTGTCAAATGAAACGAAGATGCAATAAAAATGTAAATTGTGTATAACATATGAAAAGTACCCATGCTATTTTCTGAAATTAGACTCAATTTGATAAATCATGAAATAGAAAATAAGAAAATGAATTTGAGTCTGCAGTGAAAGTAATATGATGGCCACATTAGATTTTCATTTTTGTATTGCTGAGGAACATTGATGAGTATGTTACTAACTATATTAAATATTTACGAATGTGAAATTAATTAAGTATTTAAATTTAACTTCTAGATATACCGAAATTGTAAGTTATATGTTCTTGAGTTTTGTGAAATGCAGATAACTTCAAATGTCACTGTTTATGAGTGCCTACAATCCCATTCCATGTATACCATGTTACCTATTATTAGAATTTGTAGATATTATATCGTATTTGGATATCAACATGCGCCAATACTGATGTTGTCAGGACCCTTGTCAAAAACTCGAAATTTGAACAACTTGACATCGAAGCACGTGATTTCTCTACAGGCAATGATACAATATACTCTAGTTATATATCCATTGAGATGAAGATGTTTTGCCATTGTATGGACTTACCAAGACATAGACAATATTTTGTCAGTAATGGTTTAAAACGGACAAACTAAATATTACTGCTTAAAATGTAAAGCAGTAATATTTAGTTTATCTTTTACAGCTTCAGACTGTAAATGGAGGAATGTAAATGGATTTTAGAGACCAAATGAGAAAAATTAAATTGTTTCCGTACGTTGGTCGAAGCAGTCATGAAGCTCCTGACGCCGAAGGCGTCTTAATCTTCAATATCCTCTATAAGATTCCAAGAGGCTATGACATGATCTAGGTGGTCGTAGGTGTGTCCGTGAGAGCGCCCCAAGGTGTGCGGGGCGTCTACTGGGTCCGGAGAAGGAACTGGTGGTGAAAGAAACAGGTGGGTCCGGAAAAGGGGACCAGTGGTGGCACGAGGTGGTGAAGAAGCACGTACTGGAAGTTGCTGTAGAGGCACGAGGTGGTGATGGAAGTATTCAAGACTTCCCTGTTGTCGACCCTAAATTAAAGTTAATTCTGGGGGAGGCTGGGTTTTCTTCAAATCAGCAATAATTTTAATAATGCAAAAGGTCTTTTGCATCGGATCCTCATCCGCGGTTATAATTTTGAGAAGTTTGTCTAAAAGGTTCTAAAGGTTGCTCAGATCGAAATACCGAAAAAATATAAAATCGAAATATAAAATTTCAAGAAGTCGAGATATGCATTCGAGGTCTGACGGGTGTCTAAACCTGTGTCAGGTTGTGCCTGGGCAGGGTGCTCTCCGGTTTTTCCTGAAACCGTCTCGGCACTCGCCTGCACTTCCTGAACTGGGAGGATGCTTTTAGAGGAGAGGGGGGCAATTTTCCTCAACAAGACCAGGGGGAGGGTCAATTTTGAAATTCGCAGGGTATTTTTAGCGGCCTGGAACTTTTTACGGTTCCAGAGTTTTGAGGGCAAAGCCTGAAATTTGCGGGGTGGTCTCCGCCGCAATTGCAACATTTTGCAGTTTTTTTTTCAGTTTTTATACATTCCCTACTCTGGTCGCCTTCGCCATACTTCAGAAAACGAGGGGGGAGAGTGCATTCGTCGCTCTGATGGTTATAAACCAGGCAGTTGTAGCACATATCGTAGTTGTAGCATTTCGACTGAAACGTTTCAATTTTGATTTGCATACACATGATGTTCTTAACCTCGTGGATCCTCGCCCAATCCCCTGAAGGCTCAAAGCCTACCAGAAAAATGGGAAGGGGGGTCTGTCCTTCCTATTTCTAAGTTGAGAAATTCTTATCACTTTGAAGCCATCGCTTACCAGGGCGGTTTTTATCCTATCACTATCCGTATTAGCAGGTAAACTTTTGATGACGATCTTTTTAGGTCGCTCGTTCTTTAAGTTGATTGCATTTAAGGGGATCTTCTTAAGGGTCAGGTGAGCCTGAACACTTTTGTAGTCCGAAACGGACCCAGGAGTGATCCTGATCACCCTTCCCATAAGAAGGCCCTGGACTTTACACTCAAGCATCTTATTTAAGTCCTCTATGAGGGCTCCCCAATCACTTGAGGAGTTCACATAGAAGGAGGAGACTCTTCCTTATGGGGAGAGGCGCATCGGTTATAGTGGCTTCCTCGACCGTTAATCCAGAGAATTTATTTTGCACTTGAAGTTCTAACTCCGCCTGGTCCGTTAATTTAGCTTTTTTACAGGTGCTAGGAGTAATACACCCCTCCTGTTTTTCAAACATCTCGTCTTTGTAAATTACATACAATTCGTCGTCTGATTTAAATTTCCAAAGTTTGATCATATCACAGATGAAGTTATAGGACATGCGATTTACTAGCATATGGGATCAAGGGTTTCCAACAACAGAGAAGCATCTGAAATGCTACCTGCAATTATCTTCAGTAGAACTCTGGCTTGGTTGTAATCAATATTCTCATCCTCGAGTTCATCCTCCAGCCTTGAGATGACGAAGTCGTAAGAGATGAAGTGCGTCATGATTTTCCATGTGATGGAGTCTCTCGGTATATCATCCTTCGGGAGTCCCCGAATCTTGAGATACTCTGTCTGCTTCGTAGATCGCAGCATTTTCATACTGGTAGGCTTTGTCCGGTTTCGTCGAGGTCCCGGTAATTGTAAGGCCCATCTCTATGGGTCCGATGTTGGCTTGAAAGTATGCCCCCGGGACACTAGGTTTTTTCCTTACAACACTCTTAGTCTTTTTACTTTTCAATAGTCCTTTAGTCTTAAAAGCAGCTTTCCTAACAACACATTTTCCTTCATCACCAAGGGTCTTCACATCCTCAGCCATGTTGCGCGCACGAGGCGGCACAAATATGCACTGACAAATGCGAGCACGAAAATGTGCAAAAAATGTAAAGCAGTAATAATATATAGTTTATCTTTTACAGCTTCAGACTGTAAATGAAGGAATGTAAAGGGATTTTAGAGAGCAAATGAGAAAAATTAAATGGTTTAAAACCAGTAAATATCGAAATTTTCTTCAACAAAATTCAGTTTAGACCCATGATCAGGGGTAAAATTTTAACCATTGACAGTTGCTGTCTAGCAGAAGGGCGCCTTAACCAATGTATGCTCTGGGGTTCAAATTTGTAAGATGCACTATAAAAATTTCTATTTAGGAATTGTACCAACTAACCATCCTTTAAATTAACCTTCCGAATTGGTTCGACTGTTATACAAATCACTGACCTAATCAGCATTTTCTGCTTCCCTATGGTAGAATAGGACTATATTTCAGATCATGAGGTTTTCAATGGGTTCTTGGAATGAAGGGATTCGAGTAGTGAGTGGAAGGAAACCCCATTCTATATAACGATGGCTAAGAAGAGTGTAGCATTTGGGGTGTTGTGCAATACGGAGAGAAGCAACTAAATGCAAGGGAAGGTATATAAGCTTCGTAAATACGTATCCATGTAAGTATTATCACCGGACTAGTATATTGTAGTAGCTTGTATAATTGTCATCTATTCTGGGCGTGTGCAATAGCAATTAGTATATATGTTGTCCAGTATTTTAAACAGCAAACTGCTGTAATTTCTGTGAAGTCCCCAATAAACTGAGTTATATTTAAACAGTGCCATCCTGTGTTATTGCCCTTGGACCAAAAGATCGAAATATACTACTCTAAGTAGTCTGTCTATATAATACTCTAAGTTTTAGTTAAGTCACTTTTGACGGATTAAGTAAAAATCCTCTATAGAGAGGCATGTAAAGAGGATAAAGAGACAGTTAAACTTCACAGTACTACATTTCGGGAACTAGAGTAAGATAATTTTTCCAGCCATTATTGTCTTAAAAATAGATAGGAAAAACGCAGAATCATTAAGTATACAAATTGTGTAACATTATCAGTAAAATCAATAAACCAGTTAAGTTTGCTGATTAAAATAATCATGCAAAACTTCGTTTGAATAGCATAATTTTCTGAAATATATAAATATTTTGTGTCTACAGGGATACATCTTTGAAAAAAAAAACCCGATTGATTCGTATTCAGGAATACTCAGCATCCTTAAATTCATCTAAATCGGAGAGTCAATTTTTGACCCGACTCCCTTTGCAAATTCTATGTGTAGTAGGAAAAGTAACAAAGGGAACCTTTATAGTTTCTATGGAGAATCACAACCTTGAATCTACTTATATAAGCGAGAATCAACTCTCTGTACAAGAAGTGCAGTGGAAATGAAATATACTATTATTTTTTAGACCAAATTTAGTTTATTGATTTGATGCAAAGTTCGCAAAAATAATGTTTACAATTTTTTCAAAGAATTTTTAATAGTTAGCAATACGTTAGTTTTGCGTGATTGTTTCTTTCTATGTCTCTCAACGTTAATAGGTGAGTGACCGCAGTCCAAAATCATCTATTACATATACTTCTAAGTGACTATTTTTTAATATACCTAAAAATTTTCCTCAAGGACATATTATCTTTCAAGAGGCACCTCAACTGCGAAATAATATCGTGTTTAAATTGAAGTTTTGTGAACATTGAAAGTTGTTTGATGGTAGGGTGTGGGGGGGGGGGGGCACTCTTCAATCCCGATTCACATAGTACCTGAAGAGTTTTATTACTTTTTAAGAGCAAAATTAATTTTTATTTCTGTCCCTCATGGCGCCTTAAATCGAAAGTAATATGGCAATATTTAAATTAATCTGTTTCCTGAAAGCTGATATCAATTCGTGGAGCCTTGATTGAGGTGTCATCTTGAATCAAGGAAGAAGACAATTTAAAAAAATCTAATTTCCTGAAAGATTGCCTTTTCTAAAATTATATATTGCTTAATTTCAGATGATTCCCAGTTATGAGAGGATCCATTATTAAACTTGTGGTTATATTTTCTGATTATTAAAGCATTTTATTTCTTTTGAAGCTCGTTTTTTGGAACTGAGTTTTGAGAACAAGTTCATTGTTTTGTTTTATAGCAAGTTTTAGTATTTTAGACTATAATAAGAATTTAAATTACTGCACCCTTGTGAAATGGCGCCTAATCTATAGTCACGGCCCTGAATTTAGCATCTATATATATTCCATTTTATTCGAAATCAAAACAAGTCATAAGATCCTTTCCAATTTTCCAGATTCTATCGCAAAATATTATAGTCTAATAACGTGCCATGCAGTCGAGGACAAAAACTACATCACGTGTAATGCAGTATTATTGTATGCAACTACATTTGCAATTAAAATATAACTGCAATCACAATTGTCATCAAATTTCAGCCACAAATACCATATAATTCTAGTCACACTGTATGTATTCTAAGGGTGCAGTATCTCAAACTTTTGAAACCGTATATCAAGAAATGAATTCATTCTAAGCCATATCGTTGTAGGGTTATAATTGCAGCTCTAGAATGATCAATGAAATTATAAATATTAATATTGCACTTTTTATAGTAGATGGTAACTAGAATGTTAATTTGATATTTCAGTTCGTACCCATAAATATCATTGAATCCATTTACAGTTGTCCTGATTGACAATTTTAATATTTATATTTCTTTAATTGTGTTTTTACATTTGAGGAACATATCAATAGCATATAGGTATATCAATTGCATTCATATTATTAAATATATTCTATATACCATATAACATACGCATGTTGAGAATTTTTTCAGCTAACACTACCACACAAAACAAATTGTTTGCAAAATATACTAGTGATGCAGTTTTTAGCCATCACTGGGCATTGTTGTATATTGTTCTGCTCTGAGGCCCAATTTTTAAAGCCCGTGACTGCCCTAAAATTTTCTGGGGAACTAAGAGTGACATATTTGCGTCCTTCTCCACGTCTTCGAATCCATAATTTCCTTCTATCTTTGAGGACCGTATAAAATATAAAATAACATTTCAAAATATTTTTTTGCATTTCATTTATTTGCGTGTCTAAAAGATCTATAGGGTGTCCCAGATTGTATTTTAACACCCAATAATTTGACTAAAAGGGTATAGATATACGTAATATGGGTGCATTTGCTGACAAATCGACATGATTCGCCTTTCGATTTGTGTACAACACCCAATTTATCAGCAAGAAACTGCTGAAAATTTGATTCATAATATCTCGGTAAATTGTGCTCGTAAAAATTCGTATTTTTTTACTCTTACATATCAATATATAAATAAATGTTAAATAATCGGAAAATTTGGTATTGTGAAACCGTCGAATAAAAAGTTCTATTTTGTATTTTTTAGCCAAATACACCTATCGATTTCAAACTGTTATAACATAAATTATTACTGTTGCACGACATATTGATATTTTTTTACAAGTGTCAATCAAGATAATTGGGTACTTTAATTGCAGTACATAACCATGTAGTGCATTCACGCGAAACAATGTGTACGCAACATACTAAATAAACTGCTCATATCCCCTCCATCACCAAAAGCAAATCAGAAAAGGTGGTGTGACATTACAGGGTTACTGAGCGAATGAAAAAATGTGTTCCCACAGAATGAAAGTTTGTGACAAGAGTCGTAAAGAGATTCGAAGGTTAGACAGCATGCAGTAAACACACAAAAGTATCAGTCCAACTCTGTCGCTGCTGCACGATATTATGCCAAAAATATAATGCTGTGGCATTATGATGAGAACCCTGTCGTACTTAAACGAAAATGTGTTATCAATAATCAAATTTGAATCATCAATGAAAGTATCAGTAATTAGCGAATGTTCACAGTCAGCATAACTACTGAGTGAGAGCGACATTTTTTTTTGAATTTTTGATAAGTGGACGTACAGCATCTTGATCATCAGATATCGCTAAGTCAAACATAGTCTCCCACTGCAATCAATTTAATATTTAATCAAGGAATTTTAAATAAAGAGTTGGGAAATTAAAATTTAAGCATTTGTGGAATTTTGACTCATGCCATGCTCTCTTAATCGAGAGCCGTTTTAATCAAGGTAGTTTGAATAAAGAGTTGGGGGGGGGGGAAATAAAATTTTAACATTTGTTGAATTTTGTCTCATGTCATTTTCTCTTAATCGAGAGCCGTTAGATATATTCATACTCCATCCTAAGTGACGACATCAAAGGTAAGTCCGTTTATTTATAATTTAGTACGTACGATTTACCTTATCTCAATAACCTTATTTGAAGCATTTTTAACACTTTACAACATAGTTGAAAAGTGTTTATGACTTTGTTCATTCTGTCTGTCTGTCTGTCTGTCTGTCCGTTACCACGATAACGGCCGTAAAAATGACTTTATCAAAATGAAATTTTAGTATATTTTTCAGACGGTCTGTGGGACCTATGGGAATATAAATAAATAATATCACCCAATTAGTTTTTTATTGAACCCCGATTGAAAAAATGAAATCCATTGAACCCTATGGGACCTAATTTTTCAAACATTTTTTAAGCAAATTTAAAATTCACAAATTGCTTCGAAATTTTTAAAAAATATTTACATTATCCCATAAAATATATAAAAAAAATTTCAGTAAAATATGTTAAGTAGTTTTTTAATTAAAAATTATTTAATATAGGGAAAAAACAAATTCAATTAAATTCTGACTTTTGGGATATCCTCCAGAAAGAAAAAAGTGATATATTATATAATAAATATCTTTCCAAGAGTTTAATCATTTTGTATATGAGCTGAACATTTTATTCTACAAAAATTTGGTGGATTTTTAAATATAGATCATACATTTTTTTCGAAATGCCCTGCAAATAATCCCCGTTCACTTCTATAAATCATTGTTGTAATATTGTTAAAAATTCTGATGTGGGCAGCACACGTCTTTCCCTGCAGACTCATATTCACGTTCTCTTTATTTATTCAATAATAATTTGAATTTATCTGCACAAAATAACAGCCATAAGTATTTTAAATGACATTGAATTTGCACGTTAAACTTAAATTTGGTTCTCATTTGACAGCTGGACTTATTGTCAAAGGTGGAGTAGCGAAAACGCGAATAAACTGGAATATCTCAAGAACGGCTAGTCCAAGAGTAATGGGGTTAGTCTTATTCTTTTTGTTGTCAAAAATTACGTATAAAATAGGAATTTAATTGATATAATTGAGCACACGTAGTCTTTTATTTTTAAATTTTTAACGATTTTTGCGGGCCATTTCGCAAAAATAGTCCGCTCCTTTTTCCGAATCGTACTAGAATAACCTACAAACGATTTATATACCAAATTTTGTTAAATTTGGTATATAAATCACTTGTAGGTTATTGAAATGTTATACACCAAATTTTGTTAAATTTGTTCCATTAGTTTTTAGCTAGAGTAGATAAAGTCAATTTCTGCCGGCCATTTCGCAAAGAAGGCAGGTTCTTTTATTACGAATCGTACTATAATGTAATGAACATCAGGATTTCCCACAAAAAACATACCTACCAAATTTTATGAAATTCGGTCCATTAGTTTTTCAATTAGAGTGGATGTAATATCCTCACAGACACACAGAAACATACACAGATACACACAGACGTCTTCCTAAATATATTTTTTTCGTGTTCTAGAAGTCCCAAAACGTGTAGATCCTTCGAAAATTCGAGTTCCGATCTTCGGCACAATTCCAATACTTTGAATACATACACACACACACATATATATATTGTCTGTGTATCTGTGTATTATCTGTGTATCTAAATTCCGTGCCTATGCAATTACAATAGTTGTGATTTTAAATGATCCCTAAGCTTTTATTATTTCTTCAACGAAGCATGATTTTAACTTATGCAGAATGCAAATATTTCAAGCGATTGTAAGGTGAGTTACGTAAGAATTGCTGAATTTTTTTCACACAAAATTCTTTAGCTCCGGAGTCTGGAATACAAGTTATATGAATGAAATATTCATTGATTTTGTATAGATAATCAGATGATTTATATTTCGATACAGTTTCAAATATTTAAGTATAATAAATTACTGTAATACTGTGATAATATAAAAGATATCACCACTGAATGTATCATATTTCAGAAAATTTTAAATGAAATTGCATTTCAGTTGGAAAGTTTTTCATAATCAATTCTTATGCATGATTGATCTTTCTTGTTGAAATTGGAAATATATCTATTACTTTGATTCAAGGATTATCAGGTCGTTCTAAGACTTTTCGGAACACCTTGTAAGTATCCGTAAATGACAAAATCTATGATAATTAGTTGCATAGTAAGATTTTTCTTTTGATATAACCTATTTCTTATTTATCTCGAAATTATATTTTGAAAGCTAAAAATAAAATTGTTCTTAAACGAAACAAAGGATCTGTAGATAATATCTCTATAACATTTTACTATTGATTGTGATGTTGCAATGCCTATAGTACATGCATTGCGACATTATAAGAATAGTATAAATCTGATGTGGGCAGCACATGACTTCCCTTATCTAATGCAATGAATTTACTTCTTTAACGGTGAAAAAGTGATGAAAAAATCCACTGCACAGGGTTTGAAACGTTAAATTGTATATTTGGTGCTTTTCCAGATGACAAAATGTGAAACTGTTTCGTACTTAATTAATCAATATTGATATCATCCTCAATAAGCAATATAGTCCATATTTAAATATTTAAATAATAAATTCATCAATTAGGTGTCATTTTCATTAACTTGTCATCCTTTTTGCAATTCTAACGATATTTTCGTCAATGTGGGGTATCGCCAAGTTGGCGATATTTAGAAAAGCTTTTCTTATATAATAAAAGGAATGTCCATCATATGACGGAATTAAAAATTTGTAAAACATTTCAATCCTTTGGGCGTCATTTTTTTCAATTTGGCGACATTTTTATATTTTTTTTTTTTACATTTTCATCAATTTGGCAGCAGTTTTGCCAATTTGGCAACATTTAAAAAAAATCGCCAAGTTGGCGATATTTAGCCAAATTCGTCGCCAAAATTTAGTTAAGCATTATGGTCGGAGAAATAGGTTATTATTAAAGTAGATAAACGACTAATGGCGTCAAAATATAGAACAATTACCCAAAGTATGTTCTCTTATAGTTGATTCTTATATTCTTTCCAAAATATTGAATTTTTATCAATCTTCATTTTCATCAATTTGGGGACATTTTTTATCAATTTGGCACTATTTACGACAATTTGGCAACATTTAAAAAACTCGCCATGTTGGCAATATTCCGCCAAAGTTTCGCCAAGCATTGTGGGTGTAAAAATAGGTTATTCTTATAATAGATAAACGACTTATGACTTCAAATAAGAATGCTATTTCCCAATGTGTCTTCTCTCGCGAATGGAATGAGCTAGATCTACGAGAATGATGATAATAAATTTACCGCATTACATAGGAAAACTGATGGTTAATACTTTTTGTGAATTTCATATGAGTCTTTGATAATCTTATTTGGAAAATATGCGATATCTCAACAACGGTTCATGCTAGCGTTCTAAAGTCTATGTCAATCTTTTATAATGAAAAATTACGTAAGAAATGATTATTTATGTAACTTTATTGAATGCTTTAGTGTTTTGATGATTTTTTTCAAAATTTCAATTCAAAATTTATGTAGCTTCTGAACATTCGATTGCGTGTAAAAACAATAAGCTTCTTGTATTCACTGAGTGTGATTTCTGTACCAAATTTTGTTCGAATCGCTTCATTCGTTCTTGATATATCGTCTCCACAAACTCACTCACACAAACACACACACACATAGACATCACTTCAAAAATGCCTGATTCGTGTTCAGGGATACTTGAAACGTGACTTCAGTCGAAAATACGAATTTGAATTTTCGACCCCGTCACAATACTTACCTTATACATTATATTACGTATATAAGAAAAGTAACAAGGAATATTATTTTTGTAAACGGTGTTAAACAGGCCAGTGTGGTAACTTTAACTAAGCAGACGGTATAGTGTGATAATTATGGTGATTAAACAGAAAACTCAAAATTAAGTAGAATTCATAGTATTGGCAATTGAACACAATCAAATACACCAATTTACATGGATTCACATTTTCTTATTTAACCCAAAATAGTCACAACAGAGTTTGTTCAAACAGGATATTCCCTATATGCTGTTCGATTCAGTTTCTTATTTATAATTAATACCATTTTCTTCGGTTAAAGCCCTTAAGGGAATGATATATTATGAAAGTACAGATATTTTAATTTATTTGTATCTTTGAATGTTTAAATTTCTCAATTAATCTTAATTGCTACAGCGGTTGAAATGTAATTCCAGCCGTCTCCATTACTGCAGTGTGAAAGTTTCTATAGTCAACCCAAGAGAGTGATAAAGTTATTTTGCTTCGCCACTCATTAACTGTTAGTATATTTGCTTCCATGAAACATTAATAAGAGAAGTAATTAAATTTTAATATACCTAGTTCATTTACGAGCAAGGCTATTTAAGAGACAAATAAATGTATATTCTTATTAAAGGCGGATAATTGCAGTAAATTGCTATTAACGTAGATTACGTACAATTGTGGTCACTTAACGAATATAACCAAGATTTAAGAATCTTAAGCTAATAGATAGAGAAACAATAGTTTTTTAATGCGTGATTGATGATGAAATGAACGCGATTTACACACTAAAGGGAGTTAAATTTCACTTTCGAAACATTGTGCGTTTGCTCGAAGCGCATTTTGTGCATGTATTAAATTTTTGCCTCAGAAAATTTAGTTTTTCAGTAAATGATATTGTGTTTAGAAAAAACCTGATGAGGGCAGCACATGACTTTTCTTATATCTATTAATGAATTTATTCCTTTTACAGTCCAAAAATAACATATAAGATCCACCGTACTGTGTTTTTAACGTTGAATTTTACATTTGTCGATTTTACAGTAGACAACAAGTAAAACTATTTCAACGTACCCAATTAATTTATATTTTGTGCAACTCCTCATAAATAATTATCAATATTGGTAGCATCCCCAATCAGCGACATAGTTCATATAACAAAAGATTTTAATAAATAATTCTTCGATAAGCGTCATTTTTATAAATTTAGAGTCATTTTTGCAATTTTGACGATATTTTCGTCAATCTGGGGTAAAATATCGCCAAATGCATCAGCAAGTGCTCCAAACAAACGGAGAGAAAAACATTTTTATATACTGGAAGGTATACCCGTCATATGACAAGAATCAGAATTCACGAAACATTAATTCCCATTTGGAGCAATTTGGCGATATTTTTGTCACTTTGGCAATATTTAAAATAGTCGCCAAGTTGGCGAAAGCCCACTAAATTTCTCGTCAAGTTTTACAGACGAACGGGGAAATGGATTATTCTGATAGTCTACTTTTACACTGCTGGCCATCCAAAATGCAACACCATGAAAGACAAGAGATATCAAAGCCAAATTTATTGGACAAAGAACATAAAGTACAAGGATGAATTGATTGAAATACAGCACTGTTCGACTTGCGGAACACGAAGAAATCAGTATTTTGTGCAGCCGCCATGGCTGACAATAACTGCTGCTACACGCCTCAGCATTGAAAGAAAGAGACTTTGGATGTGTTCTTGGGGTATGTCAGTCCATACTGCTTCCACACGTTGCCAAACTTCATCTGTCATAGCAGCTGGTGGTGTTTGCTGGGCCAGTCGCTTGTCAATCATCGACCAGACGTGTTCAATGGACGACAGATCTGGAGAACGGGCGGACCAAAGGAGCAGTGGAACTTGGTGGGCAATGAAGAAATGCTGAGCGATATGTGCCGCGTGTGGTTTCGCATTGTCCTGTTGAAACTTGGCTGCATGCAAGTCTTGAAGGTAAAGTAAGACAACAGACTCCAAAACTTCAGAAATGTAGCGGTGGCTGTTGAGTGTACCGGCAAAGCATATTAGGGGGATGCGGGAGTAAAATCCAATGCCACCCCAAACCATAACGCCAGGTGAAGGACCGGTATGGCGATGCATAATGCAAGAGTTATGTACTCTCTCGCCACGGTACCACCAACGCGGATACGACCATCGTGGTGTTGTAGGCAGAATCGTGATTCGCCTGAAAACACAATGTCGTGCCATTCGTTTGTCCATGCCCGGCGTTCAACGCACCATTGCAGCCGCATACGCCTATGGTTGGAGTCAAAGGTAATCGCAGCAATGGACGCCTTGTTGAAATTGCTCGTTGCTGCAGACGACGTCGAATGGTACGTGCTGACACAGATTGTTGTGCAACAGACCTTAATTCTTGCGCTAGGGTTGTTGATGTTGCAGTGCGATCCATCATTGCCATGGTCACAACATGCCTGTCCTCACGTTCGGTGGTGTGACGAGGCTAGTGCAATCGTTCCTGTCGGTTGGCCCGTCCCTCCTGCACCCACTGATTCCAGATTCGCATCACTGTGGCTTGATTTCGTCCAACACGAGCACCGATTTCTCGGAAGGATAATCCGCAATCTCTATAAGCCACAATTCTTCCTCTGTCAAACTCATAAACGTGCTGGAATGGCTGCCGTATTCTTCGACGAGGCATACTGAAGCTTTCCACATAAAAACGCAGGGTGAAAACAACATTCCTGTACTTAAAAACAGCCTTCTTTTCTCTCCTTCTATATCGCTTGTAGGTGGCGCTACTGGCGCACATGATTTGCATATGAGCTAAAATTCTAATCATTTGAATTTCCTATCGAGGTCTACGTATGGTGCAAATTTCATGCGTATTGGATGCTTCCTTCATGGTGTTGCATTTTGGATGGCCAGCAGTGTATGTTCCTTCCAAGATTTTGAACTCAATTAGTCGTCATGTCACTGATTTAGCATCGGTTTCATCAATTTGGCGAATTTTTATCAATTGGGTGTCATTTTCGTCAATTTGGCAACTTTTAAAAAGTCAGCAAGTTGGAGATATTCCAATACACGTCACCAAATTTGTCACCAAAATTTTGCAAAACGTTACGGGAGGAATAATAGGTTATTCTTAGAGTAGATACTTATATTATTTCCAAGATATTGCATTTTCGTGAATTAATCGCAATTTTCATTAATTTACCGTCATTTTTATGAATTTGGCGACATTTTTGTTAATTTATCAACATTTAAAAAGTCGCCAAGTTGGAGTTATTTCGCCAAATTCGCCGCCAAAATCTCGCTAAGAGTTATGGACAAAAAAATAAATTACTCTAATAGAAGATAAATTTCTATTGGAGTTCAAATACAAAAGTATTATCCAAAGTGTATTTTTTTATGAATGGAACCAGCTGGATTCACTAGAAGGATGTCACTAAATTTATCGCGCGATATTACATATGAAAAGTGAACATATTTCACAATAATTAATATTTTTATGTGATTTTTTGATACAGTTATTTGAAAAATGTGCAATATTTCGAGAACAGTTCATGCTAGTGTTCTGAAGTTTATGCCAATTGTTTTCTAAGGAAAAATTACATGAGAAATGAATATTTATATAACTTTATTAATAGTTTTAATTTTTCGATGATTTTTTCAAAACTTCACTCGATTATTTAGGGGGTTTCTGAACATTCGATTGCGTTAAAAAACAATAGTCTTTCTGTATTCACGGATTGTAAATTTTGTATCAAATGTCGTTCAAATCGCGCCATTCCTTCGTGAGATATCATCTCCATAGACTCACTGATACACACACACACATACTGTCACACACACATACTTTCACACATACATAGACTTTCACACACACACACAGACTTTCACACACACATCACCTCAAAAATGTTTGATTCGTATTCAGAGATGCTTGAAACGTACTCTCCCGTCTAAATCTCGAATTCGAATTTTCGATCCATCACAATACTTTCCTTATATACATTATACTATGTATACAAGGAAAGTTAAAATATAGAATGATTTAATGTAAATTATCTCATATATAAATCAAAGCACTCAAATCAAAACACTCGTACAAACATATATTAAAAGCAATCAAAATCCATTTTCAAAGTTATTCAGTTCTTCCATTAGTCGAGTCAAAATCTTAGTTTTGGTATCATTCAATATGTCTCAACAGGTCAAAGGGTCAAAGAAAAATCCAATAGAAAATCCAAAGAAAAATTCAATAGGTCAAAGAAAAATCCAAAAATTTAAAAATTTGTATTTTGGTGTGATGATACAAAGAGATTTTCAAAATATTCGCACCATTTTCCATCAGAAATGTAATAAATATCTCCTTTCGCTGCCAATAACTAAAACTAGATAAAAAATACATTGATTCGGTAATATAACGCGATATAATTTTTATAATAGCAGCATATAGGGATAACTTCAGGACCCCCCTATTTGCTGCTTTTTTTTATCTATTTTACCCTGTTTTCAGGACACTTGCGAGACCAAAACGATATAATATCAATCAAAATGATACATTTTTGAAAATCACCAAAAATTTTACTTAAAAAAAAGGCTGTTTTTGTTGAAAACAGGGTAAAATTGGTGTGAAAAGCAGCAAATAAGGATGTCCTGAAGTCACCTCTATATGCTGCTGCTTTAAAAAAAATGCATTGCTTCGTTAATATAACATATAATATAATATGCATTGCTTCGTTATTTTATTTTATGCTGAAAAAAATCATGCACATAAATGAGATAATATAAAATCAGTAAAAATACCTCCATATGATTATAAAACACGTGAGATTATGCCCTCCCCCATAACTGGAGGGACCCATGATAAAAAAGTATATAAACAAAATAAAAAATGTAATAAATGTGATAAATGTAATAAATGTATTAATGTTTTAAAATACCAATATTTTAAAATTCGTATTTGAGGTGATGATACAAAGGGATTTTCAAAATATTTACACTATTTTGCATCACAAATGTAATAAATATATCCTTTCGCTGCCAATAATTAAAACTAGAAAAAAATACATTGCTTCGCTAATATAACGCGATATAATTTTTATAATTGTTAAAAATCGCTTCACAACAAATAAGTGCCTTTCTGGTACGTCGGACGGTCTGGGTCTCAACAACAACAATAAATAAATAAATTTGTCGCATGGAAGTGACATTCAAGATATTCGCGAGCCAAAAATAATAAAGCCACAAGTTCACATCATTTCGTAGGCAATTATTAAAATTAATCATTTAACTCATTTTGTCGCGAGTGGAAATCATATTCAATACATTTTTGCATTTAATATGTTAGCAGATTTATAAAATGGGATCCATATTTATGCTCAAATTTGGAAGGATTTTCGATATTCCGAAAAGTTGCCTACAACTTCTAGTAAGTGTGTAGTTATCAAATTTAAAGGCAACTTGTCATATCAAAAGGTCAAACATTAGTGGAAAAGGAAAGATTGAAATTATTTCTTTACACTATGTAAATTTTCATTTTGTGTCATCTATATCGCTTGGTTATAAGAAAAAAAAAGTGAAAATGTTTTCTACAGTTAAATGTAAATACTAATAGTTCATACTTAAAATGGAGTTTTAGTGTTTTATGTTTTTTATATTTTTAATACTTTAAAACATTTTGAATGTTATTTAAATGTTTTGAATAATGTAGAAATATTATTAAATCAAACACTTTGATTGAATACCGTAACAAAATAGAACACGTGAAGTAATGATAAAATGATTCTAAACATTGTTGGAGAGGTAAAGATAATATTAAATGTATAATATTTATATAGCATGACGAATAATGTTAAGTAAATACTTTCTTACATGCTGCAAGACGATAGTAGACTGCAAATATGCAGATTTTGAAATGCATCTGCACATGAAATAGAATATTCTTCATGAATATCATTAACGTTTAATTGAAATCGATCGAAAATGTATTATCTATACGCACAGTATTTTGGTGACAGATATGATTTAATTTTTGTGAATTCTGTACCGGTTGCATTTATATATGTTTCATTTTTTCCGTTAAATGTTTAATCCTGAAATTCCATAATTCAAATATTTGTTTAAATCCCTTTGCCCAATGGTATTTAAATAAGATTCATTTGTATTTTGAAACCCATTTGGGAACACTAAGTCTTTAAATCTTCTTGAGCTTTGCACAATCACGGCATTATTACACTAGACTTCAAACAAAAGAAATAGTATAAAAACAAGATATTTATGAAAGGGCCTTCTTATAGTGATAAGTAATGTGTACACGGCAATTTTGACAGAGCTATTCAGAGTTTTCTTACACTTTTGCACACTTATTCCGTACAGTCTTGCGAATTTTCGGAAAAACTGAGAAGTGACATCTACAGAATCGAAAGTGGCAATCATTAGTTAACCCCTTTCGAAATTCGATACTGAATCCATATCAGTTATCATCAAAGCTGTAATTATAGCCAATCCTGATACATAGATGTTGGAAGGAAAATGCGAATATTTTGGTCAGAGTTCACATCTTAGAACCGGAAGAGGAAATCTTTAGTGAGACCCACCTCAGACTACAAATTAGATTTAAATCAATATCAGTAACCATATAAACTGTAGCTATAGCCGATTCTGAAAAAATAAATGTTTCGATGTACTTGAAAGAAAAGTGGTAAACAACGGAAAGTTAAAAGTCCTTAGTGTATCCCCAAACCCCTCAGAAATGTGATGCTAAATAAATATAAGGCATCATCTAAACTCTATCTGTAGCCGATTTAAAAAAATGGACGTTTCAAGGAAAATGGACATATTTGAACTGGAATTGGGAAGAAACCGGAAGTGAAAATTCTAAGTAAATTCTCCTACTCCCGGAATATGATGCTAAATCCACATTAGTTATCAAGAAGGCATTATGTCTGAATCCGTAGTCATCATCTAAGCGCATGCAATGAGTATGTAAAGATAACAAAATGATTATATTTTCATTGTAAAATAACTTTATTACAGAGCAATGGCAACTTAACGATCAAGTACCAATACATATTAATGGCGGCGATACAGCCTGATACGAAGTGCTGCATGGAGTCAAATATCAGTAATGTTTCTCTCTGCTACATTATATCAGATATTCTGTAATCGCTGAACTGGTTCTCTCACATTCCATAACTGCATTCCCAGCATATTCTAGATATGTTCTATTCGCGAGTGATATTGGGACTTGCCTAACCATGGTGGACATTGTTATGAGTCTGTCATTATCATGTTGTTAAATAGACCTAAAAAAGAATGACAACATGCGCAATACAACTGGTAGTAGAATTTCGTAAAATTGCTTACAGCTGTAATGTACATATATCACCAGACTTTTTAACGAGATCAGACAACAAAACGAGCGACCGGGATCAAGGGACAGAGACACCCCAATAGTTAAAGTGGAAGAGTCGTACGTAGTAGTCCCATGTTCGATTCTGGACACTGCCTTAAAATATACCCGTGTCTACACGGGGTATGGGTAATTTTTTCATATCTTTTTAACAGAGAAATTTCACTCAACATAGGTAAATCACATATTACAAAACACATTTCTATGGGCGCTCCACAGGGATCGGTTATATCCCCCTTGCCTGTGGAGTATCTACTTTAATGACATTCTAAAACTCAACAACGATCTTTTTCACCTTCAGGCCTTCGCGGATGATCTCGCGGTGGTCACCTATTCATCCAACTTAAAAACACTACAACTTAATACCAATAACCTTTTAAACCTTATCTCATCCACTCTCACTGTTTTAAAACTTTCTATAGCTCCAGGAAAATGTAAATCAATTATCTTCATTAAAAACCGCTCAAAAATCAGACAACGCCCTTCCTTCAAAATTCAAAACCATAAAATACCTACAACTAGACAACTCACCTTTCTTGGAATCACTATCGACGATAATTTAAAATGGAGCTCCCACATTTTCAATCTTAGAGAGAAAAGTTTTAAGTTCGCCAGCACCTTTGGGAGGGTGTCTGGCAATAACTGGGGTATAGATAAATCCTTTTTAAAAATCTGGTATCTTTCGGTCATCGAAAAGATAATCATTTTCGGCGCAGGAATTTGGGGACAAGCTTTGACTGGGGCTCAGGCCAAAAAACTTTTGTCTTTGCAAAGGATTTTTCTTCTCAAAATCTCTTCTGGTTTTCGGACTACTTCCAACATTTCTCTTTACTCTATAACTGGTATTCCCCCCATTCATTTTGTCATTAATACACAATTTAAAAAATATGCCTTCTGGAAACTCAGAACAAATCATTTTACCAACCCGTCTCTTCCCTCTCCCCCTAACTTTGACTTCAATCGCCCTTCCTCTTCTATCCCTCCTTCCCTTCGTATCGCCTATCTGGCTCCCTTCGACCCCTCACTTTTTTCAGACATAAATATTTACACTGATGGCTCTGCCATTGACGACAAAGTGGGTTACGCCATTTGCATATACAGGGGGGATAAACTTCAAAACATATATACTTTCAAACTCAACCTTGGGAACACAGTTTTTCAAGCTGAAATAGCAGCAATACACTTTGCTATCAACTGGGCTTCTACAAATATTTTAAAAATAAATATTTTTTCAGATAGTCAATCCTCCATTTCGGCCCTTAACTCCATTAGAAACAAATCTGACTATCTTTCCAAAATTAAACTAGATGCAAATTTAAACAAACATTTAATAAACCTCTGTTGGGTTAAAGCCCATTCTGACATCTCGGGCAACGAGGCCGCCGATGAAAATGCAAAATATGCTACCTCTTCAGGTACCCCATCTCCTTTACCTTTTCTCTACTCTCTGTTAAAAAAGCATTGTGAACTAGATATCTTAAACGCCTGGCAATCTTATCTAAACAACTACATTTCCCCGCGCACCCATGACCCAGCCAGAATTTTAAACTGTCTTCCCCACGTAAATTTTAATTTCCTTTTAATGAACAAATATCTTATTTATTTTATCACGGGCCACGGCCCATTTTTGGATTACCTTTACTTTTTTAAATTTAAATCAACCTCTTGCTGTTCCTGCGGTTCCTTTGGAGATGCAGACCACTACGTCTTTGCTTGCCCCCACTCTAAACCTTTTCATCTTTCTAAACCTTCCCCCGCTAATTCCGCGGCCTGGTTCTCGAGTGTCTGCTCGAATAAAACTTCAATTAACAAAATTAAAAACTGTGTTCTCATAGCGAGAGAAATATCCAACAAAATCCCTTGAATAGCCTGAGAGCCATTGCTGCTTTTAACTTTTTCTCTGGTTGTTGATCCCCTTGGTTTTTGCTTGCTCCTCCCCGGTGGTGCCACCTTCCCTTTTATTTTGGTTTGCTGTGTTGTTTTGGTGTTGTGTTTTGTTTTTGATTACTGATTTGTTTGTTTGCTGTTTTGTTTAGTTGTGTTTTTTCTGGTGTTGTCGCCGGATCTCTTCCCGGCCGTCCAATTAGATACTCAAGTCCTCTGGATGAGTCGGACGGTCTGGGTCTTCACACTCACACACGGGGTATGGGTAAGCTGTAGATCCAATAGAGTTGAATAGTTTGGTAAGAATGTTATGTCCCTGTGGTTGTTCGCCCCATTTGGTTCTGGTTTAAATTGGATGTCAATTTTCCACCATTCAGTAATTAGTTCAGAATATTTCGGGTAGATCAAATGATCTGTGTAAAGAAGGTCAGTGCCAAGGGTGTTCGTTATATGAGCCCCTGGATGCATCCTCATGCGCTTTGAAACCATACTGCACATTACTTGGCTGGGGAATTTCAGTTATTTGCATATCTAGCCGAAAGGTATTTACATATTGAATTTCGTATTTCACGCTCTATGTTTAAAAGTTGCATTTTTCCTATTTTACAACAGAGCTAATTTTTCTGCTGCCAGTGCAGTTAAAGGTTATGCCATGCTAGTGAGCGCTTCATAATCGCGAAACTGGTCCATACATACTGCCATTTGCAATGGAAGTGTCCTCCATATTTTAATATGTTAGTGTTTCTAGTTGGAAGTAGAATAAAAATGTTCAAAACTTGAAAAACTATTTCTATTAAAATAGGCAATGTCATTGGAAGTTACTGATATTTTACAAAATATGAGCTCACAATCCTTATATCTTATGACATTTCTATCAGCTTAAACACCTTTTCTTTTAATAACTTATTTTAGCAATTATTATTTTAGCTTATTTTAGCTTATTTCTGGCATTACAACAAAAAACATTAGGGTGTTTTGACGTTATATCGTAGTAATAATTATAATAAATTCATCAAATACTACTTTACACATACAAATTTTTCGGGAAAGGAAATTTCATAGAAATATTTATGTTTATTCCTTTCTAAATTTATTATACAATATTATGAATTTTTTAATAAAATGTAAGTTTCTAGTAGACACATACATTATAAAAGACCAAATCTTGTAAACTATTTATAATACAATAGACAACATTGCCATTTGATATCACTGTTAGTCATTGGAATTTTATATTAAAAAATTCAGATTGTGCTTATCCAAGTTTTCACATTTTATCTGAAAGAAAACTATCAATTTTAAATAAAAGAGAACGGATTTTGAATTTAGTTGTCGGATGTTATTCTCCATTTTTTCCTTTTCAATGACATTTTGTTGAGAGCATTTCTTTATCATTTAGCAATTTCTTTGCGGAATAAAAATGAAGTTTTTCAAAATATTACACGATATTTATTCTTCCTGATATTTCTATCATTTTAAATTATTGGAATACATACACAAGATACGCCTTTTAAGACTTATTTTGACAGTACAATGAATATGCATGTTTAGTTTTCTGAGGGGGGGTTTATCTCTTCTAGGGTTATAGTGCTCACGAGTTGGCGTTTATGTAATGCAGAGAATGTAATCTTTAGCGAAAAAGACATATCCATTTCCCTGCCTATCTCATGTCACTAAATTTTTATAAAACGCGTCTGAAATAATTTTTGTTGAAAGGAAATAAATAAATAATATACATTAGGAATTCCAAGAAAATGATGAAACATGAATTCATTACTGAATTTCAAGGCATTTTGAAAATTATAATATATGGATTTCACTTACATATATATATATATATATATATATATTTGAAATGTAATAATAAGAATTATGTAAAAATAAAAAAATACAATTCAAGTAATATTAACATCACCATAGAAGCAAATTCAAAGCCATAATGCCGATAAGAGAAAAGAACAGCACCATCCCAAGATCGATGATTAATTAGAATTAAATTCATCGTCAGGTCTGAGTATTTAATTCCAATTAACCCAAACAAATGCCTGTTTCAGATTAAGCAATAGTACATTACTATAAATACTTAAACTCAGACTACAGGCAACAAAAAATGAAAAAAGGATACATTAAGAAAATTGTATTACCTTGCGGCATGAACCATTCTTCTACCACGTGTATACACGATCCACCTCAACAGCTTAATCTAGAAGCACCGGAATGAACAAGTCGAAATTCTACCAGGGAGGCAGTACGAACGTTCACGGAGTTACTCCCAAACCCGTCCAGTGAGTCTAAGCTGGAGACTGGACAAGCAATTCAGAATACAACTTCCCAAATATGCAAACATGAAAATGAATATGAATCAAAGATGAAAATTCCTACTAAACAAGTAATTCATATGAAAAATGGATAATCGAGAATGCCACTATACACCATTATAAGGGCGCTCAAAACGTAGTTTCAATACTGACAAAAGTTACATTTTTTTGCGAAAATAAAATTCAAAACATTAATGTTAATGCATCTTATTTTCCTATTTTTTGATTTTTCTAATGTTTTTGACTTAGTTTATTATTTTTCATTTTTATTTATATAATTAATAATTATATATAATATATATATACATATACATACACATACATATATATATACATATATACACACATACACATATACATATATATATATATATATACATATATATATATATATATTTTTTTTTTTTTTTTTTTTTTCCTACTGTATGTTAGTCACTATAATTGGGAATGTTTTCTAGGATGTTATCGAGTGAAATTTGATACACTGAGTTGATAATTTTAATAACAAACTTGGGGGGATATGCATTATTAGTCGCTGTACTCAATAATTCTATAAAGTGCGCTAATTTATAATCTTCATCACAAATTTTATTGATTCTAAGAGCCTGGTTTATTATAATATTTCTAAATACAGATATATGCAAACAAGAGTCAAAATGTTGAATTTTTGATGTATTAAATTTAAAATCCTGTCTTTTATCATACAAGTTTATAACCATATTACAATTTTGTAAATTTAAATTTAAATCTAAAAAGTTTGCAACATTTGTGTCATTATTACTTGCATTTAATTGTAAATTTTTTGGATAAAAGTTTAATACTATAGGGATATTATTATTTGGGGATACACATAAAATGTCATCTAAATATCTAAACATGTGCATATTATGCAAGCTTGGATTAATGTTTTTTTCATAGAAGAATAAATACAGATTAGCTAACAATGATGAGGCACACCCCCCTTGTGGGATACCAACCTGTTGTTTAAAAAAAGTACCACCATGTTGAATATAATTCTCATAAAGAGTGAAGTTAAGTAATTTTTTAAATAGAAAATTTGAATATTTTAGGTTGATATTATATTTTTCAAAAATTCCTAATATAACTTTATACAGATCATCTATATTAATATTATTAAACAAATCTTTGAAATCAAAGGTATAAATACTACGAATATTTGTAAGAGTTTTCAATTTCTTAACTAATTCAAAACTGTTTTTTACAATATGACAATTATTTGAGATTTCATCTGACAAGGATATTTCATGTAATATCTTTAATAATAATTTTCCAGCATTAGTAATGTAAGAATTATGCCCACTGGTAATGGTTCGAAAAGCAACAGGGGATTTATGAAACTTGGGTACTAAAACAATATATGGAATGTTATTACAACTATTTTTTAGATGGATTTGCTTATAATTGGCTGATATTCTATTGTATAAGATTTTAAGGTTAGTTTTATGTAAATTATAGATTTGATTATTAAGTAAGTGTGACTGAAGGGTATTTTTATAATAATATTTACATATAATTGAGTAGTTTCCACATGCTTTATCGACATATGTAATGACAAAATCATTTTGTATTTCTTTAATATCATTTTTAATTGAATTAAGTTTATATGAATTATTAATTTTCTGATTATATATATAATGATTTAAGTATTGCTCTATTAAGATTCTCCAGGGTTTAAAGGCTTCTACAGGGATTTGATATTTATAACTGATTTTATAGATAAATTTATTTAAGTCAAGAAATAAACCTTTACAAATTAATTTATGTTTAAATTTAGTAGGTAGACGGTACTTAGTACCCAGTAACATCAGTGATCTAAGTGCATCATAATTAATAATATTTAGATTTCCCGTTATAACATGCCCATGGTGTTTATCTACGAAGTCTTTGTATTTTTCTAAATGACAGTGGCTATATGACTCTATCCAATTCATAGTTTTGATTAATATCTACTGATTTGGCAATTTGATTATAGTTGAAAATATAACGTCCTAGCGGTTTATCATATTTATAAGCAATTTTAGGATTTACATGTTTGACTGGAAAGTAATTGGAAACCGATTTAAAAAAATTATTTATCTTCAGATTATTTAAGACAGAATAAGTAAAATTCAAGGTACAATATTCGTTTATTTTAGTATTTTGTTTTGATTCGTCATTAAAGTTTACGTCTGTGACATATAAATAACCATTAAGATTTTTACTTCTGGTAATGAGCAAATCATAGAATAAATGTTTAAAATGAACGTTATCAAATGCAGTACTTAGAAAAAGGTTATATACCATATTTAATTGCTGTTTTTTAATTGCGAAAATCCAGTTTTTACATTGTTTCCAATCAAAAGTAATTTTAAAATTTGCATGTTACTGAAGGATGGCATTTTTTAGTTCAGATAATGATGGCAATTTTTTATTATATTTACTTGCTCTTTTAGTTCTTTTTGATTTACTTTTATGATTGTTGAAGGAATTATAAATATTATGGTCTTCATTAGGAGAATTAAAGGACTTTTTAACTATATTATGATGATTAAATATTTGATTGAGTCCATATGGAAAAATAGTTTTATGTGCACAAATGAATTCATTTTCAAGAAACAATCTGTCATAGTAATTTCTTTGAATACACAGAATACTAATTTCAATGTTGTCGAACCCATGTTTAGAAAAATGTTCGTATTCAAATTTTGATTCATTAAAGGAAGTTGCATTATTTGAAAAAAATTTTATGTGATTCCTGTGTACGTTAATTCGGAGATGCAGAGGGTTGCTGGTTTGACCTATATATGACATATTACATTTTTTACATACAATTTGGTAGATACAATTATATGTTTTACAGAAGACAAGATTATTGTTACAATTGATCTGATTACTATTAGCAAACGGACAAGTTTTACATCTATTAGATTTACAAGATTTAAATTTAAGTGTGTTATTTAGTGATGCATGGCTGTACGATTGAAAGTTATATGAAGTGAACAAGGAATACTGGCTGGAAGTACCGAATGAAGATGGAATAGTCATAGAGGATAAAGGATATTGTTGGTAGCTGGATAACGATCTAGGAGAACCCCAACAAGTTCTCGAATACCGAGCTTGGATGTTAGAGAGCATCCAGTTGCCAGTCGCTAATTTTTTATAATAAGACATCATGTAATAGGGAAAGATTGTAACCTTTATTTCCCCAAAATAAAGGCACTTGCATTAAAAAAAGTGACTCTTTATCCAAGAATGCACCTTAATTCAATTACAAAGGTGGAGACACAATTAGAACATATGAAAGGTACCATTATTTTTCAAACTAATGGATCATCTAAAACACTTTGAAAATATATAAACTAATGTGTAGACACATTAAAACCTGGATTAAATAAATGCTTAGGAATAAGCAAAACTAGGATAGATAGTGAAAAAATATACATATACACATTGACTATTCCAGAATAAATTGATTCAAATTAACATCCATCAATACAACATAAAACACAATTTTTAATTCAGAACTAATATAATCTAAGAATAATATAGGAATAATACAACCATTGCTGTAAATACAGGATTCAAATTCTTCCAATAAATATACATTTATTTAATGGTTCAACAAATCAGAGATTCAACGTATGAAAGGCTACGTACGATCACAAAAAACAATAAGATATTCAATATATGAAAAACTAAGATCGATCACAAAAACAATGGCTAGAATAGAGTTATTACCTAGGAATACAATTACAAGACATTTTAAAGTGATAAGATAGGGATAATGAGATAAAAATAAAGTTAAAATTTGACACCAATTCAGCGCAAATGCAGCTAACTTTAGTGTAATTCAGTTCTAACTAATTAAAAATGAATATTACCACAGAAACTCGTAAACAACTAGACAGAAAATAAGAAACCAATATACAATACGCGCATAATGCAGCAGACAAGTATATGGGTAAATATTTGAAATGTAATAATAAGAATTATGTAAAAATAAAAAAATACAATTCAAGTAATATTAACATCACCATAGAAGCAAATTCAAAGCCATAATGCCGATAAGAGAAAAGAACAGCACCATCCCAAATTCGATGATTAATTAGAATTAAATTCATCGTCAGGTCTGAGTATTTAATTCCAATTAACCCAAACAAATGCCTGTTTCAGATTAAGCAATAGTACATTACTATAAATACTTAAACTCAGACTACAGGCAACAAAAAATGAAAAAAGGATACATTAAGAAAATTGTATTACCTTGCGGCATGAACCATTCTTCTACCACGTGTATACACGATCAACCTCAACAGCTTAATCTAGAAGCACCGGAATGAACAAGTCGAAATTCTACCAGGGAGGCAGTACGAACGTTCACGGAGTTACTCCCAAACCCGTCCAGTGAGTCTAAGCTGGAGACTGGACAAGCAATTCAGAATACAACTTCCCAAATATGCAAACATGAAAATGAATATGAATCAAAGATGAAAATTCCTACTAAACAAGTAATTCATATGAAAAATGGATAATCGAGAATGCCACTATACACCATTATAAGGGCGCTCAAAACGTAGTTTCAATACTGACAAAAGTTACATTTTTTTGCGAAAATAAAATTCAAAACATTAATGTTAATGCATCTTATTTTCCTATTTTTTGATTTTTCTAATGTTTTTGACTTAGTTTATTATTTTTCATTTTTATTTATATAATTAATAATTATATATAATATATATATACATATACATACACATACATATATATATACATATATACACACATACACATATACATATATATATATATATATATATATATATATATATATATTTTTTTTTTTTTTTTTTTTTTCCTACTGTATGTTAGTCACTATAATTGGGAATGTTTTCTAGGATGTTATCGAGTGAAATTTGATACACTGAGTTGATAATTTTAATAACAAACTTGGGGGATATGCATTATTAGTCGCTGTACTCAATAATTCTATAAAGTGCGCTAATTTATAATCTTCATCACAAATTTTATTGATTCTAAGAGCCTGGTTTATTATAATATTTCTAAATACAGATATATGCAAACAAGAGTCAAAATGTTGAATTTTTGATGTATTAAATTTAAAATCCTGTCTTTTATCATACAAGTTTATAACCATATTACAATTTTGTAAATTTAAATTTAAATCTAAAAAGTTTGCAACATTTGTGTCATTATTACTTGCATTTAATTGTAAATTTTTTGGATAAAAGTTTAATACTATAGGGATATTATTATTTGGGGATACACATAAAATGTCATCTAAATATCTAAACATGTGCATATTATGCAAGCTTGGATTAATGTTTTTTTCATAGAAGAATAAATACAGATTAGCTAACAATGATGAGGCACACCCCCCTTGTGGGATACCAACCTGTTGTTTAAAAAAAGTACCACCATGTTGAATATAATTCTCATAAAGAGTGAAGTTAAGTAATTTTTTAAATAGAAAATTTGAATATTTTAGGTTGATATTATATTTTTCAAAAATTCCTAATATAACTTTATACAGATCATCTATATTAATATTATTAAACAAATCTTTGAAATCAAAGGTATAAATACTACGAATATTTGTAAGAGTTTTCAATTTCTTAACTAATTCAAAACTGTTTTTTACAATATGACAATTATTTGAGATTTCATCTGACAAGGATATTTCATGTAATATCTTTAATAATAATTTTCCAGCATTAGTAATGTAAGAATTATGCCCACTGGTAATGGTTCGAAAAGCAACAGGGGATTTATGAAACTTGGGTACTAAAACAATATATGGAATGTTATTACAACTATTTTTTAGATGGATTTGCTTATATTTGGCTGATATTCTATTGTATAAGATTTTAAGGTTAGTTTTATGTAAATTATAGATTTGATTATTAAGTAAGTGTGACTGAAGGGTATTTTTATAATAATATTTACATATAATTGAGTAGTTTCCACATGCTTTATCGACATATGTAATGACAAAATCATTTTGTATTTCTTTAATATCATTTTTAATTGAATTAAGTTTATATATATATATATATATATATATATATATATATAAATATATATATATATATATATATATATATATATATATATATACATATGTATGTATGTATACTTATCAATATAACTTTTATCTCATCTAAAACAATTTACTGAAAATATACCCAAAGGCGCTAAGCTGCTCAAACAAGTACATTTCTATACTACATAATAAATAGAAAAAGAAAATGAAGAATGACATTGTATCAAAATTACGCCGGGGGGTAATGTATGTAATAATGTATGTATGAAAATAATGTATGTATGTATGTATATATATATATGCTCACTCACGGACAATGAAGGTTGCGCATCAAGAAGGAAGCATAGGATGGATATGAAATTTTATTGATGGAAGGATACAGATGAATGATATACATGATCACAAAAACAGCGCAGCAGAACACGGACAGAGTGAGCTATGTCTGACACAACTAGCATCTCAATCCTGCGGTCCTTCCCAATGGGAAACAAAATCCGGTGCAATGCGCATGCTCACGGACTCGTCCTCTCCAGTGCTTCAATATTTCGTTAAGGGGTGATATAAATCACAGAATACTTTATTACGAAATCATAAAATATTATATTATTTAAAATAAAACTTTCCTTTACCATACATTTAAAATCGGATTAGAATTTAAAAAATAGAGGGCAGTTCTTCGTTCTGTTTCTCCAGTGCTTCAATATTTCGTCAAGGGGTGATATAAATCACAGACTAATATTATATATATAGTATTCTGTGATATAAATAGTGTGCAGAAGCTGAAAATACAATGTTACGATCGAAATCGCAGCTGACAGTCTGACATGCTTCCCAATTACAGTTTTACGATTAAAATCGTAAAAATGCGATCCAAAATGTACAACATTGCATCCCAATGAGAATATTTACGAATATGTACAGTGTTGCCTTGGATTCGTTCAGTGTTGCCTTGGATTCGTTTGTTCGTTCTGAGATTTTACGATTTTTAGGCATTGTCAATTTGTAATGTAATGGTTGAATGGTAAACAGAACGAAGAACTGCCCTCTATTTTTTAAATTCTAATCCGATTTTAAATGTATGGTAAAGGAAAGTTTTATTTTAAATAATATAATATTTTATGATTTCGTAATATAGTATTCTGTGATTTATATCACCCCTTGACGCAATATTGAAGCACTGGAGAGGACGAGTCCGTGAGCATGCGCATTGCACCGGATTTTGTTTCCCATTGGGAATGACCGCAGGATTGAGATGCTAGTGTCTGACACAGTCTGGCCATCCGCAAAAGCGCGTCGCTACAAGCAGCAATACGTTCCGGCATGGTGTCGAACAGAGACCTGATGTCGTTCTGCGGCAGACGAGTCCACAACTGTTGGAAGTTATGTTCCAAATCCCGAAGATAGTGGCATTGAGACAGCTGGCGTTTCAACTGGCACCACACATGCTCGATAGGGGACAGGTCTGGGGAGCTGGTAGGGCATGGAAGTGTCTTAAATAATGACTAGTTGGTATTACGAGGGACTTATGAAAACTTAGAAATAAGTGATAAAAAGGTTTATTGTGTTATATTGATTGTTGTTGGTTGGTTTTTATTTTATAGGTTGTTTTGTATTGGTTGTGTTATTTTGGTTATTGTGTTATAATGTGTTATACTGGTTGTTTTAATTTGATAAGGGAAATGGTAACAGTGGTAAAAGATATTAATTGTTTATATATTAGTTATTTTCGACGTCGTTGCAGTTTTTATGGTTTATTTATTTCGTTTGGATTAGAGTCCAATTCTTTGTGGTTCTTCTTGGGGGTCTGCCGGGTAGTTCTTTTGTTTTTGTGGTGTTTTCGTTTGGTTATCTAGGCTTGTTAAGATTCTTTACCTTTTTGGGGGGCACCGGGATTGAGAGCTTTTAGAATTACTTGGTTTATTTATTAAAATGGGTGTGTGGTATTTAAAATATTTAATTAATAAACGAGCATTTTAGTCTTTGGTTCGCTTGTTGTTTTTGTTGTTTGATTTATGATGACAGATGAGTCCCGGGTTTCTGTTGCTAGCCAAGGGCAGAGATCGCGGGAACAACCCTTTAAAGATAGAAAGGCTAACTTTAATTATTTGGAGTAGAATTTTATTAAAAAAGTTTGGTTATTTGAAGGTGTCATTCTTTTGCTCCTTTTCCTGATCATGCGTTTTGTTTGGTGCTGACCGGGGTAGTTTTAATTTTTGGAGTGTTTATTAGTTGGGTTCTTTTAAAAGTTGTAGGTGGTTTTTGGATTTATATTGCTTTATAATTTTTGCCTAATTTTATGAATGATATTCATTTTACACTGTTTTAGGTGCTTTTGTTTTATAAAAAAGTATTTGTTCATATATTAAATCAATATTTATTTATTTAGTATGAGATATTAATATACATATATATATATATATATATATATATATATATATATATATATATATATATTGTTTATAGTACCTGATTGTAAATGCCCTGACCAGGCTTTTTTTGGTTAAAATAAATTTCTGTGGGTGTGAGTGCTTCGCCGTTCTCTTTGGTGCGTTTTGCCTGGTTGATCCTGCTGTGGGCGGGCCCTGGTTTGTTGGTGGGCGTTTCGGTCGTCTGCGTCTGCGTTCTTCTTCGGGACTGATGGCGGTTGGCCTCACTCGGCAGGATGGTGTTCTGCTGCCATCTTCGTGTCCCGGGCGGTGACCGTGCACTCTGTGTGGTGCAGTCGGCGGTTTCCTCTGTCCTGTGGGGTCGGGTGTCCCGATGAATTACTTCGTGTTGGGGCTTTTTCCTGCCCTCCGGGGATACATGCTCTATAAATTCTTGGGTCAGGGCCCTCGGCCTGGGTTTGCGTGCGCACCTGGAATTCCATCAACAAATGGGAGCACATGAGGCCGTAGAATCTCATCTACGTACCGCTGGCCCGTCAATGTTTCAGGTACCACTACTAGAGCGGATCAGCTGTCGTAAGCTATGGCTCCCCAGTTCATGATGCCTGCAGTGAGGCTAGTGTGCCGCTCGATAACGAGGTTGAGATTGTGGCGTTGTGCAGGGGACTTTCAGACCCGGACACGTTGATCATCGGTCCCCAAACCAAAGCGGCACTCATCGCTAAACACCACACATCGCCAATCTGTGGTGTTCCATGTTCCTCGGGTCCGGCACCACTGCAACCTTAGCCGCCGATGTTCGCGTGTTAACGGCAGCACACGTAAGGGACGCAAGGATCGCAGATTCGCTTCTTGCAGACAATCTAAATATGGTTCGTGGGCACACAGGAGCAGCTACGTGTGCCTGTATCTCGGATCGGGTAGCCGTGGGCTCTATACGTGCCTGCCGCACGATCATTTGATCCTCTCTACTCGTGGTATGCCTGGTCCGTCCAGAGCCGGTCCTCCGTGTCTGGGTGGCATTCCGTGACCAGTGTCCTCAACATCGTCGGACGGTATAGTCCAAACGATCTACGTGACGGGCCATCCGGCGCGCTGACCACCCTGCGGGTTTCAGCCCGATGATCAGGCCTCTCTCGAAGTCCGTCAGTTGCGTATATCGACGTTTCTGGTATCTACCAACCATTCTTTTCACTCCGTACTCGTGCTTGCGTCGGCCGAAGCTTATCGCACTGATGGGGCGTCGACAACACGCCGGTTTATAAGGCTTTTGGCTCATGGTTGCAGCACTATTCACGGGTGTACGGCCACGCGCAATCACACCAGACTGGGATCATTTAATTACCAGCCCGCCGTCTAGCTATTTACATCATTTCGCGGTTGTACCATGTTTTATTTTTGGTGCTCAACTTTCATTGTACGCAAGTGTAAATATATACAATCATTGCCGCAAAAATTTGCGCAAAGAAGTAATTGTGAGATCGTAACGAAACTTGGCATGAAGATACGTGATGATTTTCTATGCAAATGATTAGAAATACAGCGTGATTGCGCATTGCGTAATGCCACCAGAAGGTGTTGAACTTCGTTCCCCTGACGCAGAAAAAAGGTACGCAGAGGCATTTTTCTTGTACTTAATCTGTTTCAGAGGGACTCTTTTCCATTAGGGATACCATTACGCCGCCATCGAAGACAAGATGATCAGCTATCAGAGTTCGAGAGCGTAAGAATCATCGGGGTGATGGAAGCCGGGTAGTCAGCGCGGCCAGTAGCACGCCACCTTGGTCGATCTGACATTACTGTATGGAAGTGTTGGAACCAGTGGACGAGAGAGAGGTCGCATACACGGCGGCCAGGCTCAAGACGCCCTCGGCAGACCAATAGTTGAGAAGATAGTCACATCACCCGACACGCACACACAACGCCAACTGCATCATTGTCCGCCATCCGGATACAGGCAGCACCTTCACTACAGGCCCCTGTGTCTCTCCGTACCATCTCGAGACGCCTGGCTGAAGGACATTTGATATCGCGGCGCCCATTCCGTGTGCTGTCAATGACACCCACCCACCGTCGCCTCCGTTTGGAGTGGTGTCGCGCCAGAGGAATTGAACCCAAACCGAATGGAACCAGATCGTCTTCAACGATGAATCGAGATTCAATTTGGGCTGTGATGATAAACGCGTACGTGTGTGGAGGCCCCGTGGTGAACGCCTCAATCCTGCATTCGTTCACAACGGCACACAGCTCCCACAGCTGCTGTGATGGTATGGGGTCCCGTCGCATACGACACCAGATCACCTCTAATTTTAATCCACGGAACCATGACAGGCCAGCGGTACGTTTGTGACATCCTTCAGCCACGTGTATTTTCACTTATGACAGGACTCCCAGGAGGCATTTTTCAAAATGACAATGCTCGACCACACACAGCATGGGCATAACGGGAATGTTTTCGCCACCTTACCACTCTTCACTAGCCCTTCACTGGCCACCCTTCACTTCAAGAGATAATATGATATTATAAAGATTTTGAATATTAATAATATTAAAGAGATCTTTAAAATCAAAGGTTTGGAAACCAATGATTTTGTCAATTAAATGCAATTTATCAATTAATTATTAACTGTTATCTAGAATAAAATAACTATACATTAATTAAATAATATCGAAGGCAGTCATTTTGTTATTTTAAGCAATTGAGTAATACTTTACTATCTTATCTTAAGCAGAAAGATAATAAGTATTATGTCCGCTTGCGACGGTTCAAAATTTAAAGGAATCTTATGAAACTTTGGTATTAAAACTATACGAAAATTTATAAAATTTTGAGATTATTTGTAAATCACCATAAATATTAATAATTTTTTGTTTGATATTATTAAGTGGATATGAAACAATTTTGAAAATTTCACTATTCTTTAAATAGTTGATTAAAAATTGAATATAAAAATTGAATATTAAAAATTGAATATAAAAATGTTTACAAGTAATTGCATAATTGTTAGAGGCTTTATCTACATAAGTGATAACGAAATATTTTTGTAAATCTTTAATAGAGGTTTTTAATTTACCAATAATTTATAGTGATATTTGGACAAGTTTATGCTATTAATAGAATTTGTAATGACTTTTATGGTATGATATCTCCACATGTTAAAAGTTTCTAATAACTGTGAATATTAAATGCTATTTTATATATTTATTTATTTAGGTCTAAGCTAATAAATTTTAAGGTACATGAACTTTTACTACAAACTGGTAGTCTGAGTTTTACCCAATATCAAAGCTTCTTCTAAGGATTGATCATGTACGATATGTAAATCTGACCTGGCCTCGGGTTAATGTATTTCTCAAATTTAACATTCCTACACACACATTTATTTACAATAGCTTCAGTTTCACTGTCTAATGAGAGAGCTTGGGAAACTTCATTATAATTAAAAATTAACCTATCTAATGGTTTGTTATATTTGGATGTTTTTAAAACTTTTGCATTTTTGATAGGCAGTAAATGATGATGTGTATTAAATAATTCATTAAAATTAAAGGAATTATAAATTGTATGTTTAAATGAAATAACACAATTAGAATTTGGGGAGATATTATTATTGTAAGATTTGTTGATATGAATATTTAAATGTTTAGCACGAGTGATAATCAGATCATAATTTATAAATTTAAAGTGATCCTTATTCAGGTTTATTTTTAAGAAGTTAGCATGAAACTAATTAAATTTTCTTTTTTTAACGGCAAATACATATGATTTTATAATTTTCCAATTATAAGTAGTTTTGAAATTATGATGTAGAGTTTTAATATCTGTTTTAAAGTATAAATGTTGATTTATAATTTTGGTTAACAGTATAGTAAAAAAGCTTAGGGTAACACAGCGTTGTTAATGAATTTTATTATATCTAAATCCTTATAGAATTTTAATCATTCCCCATTTATTCCCTATTATTTATTAACTGATACTTATAGTCATATTTTCTATTATTACAGATTTCGTTATACTTACATCATCTAACAGTGCCCATTGCTAGGAGATAGATGCAAGGAATCAGAGGAAGGCCTTGTCAAATTTCTATAATCGATTAATATTCGATTGTTTATTCGATACATATTTTATTTATTCGTTAATTTATTTTATAGGGTTAACAATGATAATCATTTTTATCTATATGTATTAATAGGCAGTCGTTATATTTTTAATGCAGTTTATCTGGTTTTTATACCCTCTAATACATTAAAATGGATTTACTATTTACAATTTTTAAAACTGGCAACATGGACATTACTCTTTAGGGTTGGCATCATCTTCTTAGCAGAGTATGCTGAGATGGCTTAGCTGCAATAACTTCTACACAGGTGTAAGTCATTTCTATTTTGTGAATTCAATCAGTCCCAATCATTTTTCATCTTTAATACATACAGGCTACTATTGACCTTTTGTTCACAGTAACAGATCAATAAATAAAATGTTCTAATTGAAGTTGATATATAGTAATCGCCGCTTGAAAATTTTACTATTACATCACCTTTATTCCATTATTTGATATTCCATTTCTCTTTAATATTTCAGTTTTAAATATAATGGGTGGTTTCTGGCATTCTCTTCAGATTCTTCTGGTTAGTATTTGAATACTTTTGTTTGTTATGAATGCTTTATTATTTCTCTTCAATTATTCTATTTTAATTTTGCTTCATTACTTTATATACATATATATATATATATATATATAAATATATGTGTATATATATATATGTATATATATATGTGTATATATATATATATATATATATATGTGTATATATATATATATATATATATATATATATATATATATATATATATATATATATATATATATATATATATATATATATATATATACACTCATGTCCAAAAGTTAAGCTTAATTCGTAAAATCCGAAAGACTCGGAGTTAATATGATACAATGGTTCACAATCAGTTGCGGAGAATCGTGGGATGAAGGTGCATATGCATTGTGCATATGCATTGTGCATATGCAAAACAATTCAGTCGACGTCGACATACGCAGAGCACCGGCGCACGTCGGAACGAGTACAAAACGACCTCGAGCGGCATGGCTGGTTGAAGCAGAATTTCGCAATTGCTGTGGTAAGGAGCGTTGTTAACAATAAAAAAGAATGAAATATGTCACAACGATACCAACTGGACATGTTTTTGAAGGGACTAATTATTGGAATGCTGGAATCCGGTCGATATGGATATGCTCGGGGACATATATACGGGATACATTTTGAAGCCCTCCGTTACCCACCAAGCTCTGTTCCGGGATTGAAAACATCTCTCCTTGAGGCTTGGAAGTCTTTGAGCACACAACACATCCAAACTCTCATCGAAAATATGGGAAATCATTGTGCAGCATGCGTGGCTACCCGAGGTTCCAACACACCGTATTAAACTGCAGCATCACATCCTTTTAATCATTCTGCTTCACTGAGGTTGACACTCGTATTGTGACCTTTTTTCTTTCAATCCTATTCTTTGGATAATGAAAGTCATTATTATCCTTGTTTTGCATTGTTTTCTTCTTCTATAACCCTATTAGACCCGCATACCGTGTTTCTTTCCATTTTGATGTAGATTTCCTGAAATTTTCACATAAACAGCAACTATACTTAACTTTTGGATGTGAGTGTACATATATATATATATAATGCAATATACATATAAAAGTCATTTTAATTAATTTTATTGGACAACAGCCGAAAAAGCAAAATCCTATCTATATTTCAACATGCATAACTATGCTGAAATAATTTTGCAAAACATTAAGCGTAATAAGAACAAAAATAGCATCTCAATGTCTGGGTACCCGCGAGCACTTCTATCCATTTTATGACAATATTTGTGGGTTCGGATCGAAATATACCGAAATCGTTTGATCCCCATTATTTGTGACATAAATAACTGATTAGTATAGTTTAAAACATTTTGGTAATTATTATTTTTTTTTATACATCAAGCATTTTTATAGCTTTAACCAATGAGCAAGTACCCGGGTACTCCTGTGCATTTTCTATGAGGAAAATTGGAAGTTTCTTCTGCAAGTAAAGTGGCGGCAGACGCATAACGTAGCTCATGTTGTCCTGCTGCTGTTATGCAAAGAAGGGGCAATTATATTCCAATAAAATGGCTAGTATAGAAGAAGGGTAATAAAATTCTCAGTGGGTACTGCGGTCAATGGGTTCCTCAATGGGTACCCCGGTCATTGAACAAGCAGAATTGGCCATTAACATGAGGGTTACAATACACTGTGTACGGAAAGAAAATTGATGTATGCTAATGCGAGAAAAGTGTTAAAAGAAGATAAAAAGTGTGTAAAAATAATTGAAAAATGATTATAAAAAAGTAAATATGAGAAAAGTAGATTTTAGAAAAAAAAGTATTAAAACCGAGATTATAATTATGCTTAGGGCCACTATAGAAAACAGAGATACAGAACCAAATGGAAGAAATTTAATCATGTATTAAGCCTTCTTTAGGTTTTCACTTAATCCATGATTGCTACTTTGTTTCTATGTGTTATACGCTATCAATAATAAACGTGTGTAACACTAGACTTAACACAATAAAGTGACAACATTTTCAAATAAAATATTAAAAAATTCAAAATGGATATTTTACCAATAACCGGAAAAAAACAAGAGAACCAACCCATCATTCCGGAAGTCGAGAGAGCACGAAAAAACGTTTGCCTTAGATCTCTCGACTATTGGGACGGCATATACGAAGAATAACTGTAACATGAAGACATGAAACAATGAAGATACTTAAAGAGGTACAAGACATGAAATAATAGATGAATGTTTTGCATAAATAGAAAATAACACTAATGGAAAATCGATCAAAAGTAAAATACAAAAGTACGTGCAAAAATGAATTAAAAAAATGGCGAGAATTGAAGTATGATGTATACTTTAAATTACTAATAATACTATTTATAAAATATTCAGCATATTTATATATCTAACTGTTTCGTTTACGATTATTAAGGTGTAGATAATGTGCAGAGTCCACTTCGATAATCAGAGCTTGCAATTTCATCCCAATAGCTCAACGATAGAGAGTCGGCTGGCCAGTTTGGATATCCAAGGTTCGATTCCGGTTTGGGGCACCAAGGTTCTCTACAATGGTGCCCAAACAAATCAATCTTGTAGTTTAGTGCAAAACTATCGGAGATCTTAAAGTGACCCAAGAATGCCTAGTATGGATTCAGTGGACTCAGGAAGATTGACCGTCAATTTCAAAATTAAGAGGATAACGACCACGCAGGATACTAACGTGGGTAAAAATAGCAGTATCAGAAGGCTAACATGAGGTAAAAAAATTACAAGTCAGTCATATTGTCAGCTGCACGCCAATCTGACATTAGAGGGTGGAGAATGCAGAGTCCTTTCGACAATAATAGCTTGCAATTTCGTCAAAGTAGCTCCACGATACAGCATCGGCTGACCAGTTCATAGATCCAGAGTTCGATTCCCGGTTGGGGCAGCAGAGCTCTTTGCAAATTATACTTTTTATTGACAGTATTTCACTGTGTATGCTTATTTTTTTGTTCCTTAGTATATAAACCCCTTGTTTTTGACATATTTTTGTCAAATTTGTTTAAGGAAATAACACTCTCATGACTATCACCGAAAATTACTTTATTTTATTATGCGAAATATACCTATTACTCAAACGTGTTACAGACAATTGAATTTAATATTCATCTTTTGAATAATAACGATTGCATTAAATATTTAATGTAATAAATGAATAATATTTCGAATGTTGTATTATATGGGTTGCTTAGTTGGGTTTAAATATGTGTTGGTTTACAGAAAAGTATTCTGTTGTCGTTTTTTTTTTCCTGAGATAACGTGATTTGAAGCCATTATATCGACAGCTGTAAGTACCATTTTTAGTTTTCAGTAGATTTGAGTATCCGCGTACTTCTCAAATATGGAAAACAATTTTATCATACTTTGCGCTTTGCGTGTTGCGAATCCCGAGGAATAATTTATTTTCTATTAACCAGTGTTGGAAAAATGCCGGTTTTTATTAAACAAACGAAAAACCAAGATTTAAACTTTGATTCAGACAATGGTTTAAAAATATGGTTTAAACCAAGGTTTAAACCAATAGGACCTATGCACCAGCCAACTCTGCCATCAACCCAAAGATGTTCAACCTGTTTTTTTCTGTTTTAATGCTTCAGCTAGATTCATAATGCAAACTTTGTAAGATGAGTCATAATTATTTTAAAAACATGGGGTGTTGTTTTCCTGAAAATATGTTTTTTAACAAGGCTAGAAACTTCTGACAACTAAAACATTTTTCAATAAACCATCACACATGTTTACAAAATTATTTAAAAGCTTTATGTTTCTGTTTTATATTTGGCAATATATTTCAAATTCCAAAAATTTTCAATTCTGGTTAATTGATTATTGCAACGAGCTGAAAGTGTCACAGTAATATATTTTATTTAATTTAGCTGCCCCATTTTAACATATAGTAACAAAACTTTTGATTGTTTTTCCGCACAGTAGCTCAATTTATAAATAGTTTGATAACAAAACAAAATTTAAGGTTATTACAACATCTAGTACCATTTAGTTTTCTTCTAGGACAAGGGTAATATTTTAATGCACTATGATTTATAATGATTTTATATATTATAATGATAATGTGAAACATGTTTGAAATTGCGAGCAGATGTGTATACATCTAGTGATACTTAATGGAATAAAAATTCTCTATTATTCTGTGTTCGCAACATTATGCTATATAATTTAGGCATTAGAAAGAGCATAAATACTTTTTTTGAAATTCCTTAAATTATTCATTATATAACATAAATACGATGTGCATGGATTACGTTTAAAAAAAAAAAAAAATATATATATATATATATATATATATATATATATATATATATAATATATAAATATATATATATATATATATATATATATATATATATATAAATATATATATATATATATATATATATATATATATATATAAATATATATATATATATATATAAATATATATATATATATATATATATATATAATATATAAATATATATATATATATATATATATATATTTGAAATGTAATAATAAGAATTATGTAAAAATAAAAAAATAAAAATACAATTCAAGTAATATTAACATCACCATAGAAGCAAATTCACGGCCATAATGCCGATAAGAGAAAAGAACAGAACCTTCCCAAATTCGATGATTAATCAGAATTAAATTCCTCTTCAGGTCTGAGTATTTAACTCTAATTAACCCAAACAAATGCCTGTTTCAAATTAAGCAATAGTACATTACTATAAATGCTTAAACTCAGACTACAGGCATCAAAAAATGAAAAAATGAAAAAAGTATACATTAAGAAAATTGTATTACCATGCGGCATGAATCATTCCTCTTCGTCCACGTGTATGATTAACCTCAACAACTTAATCTAGAAGCACCGGAATGAACAAGTCGAAATTCTACCAGGGAGGCAGTACGAACGTTCACGGAAATACTCCCAAACCCGTCCAGTGAGTCTAAGCTGAAGACTGGACAAGCAATTCAGAATACAACTTCCCAAACATGCAGAACTGAATATGAATATGAATCAAAGATGAAAATTCTTACTAAACAAGAATTCATAGGAAAACTGGATAATCGAGAATGCCACTATACACCATAATAAGAGCGCACAAAACGTAGTTTCAATACTGACAAAAGTTACATTTTTTTGCGAAAATAAAATTCAAAACATTAATGTTAATGCATCTTATTTTCCGATTTTTTGATTTTTCTAATGTTTTTGACTTAGTTTATTATTTTTCATTTTTATTTATTTATATAATTAATAAATAATTATATATAACATACAAACATATATATATATATATATATATATATATATTTCCCCCCCCCCCTTTTTTTTTTTTTTTTTTTTTTTTTTTTCCCACTCTCTCTCTCTCTCTCTCTCTCTCCTGTATGTTAGTCACTATAAATGGGAATGTTTTCTAGGATGTTATCGAGTGAAATTTGATACACTGAGTTGATAATTTTAATAACAAAATTGGGGGGATATGCATTATTAGTCGCTGTACTCAATAATTCCATAAAGTGCGCTAATTTATAATATTCATCACAAATTTTATTGATTCTAAGAGCCTGGTTTATTATAATATTTCTAAATACAGATATATGCAGACAAGAGTCAAAATGTTGAATTTTTGATGTATTAAATTTAAAATCCTGTCTTTTATCATACAAGTTTATAACCATATTACTATTTTGTAAATTTAAATTTAAATCTAAAAAGTTTGCAACATTTGTGTCATTATTACTTGCATTTAATTGTAAATTAATTGGATAAAAGTTTAATACTATAGGGATATTATTATTTGGGGATACACATAAAATGTCATCTATATATCTAAACATGTGCATATTATGCAAGCTTGGATTAATGTTTTTTTCATAGAAGAATAAATACAGATTAGCTAACAAAGATGAGGCACACACCCCTTGTGGGATACCAACCTGTTGTTTAAAAATAGTACCACCATGTTGAATATAATTCTCATAAAGAGTGAAGTTAAGTAATTTTTTAAAAAGAAAATTTGAATATTTTAGGTTGATATTATATTTTTCAAAAATTCCTAAAATAATTCTATACAGATCATCTATATTAATATTATTAAACAAATCTTTGAAATCAAAGGTATAAATACTACGAATATTAGTAAGAGTTTTCAATTTCTTAACTACTTCAAAACTGTTTTTTACAATATGACAATTATTTGAGATTTCGTCTGACGAGGATACTTCATGTAATATCTTTAATAATAATTTTCCAGCATTAGTAATGTAAGAATTATGCCCACTGGTAATGGTTCGAAAAGCAACAGGGGATTTATGAAACTTGGGTACTAAAACAATATATGGAATGTTATTACAACTATTTTTTAGATGGATTTGCTTATATTTGGCTGATATTCTATTGTATAAGATTTTAAGGTTAGTTTTATGTAAATTATAGATATGATTATTAAGTAAGTGTGACTGAAGGTTATTTTTATAATAATATTTACATATAATTGAGTAGTTTCCACTTGCCTTATCGACATATGTAATGACAAAATCATTTTGTATTTCTTTAATATCATTTTTAATTGAATTAAATTTATATGAATTATTAATTTTCTGATTATATATATAATGATTTAAGTATTGCTCTATTAAGACTCTCCAAGGTTTAAAGGCTTCTACAGGGATTTGATATTTATAACTGATTTTATAAATAAATTTATTTAAGTCAAGAAATAAACCTTTACATATTAATTTATGTTTAAATTTAGTAGGTATACGGTATTTAGTACCCAGTAACATCAGTGATCTTAGTGCATCATAATTAATAATATTTAGATTTCCCGTTATAACATGCCCATGGTGTTTATCTACGAAGTCTTTGTATTTTTCTAAATGACAGTGGCAATATGACTCTTTATCCAATTCATAGTTTTGATTAATATCTACTGATTTGGCAACTTGATTATAGTTGAAAATATAACGTCCTAGTGGTTTATCATATTTATATGCAATTTTAGGATTTACATGTTTGACTGGAAAGTAATTGGAAACCGATTTTAAAAAATTATTTATCTTCAGATTATTTAATACAGAATTAGTAAAATTCAAGGTACAATATTCATTTATTTTAGTATTTTGTTTTGATTCGTCATTAAAGTTTAAGTCTGTGACATAAAAATAACTATTAAGATTTTTACTTCTGGTAATGAGCAAATCATAGAATAAATGTTTAAAATGAACGTTATCAAATGCAGTACTTAGAAAAAGATTATATACCATATTTAATTGCTGTTTTTTAATTGCGAAAATCCAGTTTTTACATTGTTTCCAATCAAAAGTAATTTTAAAATTTGCATGTTGCTGAAGGATGGCATTTTTTAGTTCAGATAATGATGGCAATTTTTTATTATATTTACTTGCTCTTTTAGTTCTTTTTGATTTACTTTTATGATTGTTGAAGGAATTATAAATATTATGGTCTTCATTAGGAGAATTAAAGGACTTTTTAACTATATTATGATGGTTATATATTTGATTGAGTCCATATGGAAAGATGGTTTTGTGTGCACAAATGAATTCATTTTCAAGAAACAATCTGTCATAGTAATTTTTCTGAATACACAGAATACTAATTTCAATGTTGTCGAACCCATGTTTAGAAAAATGTTCGTATTCAAATTTTGATTCATTAAAGGAAGTTGCATTATTTGAAAAAAATTTTATGTGATTCCTGTGTACGTTAATTCGGAGATGCAGAGGGTTGCTGGTTTGACCTATATATGACATATTACATTTTTTACATTCAATTTGGTAGATACAATTATATGTTTTACAGAAGACAAGATTATTGTTACAATTGATCTGATTACTATTAGCAAACGGACAAGTTTTACATCTATTAGAATTACAAGATTTAAATTTAAGTGTGTTATTTAGTGATGCATGGCTGTACGATTGAAAGTTATATGAAGTGAATAAAGAATACTGGCTGGATGTACCGAATGAAGATGGAATAGTCATAGAGGATAAAGGATATTGTTGGTAGCTGGATAACGATCTAGGAGAACCTCAACAAGTTCTCGAATACCGAGCTTGGATGTCAGAAAGCATCCAGTTGCCAGTCGCTAATTTTTTATAATAAGACATCATGTAATAGGGAATGATAGTAACCTTTATTTCCCCAAAATAAAGGCACTTGCAATAAAAAAAGAGACTCTTTAGCCAAGAATGCACCTTAATTCAATTACAAAGGTGGAGACACAATTACAACATAAGAAAGGTACCATTATTTTTCAAACTAATGGATCATCTAAAACACTTTGAAAATATATAAACTAATGTGTAGACACATTAAGACCCGGATTAAATAAATGCTTAGGAATAAGCAAAACTAGGATATATAGTGGAAAAATATTCATATACACATTGACTATTCCAGAATAAATTGATTCAAATTAACATCCATCAATACAACATGAAACACAATATTTTACTTCAGAACTAATATAATCTAAGAATAATACAACCATTGCTGTAAATACAGAATTCAAATTCTTCCAATAAATATGCATTTATTTAATGGTTCAACAATTCAGAGATTCAACGTATGAAAGGCTACGTACGATCACAAAAACAATAAGATATTCAATATATGAAAAACTAAGATCGATCACAATAACAATGGCTAAGAATAGAATTATTACCTAGGAATTACAATTACCAGACATTTTAAAATGATAAGATAAGGGATAATGAGATAAAAATGAAGTTAAAATTTGACACCAATTCAGCGCAAATGCAGCTAACTTTAGTTTAATTCAGTTCTAACTAATTAAAAATGAATGTTACCACAGAAACTCGTAAACAACTAGACAGAAAATAAGAAACCAATATACAATACGCGCATAATGCAGCAGACAAGTATATGGATAAATATTTGAAATGTAATAATAAGAATTATGTAAAAATAAAAAAATAAAAATACAATTCAAGTAATATTAACATCACCATAGAAGCAAATTCACGGTCATAATGCCGATAAGAGAAAAGAACAGAACCTTCCCAAATTCGATGATTAATCAGAATTAAATTCCTCTTCAGGTCTGAGTATTTAACTCTAATTAACCCAAACAAATGCCTGTCTCAGATTAAGCAATAGTACATTACTATAAATGCTTAAACTCAGACTACAGGCATCAAAAAATGATATATATATATATATATATATATATATATATATATATATATATATATATATATATATATATTTCTGATATTCTAATCTCATTGATTAAAAATGTCTGATGTGGGCAGCACATGACTTTCCCTGCAGACTCAAGTTCATAGTTTATTTATTTCTTTATTAATTCATTAGATTGAGTTTAATTGAACCAAATAACACTAAATTTGCATTTTTAATTCAATTTTTTTAATTTGGTGATTGGACATTTTTCCGAAATCGGCGTAACAAATATGCAAGGAATCTCAAATATCTTGAGACCGGTTGGTCCTGAAGTATAATGGAGTGAGTTATATTATTTTCCTCTTCAAAAATTGCGTATAAAACAAGAATTTAATTGATGCACTTGAGCATACACTACTTAGTCTTTCTTTTAGATTTCAGCGGTCCATTTCGTAAAAAAGGCAGGTTGTTCTTTTCCGAATCGTACCAAATTCTAATCAGCACCATAGTATTCAACAAATAACTTATCTACCAAATTTTGTGAAATTTGGTCAATTAGTATTTTAGCTAAAGCGGATAAATGAAATTGTTACGGGCCATTTCGCAAAAAAGGCAGGTTCTATTTTCACGAATCGTACCAAAAACTAATCAGCACCAGGGTCATATCCAAGTGACTTACCTGCCAAATTTTATGAAATTCGGTGTATTAGTTTTTGAGTTAGAGTGGATACATACATTGCACAGACACACAGACATACAGACACACAGACAGACAGACACACAGACAGACACACAGACACACAGAGACACAGACATACAGACGGCACGTTAAAAGTTGTTTTTTCGCATTCTAGAGGTCTCGAAACGTGTAGATCCGTCGAAAACTCGAGTTGCAATTTTCGACATGATTCCAATACTTTCTCCATACATTACCATGTATTGCAGGGAAAGTAAAATCCATTATGCATATCATATTTATTTTTATACAATTTTTATTGAGATCAGTCGACTAAATTCAAAGAATTCGTTTCATCAAATGCAGGTTTGCTATTGGTGTTACATATATTATTAAGCGAAATATTTAGAAGATAGTATTAGAAACAGTGTGCGCTACCATCTCATTTAAAGCAAATTCAGTCTGTGTTAGTTGAAAAAAATATCCCAGTCGACGAAGTTCAGTTTGCTGAAAATAAAAGCAAATAAAGCAAAGCGTAATTAAAAAAATATCCCATTTTTACGTCAAGAGAAGTTTTTAATTAACTCTAATATAAAAATTGTATATTTGAATTTTGCGCAACGGTGTTATGTGTAATTAATCTTCAGAAATGCATAAAAAAAATTATGAATAATGAACACATATCTTCTAAAATATTTTTAATTTTGATTTTTAATTTTTTACTGGGTTTATAATTCAAAATATTGATATTTACACATTGAAATTCAACGCAAACATATGTTTGTATAATATGTTATTTTTTATTTATTTACAAAGATTCACTTTTGATGTAATAAAAATCAAATATTGAATAAAACATTATATTTAACCAAGGAAAATAAAAATCTTCACTACATGTGTGTGTGTATTTATGTTCCTTTTGATATTAAAATCGTGGAAATGAGATTGTGGTATTTTTTTTAACCTCTATGGTTTTTGTCAAAAACTGTTACATCAAACTTTTAGATTCTGCCCTTCCGATGGCGCTAGTGATATTTTGACTTTGGGAAGCTGACAGAATTGCCACTTACAGCAGGCATACTGTGTTAAATACATTTCCATTACGTCACTCCTAACACATGTCGCTGGGACATGGTCGAAGGAACGAAAGCTAGAGATGAAAAAGAACCTCTCATCAATAAACAGTATGGACCTAAGATCTCTGAAAATACGATTATTATGATTTGTAAATATGTACATAATTTTGTTTGGTGAAGTTATATATTCTAAAAAATGAAAACGGACTCGACTAATTATTTGAGATATCTTTATTTTAATTAGACTTAAGTATTATCAGAAAATTATGATACGATAGATGCGAAGAAAAGTGCTCAAGTATTATCAACTGCTTGCTATCAATCTGCTGCTTCCCCGGGAATCTGAGGTAGAATCTTTTATATTTTCAATTTTAAGTATTGATGAGAATATTAGAATGCTAAAGGAATTTGTAATGCCATTTTTACAACAGGGCATCCCTGCTGGGATCTGTTAGCAGACATTTTGGTAACAAATTATAAGATTGAACACTTTAATTGCTTTTGAATTTTGAAGAGTTTTGAAAATATTTGATAGAAAACGATGGCCGATGAAATAATTACTCCATACAATAAGAAACGCGACGTGTTAAGATCGAACGTTACTAAAATCATTAATGAATTAAAAATTGAATTAGAAAAAAAACAGAAGTAGATGAAAATGAAATGGAAGAGTTATTGGAACAATTAACTGATAAATTTGAAACTCTTAAATTGGTTGACAATGATTTAGGAAAACTTTTGAAACCGGATGATATCGAAAGCGAAATTAAATTTGAGGAAGAATACCACGAAAGAGTAGTTATCTGGAGTTTTAGGGCTAAGAAATGATTACGTGCTCTAAATTGAAATATTCGCAATGATATTATACCACACTCTAATGAAGAATCGAAATCAAGTGTAAAATGAAGTGAACACCACATCAGTGTGAAATTACCAAAAATCACAATTCCTAAATTTTATGGTGATGTGAGTCAGTAGTTGACATTTTGGGATTCATTTGAAATGGCAATACACAAAAATGAGTCTTTAGACCAAGTCGACAAATTTAACTATTTAAAAGTACATTTAGGAAGCACTGTTTTGTGTACTGTTGAAGGATTCGCTATTTCGTCTGATAACTGCACACATGAATAATTTATTAAACATCTCTCCTCTTAAAAGGTCTAATGATATTAAAGGATTTCGAAAACTTTTTGACAACTATCAAACACAAATTAGAAGTTTAGAATCACTTGGAGTTTCTTCCGATACTTTTGGTAGTTTATTGTGCCCCATGATTTAGAAATAACTACCATATGATTTAGTTTTTGACTTCAGCAAATAATTTAATGATGCTGACTCTACCAGAAGCAATTTAATTGGCTTCATGGATAAGCAGTTAAGAGCTCGCGAAAGATCAAGCACTTACATTTCCGAAATGAATCAACATGAAACTCATAACTATTTTCTACCCCCGTGGAAAATAAACAGACCCAGTGACTCCGAGAGAAAATCAAAATAATCGAAGTTCGAAAGAACGAAAATCGCTACAGCTGCAGAATTATTTATCACAGATGTTCAAGAAAATAATAAAATATGTGTATTTTATAGTAAATATCACCAGAGCTCTATTTGTAAATATGCTCGCGGTTTAGCACTTGAAGAAAGGACATCTATTTTAACTAAAAAGGGTGATTGTTTTCGATGTCTAAAAATTAAACATATTTCCAGATATTGTAAAGTAAAATTAACTTGTTCGGAATGTGGAAAAAGACATTTAGATATAACGTGTTTTATTAAGATGAATGATAATTGTGCTAGTAGGCCATATGTTTAAAATGAAAACACTGAAGTAGTAGACAACACAGCACTTTACAAATCAGTCTTGTTCTAAAGTTTATTTACAGACAATGATCATTTGTATTAATAAAAATGGTTCGAAGCATTTACTAAGAATAATTATTGATTCTAGCAGCCAAAAATCGTACATGAGCAAATACGTATCTAAAATAATAGGATTAAAATGCTTAGGAGAAGAAACAGTAATTCAAGAACTTTTGGGGATACAGAAAATTCTGAAACGCATAAGAAGACGTGAATAACATGAGTCCCCTCACTCCGGCAATGTTTTTACAGGAAAACAAAGACAATAGTGTTGCTGATTTAGATTATTTGAAAAAGTTAAATAGAAAAACATTGAACAAAATATTAGTATACAGAAGAAGAATCCTGAAAGATCTTCATGCTAGGTTTAGTACTAAATACCTGGGACAAAGTTCATACTCCAAAGATGGAAAATATTGTCTAAGTGTGGCCTGACAATGTGAAGAGAATAAATATGCCGTTAGGAAGAATTCTAGACTTAAATCCTATCAAAGATAGACTGGTACGTCTAGCCAAAATAAAGACCAAATCAGGTATTTTCATCTGATAAATTCGGAAACTGTGCCCGATGAAATTAGAGGCCGATGGTGCTCTCTCTGACTCCACTCAAGATGAACCTGCCAGGTAAGACGTTGTTGAGGAGGCCATGCCTGATTCTCCTAGTAGTAAAGACGCTGCACGGGGACCTGATCATCGCTATGTGACTACGCGAACAGGACGTACTGTTCGGATGCCTCAAAGTTACAGACAATGATAGATGTTGAGTCTCAGCTGAAAATTTCACTTAAACTCAAAAGGGGGAGTGTCGAAAAACTGTTACATCGTACTATTATATTATGTCCTTCCGATGGCTCTAATGATGTTTTGACTTTGGTAAGCTGACAGAATTGCAACTTATAGCAGACATTCTGTGCAAAAAAAAATTTCCATTACGTCACTCCTAACACATGTCGCTGGGAGTTTCCTGAACGAAATCCAGAGATGAAAAAGAACCACCGATCAATGAATAATATGGGCCTAAGATCACTGAAAAGACGATTATTATGATTTGTAAATATGTACATAATTTTGTGTGGTGATATTATAATCTAAAAAATAAAAACGGACTCGGCTAATTATTTGGGATATCTTTATTTTAATTAAACTTAACCATTTCAGAATTTAATGATACGATAGATGCGAAGAAAAGTTCTCAAGTATTATCAACTGATTACTATTAATCTGCTGCTTCCCCGGGAATCTGAGGTAGGATATTTCATATTTTCAATTTTAAGTATCGATGAGTATATTAGAAACCTAAAGAAATTTGTAATGACTTTTTTACAACAGTTTGTGTATCCCTGGCTGAAATCGGAGTGTTACGATAAATGTATGCACGTTAGACGTTTATATCTCCGAATTTAATGGATAAAAATTTAAATAAATTACTTGTTTTGTACTGCATACGGTACCATCGGAAAATATATAAAAATTATTTAAATATTTTAATATTTTTTAACTTGTTATTTTTAATAACTAGGGAGCTCCGACCCCCTATTCGCTGACGCTCGCCGACCTTCCGTAACTCGATGGAGACTTAGCCTACAGCTTTCTTACGCTCGCTTCACGAACTTTCTTTTGTCGCCTGCTCCGCATACTTACTAATCCGCTGGGAGGTCCCTCTTTCGGTGACGCTAACCAATTATGGATCCGGATTCGCGACATCTTTAAATCTGACCAGTGTATATGACCGTCTTTATGTTCCATGGTCGAATATGTTCGCAAGCTTCCGGTGCTCGGGGGCCCAACTCCGATTCGTTGTCGCCCATTAGTAGTTGGAGTTCACTTAGCAGGCTCTTTCGTTACGAATGAGTAGCAGACGTAAAACACATGTTGAGGTTTCGCAATTTGTTCGCTAACGCTCATTAATCCCAGGAACTCATTTCATAAGCTTTTACGCCCTCATCCGCGTTGTAACCATAAGCGCACGTCTGGCACTTTGCTGGCATATTTACAATAATGGAACATATTTAAAATCTAAAGCTAACGATAGTCAACGATAACGAAACTATCAAAGGCAGCATCAGTATTACAGCTCAGAATATTAAATGTTTTATTTTATTATTTAAATTATCTAAGGAAGCCGGTCTTTGATTGGCAACAATTTTAGATAGATTATTTACACATAATGTTTATAGACTATGGAACATAAATTTTCTTCTTGATCCTAAAGAATATCTTTATGCACATTGTTATCAATAACGTTTCCTTCCTTTTAAAACAAAAATAATATTTTTTCTGGAACCACAACGTGACAAAGAAACATATAATTGGCCGTGTGAAAAAGGAGCGTTCTATGAATAATCCTACTCTGTGAATTGCGTGGCCTTGAGTCTTGTTTATTATCAAAGCATAAGCTAATTGGACGGGAAACTGGGGACGATACAGCACACATGGTTGAGAAGTGTAACTTGCTGATGTATTTAGTTGATATATCTCCGGTATACTTTTGTTTTATTTGCTTCACTTCACGTTGCCATTTCTTTTGGTGAATTCGTTCATCTAACATTTGGTTGATCTGGTTAGATTTCCGTTTCTTTTGAAGTCATTCATCAGTCAGCTGGTGAATTCGGTTAGAATTGAGCTTTTTTTTAACTCATTCCTGTGACATGTTCTTTATTACATGATCATTTCTTTTTAATTTTCTCCAAATAGGATTTTTCATAAATACAACCGAAACTGGATATTGATGGACCATCATGACATCTACATCTATCATGATCTTTGTCTTGTGGAGTTGATATTAATACATCTGTCATATAATTAGTGATTCGCCCTTTTTGAAATTTCAGCATTTGTCTTTTCTTTCTAGCAAACTGACAAGCTATTTGTTATTCTGAGGATCTTTCCTTCCTAGATATAATTGGAACTGTTTCTGATTTCATTATGCAATAACGAAGTGGTTTGTTCCAAATACCAAATATGTAATGCTTAGGTTTCACTGCAGTTTTATCAAAATAGCTTGATGGTAACTATATCATTACCCTTTATATATACTTTTATATACCTTTATATATACCTTTCTTTTCTATTTTTTCAAAATGTGCTTTATCATATTCACAAACATAACTGGATGTTGACGCGACATCTTGACATCTACTAACATGATACATATCTTTTATTTATTTGTTATTTTTAGCAACATTAAAATTTAATTGTCTTTCAGTTGACAATTGCTGCTCAGAATCAATACGTCTCAATGGACAATATTTGAAGGCGCAAGTTTCTTGGGCATATTTTTGAACCTTCTTTCATTTGCTTTTGTCGCTGCAGACTTAGTTTTCATTGTTAATAAATATTTATAATACATATAAGATACAACTTCAGACGTAATTAATTAGTTACAAAAATCAAACTTCTGCTAAATATAAGAAAATGTACAATTGCGGTTCATAAATGTATAGTATTGTAGTAAACGTTAAATTCATAATTGCTGATTCTTACATAGAACATAGAATTTCGCAAGCATTGTTGTTATGAACAAACAAATCATTTCGCAAACATTATTGTCAGGAACAATTACGATTCACTGTTTAAAATGCTGTAGCCAATTTAGAAAAAGTAATATTTAAATAAAGCTCTGAATAATTTATGTATTTTGAATAGTTAAAAATGTAAATATTACTTTATCGAGATGACAACGTTATTTTCAACAATGAAAGGTTAAATTTTGAAGATACACTAAAGAAAATAAAATGTTTCATACAAAAATAGTGTCTAAAAATTTTCACTTGTCCAAAATTTTAGAAAAAGTAGAAATTTCTACCTGATTATAACCAAATTGGATGTGACACATGGCAATGTATTATAAATCATCATGCCAAATTGCAAATTTCATTAAAATTCCATTTAAATTGATTCCATAGGTAGTGCTAGCCTTGTCATAAAATGTGTCTATTTAAAAAGAATTTGGACAGCGGCTGCACCGAACTTTTTTTTAATATAGAGAGAAAAGGTTCTTGTCCGAGTGAGTTTTTGTTTCATTTGAAATATCTTATAAACTATTAAAAGTAGCTATAATCAGTGAGAGACAAAAATGTTCAATAGAAAATTCAGTGCCTAGATTAATAATTTGTTTTTACAAAGCTCTTATAGTTTTCAGAAGAACTTCCTGTTAAGCTAAAAAAAAATAAATATTTTCATTTTTTCAAGATATTAAAACTCATAGCTCAAGAACTAAAAGTATATGTACTAAACTGAAAGTGTAGTACAAAAACTATAACTTTAAAAAGTAATTTGCAGAACTTTCAAAGTTCTACAGGAATATACAATGATTTGAGGATGATATTGAGTGGACGGCATTGAGCTTTATTGTACTGTTGGTATGGTCATATGCTACATAAGAATGTGACTCAAGTGATTTTAATTCCTAGAATATATCCGGTAGTAGAGTCATTTGTGTTTCGATGTACATATGAGATACACGAGATCGATTGCATTGGCCTTTTTGACCGTTATACTATTATCCCTGTAGTAAAGTTCGGAACTTTCGTTTTGCATTTACCGCTTCCCAAACATAAATCGAAAACGATATTTAGCTTTAAGCAACTCTAAAGGAATTTATAGCCCATAAAATGTATTTTACGGATAGAATGAACTAGTAAGTTGAGATATTGATGATACGGGTTCTGAAATGGAAAATAACTGAAGCACATACAATTGTAATTGTGCAACGATAGCTCATGGTGATATTTTATTTCATTTAAAATATAACGAAAGTAAATTGGACAACTAAAACAAAGTAAAGTAACTTGGGCAACTGAAATAAAGTAAAAGTAACTTGGACAATTAAAATAAAGCAAGCAAGAAACATGAATAATGCATAAAGCATTTATTATGAAACACTTTCCAATTGCAATGCAATTCTATTTAAACATCTCTAAAACGCAATACATTCAGTGGTGACATTTAAGATTATCACAATAATACAATAATTTATTATATTTGAAAACTTCATTGAAAACAAATGAACTTTATTCAAATAACATTATACAAATAACGTTACGTAACTACTAGAGTTAAACTGTAGTAGTTATCTACACTGTTGTAGTAGTTATCTACACTGTTGTAGTATTCATAAACACTTTCACCATAGTCAAACTACTACAGTTAAACTGTAGTAGTTATCTAAATATAAATTGCCAGGCTCTCTCTATAAAAGCAGTATTTCATTCATAAACTTTTTTCTATTCCTGTCTATCAGCGGCGATATTCTTTAAAATTATCCCAATAATTTATTTTACTTAAAAACTTAAATCCATGGAGGTAAAATTACTTTCTAACTCCATGCTTAAAACTTCATTTAAAAAGCCAATACTATAGAATCGTCTGCTTCTCTATGTAAAATCAATGAATATTTCATTCATATCAGCTATACTGCAGACTCCAGAGCTAAATAAATTTGCGTTAAAGAAATTCAGCAATTCTTATAAAACTCATCTTACAGCTTGATTTGTTTACATTCTCCATATGTGAAAATTAGGCTTTGTTGTATAAATGATCAAAGTTTGATGATCATTTAAACTTCAAAATATTGTAATTGCGTTGGCGCACTATATAGATGTACAGAAAAATAAAAATTAAAGCAGTTTTAGGACGGATGCAGCACTAAATATAAATGAAAAAGACACAAGATATATGCAATATTTTATTCTGAAGTGGGTAAAGAGATCTCCTCATATAATATGAGTGAAATTATTATTTATTTTAATTTTTATTTAAAAAAAATACCAAACATATTTTGCAGAATTTTTTTTATATATTTTATGGAATAATTTGAATATTTTTAAAAATTTGGGAAGCAATTTGTGAATTTTAAATTCGCTTAAAAAATGTTTGAAGAATTAGGTCCCATAGGGTTCAATGTATTTCAATTATTCAACCCTGGCTCAATCCAATACTAATCAGGTGTTATTATTCACTTACAGTCCCTTATGTCCCACAAATCGTCTCAATAACATACTAAAATTTTCATTTTGATAAAGTTATTTTTACGGCAGTTATCGTGCGAAAGGACAGACTAATAGACAAAATGAATAAATTCATAAACACTTTTCAACTATGTTGTAAAGTGTTAAAAAAAATTGTGTAATATTTGAAAACACTGGTTTAATAACTGATTGCTGATAAAATAATATGCTTTATAAGGAATATTCATATATTGTCTGTAAACCGTTATTCTCTGACAAAAGTATACTTTTAGAATAATATATAATTGAATTTAATTATATATAATTTACATTTGTAAGATTGAACTTTCATTTATTTTATTGTATGTAATATTTGTATTTGTAATCATGATTATTTTTAATAAAATATACAAAATGTATGGAAAAGTCTAGGCATACGGGAAGGAGACTGGTATAACAAATATATAAATTAATATTAATGAAAGAAAATACATAATAGTATATGATTAAATTCTATCATGTTTCTAAGAGATATCGCGCGCCAATTTGTTTTGTTTCTCAAACGATCTGGTGGCAATCAGTAAACTAAACAACTTTCACCATAGTCAAACTACTACAGTTAAACTGCAGTAGTGCGGTTTAACTGTAAGCCTACTTTAATTGTAAAAGTAGAGTTTAATTCTACTATTGCAATTGCATTACTGCAGTTTAACCTTAGTAGTACAATACTACAGTGGTTCCCAAACTGGGGTCCCCGGACCCCTGGGGGTCCGCGAACAGCACGCAATATTTAACTAATAAATAGTTAGCTTTAAAAAAAATAAAATTCATTATTTTTCTCCACTCTTTTTTTAATTTATTTTTTTAAATAAAATAATAATGAACTTTTTTTCTAAATAACTTTGAATTAAATACATTCATGAAATTAATTTCAAACTGATAGGTTATATATTCAAACAGAATTAAATTGTTTGGGAGTAGGTTTCGTTTTGGCACAATGCCATGATTAACGGTGACGATACTCTGATGTAGCTTGGACGTCAAAGCACTTGTAACTTCGAGCAATAATACTACAAGAGACCGGATAACGTCAGCTTTGAATAGAGAGGGGAGGGGCGTAGCGAACATCTTCCGCCTCGATCGCACAATATATCCAGAGTTCAGAAGAAAATGTTCCACAGGAAATAATCAATATTATTAAATTACACTTGGAACAATTGCATTTACAGCTAGATGAATATTTTCCCGAAACCAATGACTGTGACGTGTGGATATTGAATCCATTTCCTAGTGAACTACTAACCAACCACTCTCTTACACCACAAGAAGAAGATTTTTTGGCGGATCTTTCATCAGATTATTCTCTAAAATTAATGTTCTCACAAGTACAATTAGCTGACTTTTGATTTTCAGTAATGACTGACTATTCTCAACTCGCAAGAAAGGCTCTTAAGTGCTTAACTCCCTTTCCCACAACTTACTTGGGCGAAACAGCTTACTCCCACCTGACATATTTAAAATCTAAGTTGAGAAATAGACTTGAAGTTGAAAGTCATTTAAGACTGAAATTACCAGACATTAAACCAAATATTACTGAGCTAATTGCAAGAAAGCAGCATCACTGTTCACACTGAATTATGCTTGTTGTATATATCCAATAGAAACGCGCGCTTGCAATATAGTTTTAAGGGGTCCGCGAATTTTTTTTTTCTTTGAGGGGGTCCGCGGACCGAAAAGTTTGGGAACCACTGCAATACTATATATATTACTACGGTTAAACTCCTATTTTGTAAATACAATATACTAATACATTGAAAATTAAATACTTTAATTTTTAAAATTGTAAGGTTTTATATATGTACTGAGCACTTTCAATTCACCTTTTTTAACACCTCGTTGAGATATGGCTAATGAATTTGCAGGAAAACGTCAGTGCATTATCATTTCTAATAACCGCAGCCTGGTGTTAGACTGTTAAAGACATCACATCGTGTTAGAAAACAAATGAAATCGTTTGTGTCACGCAAAATTTCAGAGATTCTGAATTACTCACGCCATTCTGACGCCAAATGAAAATCTGACAAAGAAAGTATGATTGTCTTGTGATGTGTCAGTGTGAAATTCATTCGCTTATTAAGAAAGCATGCAGGAAAAGAATACAATTAATTTTATAAACTTTAGCTTGAATGACGGAACAAAGAAGATATTTACGAATACCGTTAAGAACTTTAGTTTATTTTCATCCGTCTGTAATAAAAGGTATATATATATATATATATATATATATATATATATATATATATATATATATATATATATATATATATATATATTTATAATATATATTTATATATATATATATTTTATATTCTGTATTATTTTGTGTTTTACATTCTGTTTTCTATACTGACTTCTATTACATCTTTTAATTGTACATTTACATTTATTATTTACTTCTGAATTCAACCATCTACCTTATGATTTATATATTTGCAAAAAACTTTTTTAAAAAAGGTAAAACCTGTTGTAAAGCTGCATTTGCGCTTATTACAGAGTTTATTCTCTTTTTAATTTTATTTTAATTTAGTTTTATTTTGATTATTATTATCGCTAACGCATTTCTATACTTTAACTACAAGCCCATCTATGTCTTAACATGGCCCTCTTTGGATATTGTTTTTATTTAGCTAATCCTTTCATTCCTTCAATTGATTGTTTTTGGTATGTCTTCACATTTCGCATTTTGGAGTATTTTGATTTGAGTTCTCTCATCGCTTTTATGATTTTTTTCTGCGGGTTATTGCTCTTTTTGGTAGATTTCACACTCGATTCTCAAACTCGTTTTATATGTGTGTGTATAGTGCTGACATCTCTCGGCAGGCATTAGAGTTTATTGTGTTTTTTTGTGTTATTTATTTATGTATCTTTTAGTTAACCCAGATGTCAATATCTTTTATTGCTTATTTTTACATTTTAATCTAGACATGTATTTCCACTTTATGTGGCACTCTTTGGCCTGCAGTTGTAGGGATTCAGAGTAGACACATACGTATTAATGGCCTTGTATATCTTATATTCTGGATGATTATGACTATTTGTCCACACTTCGCTTATTTATGAATGTTTCGTATGAAAATCTTATTTAGATCTTATCTACTAAGCTTGTTTTGTTACTCTCCGAAATTTCGTTTCAATTCTTTTTGGTATTAGTTATAATTTGAAATTCGTACCTGGCAAAATAGTTTTTGAAGGGGTTTATATTGGGAATTTTAATTAAAATTCGTGGTGCAAATTTTATTCATTACATAGTGTCCGGTCTATTATTATTATGAGTTGGGATAATTATAGATCGATAAACATTGACCAATTTAGCGTTATAGACGATTTGGAAGAATACCATGCCTACTCTCAATCTAAATCATATTCCTTCAATAGATGCAATAATCTTAGATGCAAAACTTGTCCTTATGCTGACCTATTACAAATTAATAATAATTGCACCTCACAAAAATTCTGCAAAGTTTTTAATTGCATATACAAACTTAATTGTACTATTTGTAACTTATCCTATATTGGTCAAACCAGCAACCCTTTACATTTGAGAATGAATGTCCATAGGGATCATATTAAAAAATTTGACCATAAAGTCTTTAATGATCTCCCTACTAAAAATCAATTTGAATATCAGCACTTTTCTACACACGGATTTAAAAATGTATCCCTTCATATTTTAGATATTAAAATCTCACTCACTGATAGATTAGTATTTGAAAATTATTCATTAAAAAATATAAAACTCTCTTCCCCTATGGCTTGAATCAAATTTATAATAATAATAAAGTTGTTAACAATAGTTTTGAATACAATTCTAATGAATCTTCTGTATATAAACATATTTTTCAATATTCAAAGTCATCAACGTCTAGTAAAAAGCGATATAAGCGTGGCAAAGGAAAAAGTAACTTAAGTAAAACTCTTGATTACAATGCAGACATTTTGAAATTACAATATAATTATTCTCAAACTTTCAATTTTTTACCTGTTAGAATTTGGTTATATAAAGTCAGAAAATGCAAATTAAGTATTGTTTATACTAATTTTTTAAAATTAATATTAACTCATGAGCATTTTAATCATTTATTTTATGATTTGCTTCTTTCACGTACAAATTTCTTAAATTACCACCTTCTCCATTCACCAAATCCACATACTAAAATAGCTTACTGTGTAATTTCTTTTAAACACCCTATTCTTAATTCTCTTAACTTCAATAATTTATTTGCAAAACATCAGCACTTGTTACCCGTAAAAGAAATCAAAATACAAAAATCCTTCAAATATAATTTACCAATTGGTAGAACTATTTACAATTACAATGACGTTTCCAGGACATTAAACTCCGATGACCTTACATCATGTGTATGCAGCAATAAAAATCTTGCCCCTTATGTCAACTCCTCTCATGGACACATTATTACTGGGGATCTCAGTATAGTTCAGGGTGATATACTTAGGGATATTAGGAATAAAGGGTCTAAATTTCGCATTCCATTCTGCTATCACCCTAAACAACTTCTTAAGTCTATATCATTTGATTTTGATAAATTCATATGTCAACTTGCTTGCTCACATTCCATTCCTATTGAAGCATTCCATCTATGGAAGTATACTACCTTACATCTACTTAAAAATGTTATATTATAACATTAAATTAACGAAGCCTAGGTATCCTTATAAACAACTCCTATCTGTTATTAAAGAACTACAACAACATTTTGTCATAACTTATGTAGATAAAGCTTCTAATAATTATGCCATCATTTGTAAAAAATATTATGTTTCTCTGTTACAGAATTACTTAAAAAATAATCAAATTTTTAAACCCATTAATAATCAGTCTATCAAAATCAAAACTAAAATGCTAAAATTATATACACAATTAAATATTAATTGTAAGTTTTTTAAATTTCCTTATGTTACTTTGGTTCCTAAATTCCATAAATCACCTCTCAGTTTTAGAACAGTCACTTGTGGACATAATACCTTTACCACTACAGCTAGTAAGTACTTGCTTAACTGTTTAAATAGAATTAATGAATCTCTTAAATTTAGGAATTCAAGATATTTCATTTTGAACAATGGTTTTGATTTAGTAAATCATCTTAGCAAGCTTCCCAAAATTTTTGGTCTCCATACCTTTGATTTTAAAGACCTATTTAATAATATTGTCATTAAAGATTTATATAAAGTTATTATCTCTCTTTATCATGACTATCTATCTTCCAATAAAGTTGCATTCAATGTCAAAAACTTTCCTATGCTCTTGCACTTTGTGTTATACAACAATTATATTATCCAAGGTGATAACATTTATTTACAAACATCTGATGTACCACAAGGTGGCTGTAGTAGTAGTATACTCGCTAACTTATATCTTTATTATTATGAATGTCATTTTAACTCTAATTCATATATTATATATAGATATGTTGACGACTTAATTTGTATTATCATTGATGATTCCTATCCAATTAATATTGATTCTTACCATCTAACCTAGAATTAATTCCTAATGAACCTAGCATTAGTCAAACTGTACATTTTTTAGACCTAAATTTAGATATCCTCAATAATCATGTAATCACCAATCTATCTGATAAAAAAGATTCTTACAACTTCACTATCATTAAGCTGTTTTCATATCAATCTTGTAATTCTATTCAATTGTTTAGAAACATCATTTTAAACCAGCTCTTTCGAATACATCGACTTTCTGATCCTCGGTTTCACTTTCTCCACATTAATAATCTTAAACGCATTTGTCAAAATTACCAATATCCGGAAATATTTGTAAATAATATTATTAATAATTTCAAATATACTACGTAATAATTTTACACATACATTATTTATCTTTGATTGGATAACTCAATTTTGAGAATTCATCCATTCTTATCACCTAACTTACCACTTGGCCTGAGTCTAATACTATTTACTATTTTCGAATGACTATTTTCCACTTGTCCTGAGTCCTACACTGATTACTATTTTTGAAAGTCTCCATACATAATATGTATCGTTCAAATGTATTCATTCCGGTGCCCTCTCGCATTGACGAAGTGAGGTGAAATGCTCAGTCGCTTGTTCAACTTACTCGTGGTAACAATGCTTGTTAGTTCATATTTCTGTTCGAGAAGGTATTATTCTTCTGATTTGTAATTCAATTGATTTATTTTTCTCCTTCCAGTAGACAGTTCCAATGGTGTCTATAGCTAAATACTATCGCCATTGTTAGAAACTGGCTATTCTACCGGTTTTAATTCGAATTGTATGGCTGTCCTGATGAGAATGCAATTTCGAATTAACCGCCATTTTTTGTGTAGTTTCAATTGATTGTTCTCTATGTCTTAATATTTTATCTTGAGCTAATTATTATTGCCTTTTCTCATTTTTGCCGTGTTTTCTTTTTAATATATTTATATACTTTTAATTGTGAATTTTGTATCCTAATATTCTTCTCATCCCCCTTCCTTTGTAGTGATATGTTACCTTCTATCTTTATCCTTAGTCTTGGTCTATAGTTACTCATTTGTAACAGATATGCTAGAGATGGGTTTTTTTGTACATACAGTAGTTTATGCATAATTTTCGATTAAAATCTTTCAATTTTTATTTATTTATATATATATATATATATAAAGAAATACAATCCCAAAAAGTATGAAATTCAAGAAAGAGAAAGGCGCAAATTGCCGCACTATCAGAGTCTTGAAATATAAGATTTAAAATGAAAAAAGAAAATATATAGGTGTAATGATTGTGTTTACAGGGTTGCAATGATTGTGTTTACAGGGTTGCATACAATACAACTTAACAATACGACACAATCGACATCATACAATACAACTCAACTCTTACCTAGGATTATCTGATTGTTTCACATCCAGAGGGCTCTATAAGTTAGACGCGACTTTTTTATGTATGCTTTCCTATTCGAAGTTTATACGCAATCCCCCTTGACCTTTTTGCAACCCTGTAAACACAATCATTACACCTATATATTTTCTTTTTTCATTTTAAATCTTTATATATATATATATATATATATATATATATATATATATATATATATATATATATATATATATAAATATATATATATATATATATATAAATACATATATATATATATTTATATATATATATAAATATATATATATATATATATATATATATATATATATATATAAATATATATATATATATATATATATATATATATATAAATATATATATATAAATATATAAATATATATATAAATATATATATATAAATATATATATATATATATAAATATATATATATATATATATATAAATATATATATATATATATATATAAATATATATATATATATATATATATAATTTAAACTCATCTGTTTTTTTAATTCTGCTTTGTATCCATGTGGTATGTGTATACATATCAATTATACTTCCTTGATAGCAAATGCCAATTTGGGGACAACATCTGTTTGACGTGCGTTATAAACCCACTTAATGAGGTAAGAAAGAACTGTGTGCACTAACCTATAAAATAAATACAGCTTCACCTGTAATAGAAAACGAACAAAAGATGAAATCCAAAATAACAAAGAACGCCGAATCGACCTTTGAAATCATATCCAAAGTAATTCATATTGATATTTTGTCGACAAATCCGTTTTCCTTCATAGACACATATTTGTTGAAAGGATCAAAATGAGGTCGTACACTGAAATGAGATTTAAACTAGACCTAAAAGAAAATATATCTGCCAAAAAAAGAAATATTGTAGTATAGAGCGATAATTAAAGTCACTAATATGCGGTGAAAATTATTTGAAAATTTAGGACCAAATTACACTTAACATTGACCGGGTTCTTGTGTGTACATAACCGTATGCATCCGACAGATAACCCAAAAGTCCTAAAAAGAGAAACTTTAAATATAACTACTTATTGAAGACACTTTGATTTTCTTACTTAATTATTTATTAAAATCGCATTATTTTTCTTGATTTTTTCAAATTATACGTTTAAAATTAATAATTTTTCAGTTACACATTTCTAGTTATTATTACATTTTGGTTCATCCTAAATAGAAGGTGGATGTGATGACACATATTTTGATAAGTGACTTTAGAGTCAAATTATTATTAAAATGAAGACTCCTCATGGACAATAAATGGTACATGTTGATTTTTCTTGCTGAGTCGTTTTGAAAGAGGCATCTTTGGCCGCATCACTTTCTGATCATCCAACTTGCACTATTTAAATCCTCAACAATCTTAACTCTATTACACTCTAAACTTTTCGATCATTTTTAACTCGTATATTTAAACTGTTCATTATTTTAGAACTCGCGTATCTGAACTGGCTTCTTATGTCTTTTTTGAATTTATCCATATATCGTTACTACTTCCACCTTGTATGACATCGACCCATCGGCTGGCAGCACCCTCATGTAATCCCATGGCTCTGTCTCCATTATCCCGAACTATCTGGTGCGAGAACGCTCTTACCGGCTGGAGGTCACCGAATGTCACTGCTAGCGGATTCGTTGCCAGCAAGTATCAGATAGTTTTCGAAGAAGCGTGGCTAAGTTTTATTGCTCCAACATAAAGAAATTTAAATTTAATGTCAATCCGTGGCGTCTGCCATTTTGTGTATACTGTTAGCAGCAACTGAGGTTTTATTGCATAGATTCCGAAGTGATATTTATTATCCTCGGTACACCACATCATCCCACTGTCAAATATATCTACATAACACACATCTGTCAGCTCAGTATTAATACTGATTGTACCAATTAATAGACTGCATTTAAGCATTTGATCTTTTTCGTTACCTCCGAAGCTGTAATTTTTAACTGATTAAGCCATTTCAACGACAGTAGTTACTTAATTTTGACACTTAATTGGCGATTTCCTCAATAGGCTGTCCCAAGCCTCACAGCGTTGAGAATCTTCCAAACGTAAATTTTTGTGTTATAACAGTGCTAATCTAATCCAAAAATAACACTCTTAGAAACTCTCTTTGAGTACTGTAACTCTTAGCCGCAAACGAGTTATTTTCATACCATGCCTAATATATACATTGTTCGAGGACAGAATTTCTGTAGTACAGATCCTTTGATATCTACATATCTCCATTGACCACTGCAGTAAGTTTCACCCAATAAAATCAAAGGGTACGTCCGCTATTTGAGAAGTTTCCTCAAGTGCTTTACTAAAGTGTACAAAAATAACCATTACTCACTAATAGTAGAGTTTGGTACAAAGTTTCACAGGCGACATAAGAAACTTTAAACAGTTCTTAAATAATCGAAATAGTGCATAAAACGCATCGGGTTAACAAAAGTTATGCAAATATAATTTTGAAAAATATGATGTGGCACGCACATGAATTTCCCAATTTAAAGCAATTAATTTACTTCATTCATAGTGAAAAAATTATATATAACATCTACGGCACAATGTTTTTACCATTGAATTGTACATTTATCGCTTTTCTAGATGACAACATGTAACGGTTTCGAAGTATCCAATTATTTTAAATTTCATGCAACTCTAAATTGACAATTATCGATACTAATAGCATACGTAATAAGCAATTAAGTCCATATTACGAAATAATTTAATCATTAAAACATCGTTTTGCTGTCATTTCTGTTAGGTTATCTTCATTTTTGCAATTTTGACTATAGTTTCGTCAATCTGGGGCGACATATCGCCAAGTTGGCAATATTTTGTTAAATCAATCGCCAAGTTGCCAAATGTTTCGACAAGTGCTGTATGCAGACGAAGAGAAGAGCTTTTCTTATGTACTAAAGTCTGTTAGCGAATTCTTGGTCATAACAGTATTAAACTAATACACAAGAATATTCTATCTTAAATGGAACGAACTAGTTCCGCGAGAATGGTGTTACCAAATTTGTCACATAATACTGAATGAAAAGTAAGCATATTTGATGATAGTTAATGCATCTTTAATATTATGTAGTAGTTTTGATAAATTTATTAAAAGAGCGTGAAATACCTTGAGAAAGGTTCATGTTAGCGTTCTAAAGTGTGTGTTGTTCATTTTCTAATTAAAAAAATTACATAAGATATAACAATTTATATAACATTATTAAAGATTCTGATTTTATAGAGATTTTTAAAATTCCATTCGAAAATTTGAGTGTATTTCGAACATTTGATTGCTCTTAAAATCAATAGACTTCAAGTATTCGAAAATCAAATTTCTTTTGAAATGTTCCATTTGTTTGTGATTCCCCCCCACACACACACACGGAGATTGCCTCAAAAATGTTCGATTCGTATTCAGTGATGCATAAAACATACTTTTCCTTTCTAAAAATCGATTTCGAATTTTTCGACCCCATCACAATACTTCCTCTATATATTATACTATGAACACTGACTTCCAAAAGTTAAGCACGCAATGCACATTTTTATTTTTCGAAAGCGTATTTGAATTTGAGTGGCTGAAAATTGCTGCGGATGTAGATGGCAGTATACAAATATCGTTGCCTGTTCGGATGTATGCTAATTAGGCAGTCGTTGAAGACGTCAGCATTCTGAAAGGTTAGAGGAGGTGCATTTAAATGCTGATACGGAGTGTTTATAACTTTTGTAGGATTTTTTTTTGATATTCGTGTTTCTATGGCTGAAAGAAGACGGATGACAAATAGTAAGTGCTGACGTGCTGTCGGACGCATTGAAGCAGGTCAGTCAATCAAAGATGTCACTATTTTCTTTGGCGTTTATCATTCGGTAATTTCTCGATTATGGAAATATTCCAAACAAGTCAAAAAGTTGTCCGAAGAACTGTGCCCAGTCGTCCAAGGGTTACCACTCCCTCTGATGATCGATATATTGCTATAGTAGCCAAGTGGAACAGACGAGCGACCTTCACAACTGTTACATCCATGGTTGCAGCGGCACTTGATACGACAATATCTGCCAATACTATGCGCGAAGGCTCCGCGTGAAGGGAGTGTACGTACGAGTACCACGTTTTTGTATTCCACAAACTGTCCAAGCCAGAGGGGCAAAATTAAAATGGTGTCGTCAACATGTTAATTGGATTGTCTCAGACTGGTACAACGTCCTGTTCACGGACGAGTTCAGATTTACCCTGGAATCAGATAATAAGCGTGTAAGCATCTGGAAAGAACGAGCAATCAGGCCAAGAACATCATCGAACATCACGTATTCAGATGTGGCAGCGTCATGGTGTGGGCTGGCATTTCAATGGGATATCGCACAGAGCTGCACATATTTAAAGGCGGTTCTGTGGTGGCTGCGCGGTATCGGGATGAAGTCCTAGAACCCATTGCGAGACTCTACGCTGCAGCAGTTGGTCCTGATTTCCTCTTTATGGACGACAATGCCCGTTGCCATCGAGCTAACATCGTTGACGCATACTTGGAAAGTGAGGGCATTTCTCGTATATAGTAGCCGACGTATGCCTCTGACCTTAGTCCCATCGAAAATCTTTGGGATGCCCTCGGGCGTGTTGTCTCTTCACGTTTACATCCTCCAGCCAGTCTCAAAGAGTTGAAAACTGCCCTATTGAAGGAATGGCCATTGTTCGCATCTTCGATGGTTGATCACCTCATTGAAATCATGAAAAATCGGTGTAAAGTTTGTTTGAAGGTCCGGGGTAGTCACATACCATATTAATGCAACTTTTATTTGGTTTGTTTGCCTTTAAACATCGTTTTGTTAATTACCCAAATGTGACGCCATCATATAACCTACGAAAAGTATATATTTTTTTCATATTTGTACATAATTCTTGTTTTCTTCAATGCATAAACACTTTGCTACCTTCATGTACAATTTCGATTTAAACAAAGCTTTAATTTTCCATTTTTGTTGATTTTACCGTCCGTGCTTAAATTTTAGAAGCCATTGTATATATGGAAAGTAAAAATGGTAACAAGTATAGTACTTTATATTTATTTTATAAGTAACTAATTTAATTGTAAAATAATTGCTTATTAATTTTTTTTATACTTAGTATAACCAATTATATAAAAATAAAATATTGTAAAAAAAATGTCTTATAACATGCTTAGACAAAATTGCATCAAACTTATACAGTGCTTTAGAATGTTATCAAAAATATCTGAAATAGTTCTAAATGTGATGATTTTTAGCACTTTACAACACAGTTGAAAAGTGTTTATGACTTTGTTTATTCTGTCTGTCTGTCCGTTCACACTATAACTGTTGGGCGCGGTAGCCCAGTGGTCAGTGCCCTGGAGTTGCACTCGGTAGGCCCGGGTTCGATTCCAGCTACTGCCAAAACTGCCGCCGTGTTCTCGCGGAGTACGATCACGTTAAACATGTGGGTCCCCATGTCCTTCCGAGAGGTTGGTGGTAGGGGAAGGAGTGTACGGTCCCTGTGGATGCCTCCCCCACTGGGTTCCGGTCTAAATTGGGTGGCACTTCCCGGCCGTCCGAACAGTTAACTTACACCATTCTGGTAGGTCGGACGGTCTGAGTATCAACAACAACTATACTATAACTGTTGTAAAAATGACTTTATCAAAATGTCATTATAGTATGTTGCTAAGATGGTCTATGGGACATATGATAATGTAAATGAATAATATCATACAATTGCTTTTGGATTGAACCCGGGTTGAAAAAAAATACATTGATCCCTATGGGACCTAATTTTTCAGAAAATTTTTAAGCGAAGTTCAGATTCGCAAATTGCTTTGAAAATATTGGAAAATATTCAAATTATCCCCTAACATATATATATATAAAATTCAGCAAAATATGTTCAGTATTTTTTAAAATAAAAAATAAAATAATAATGCCACCCATATAATATGAAAGGTCACGTGATCCACTTCAAAATGAAGTATGGCATCCATCTATTTTCCCAGAGTAAAAATTGTCATTTTAAAAGTTCTTTTAAATTTATATTTAGCGTTGCATCTGTTCTAAATCGACTTATTTTTGCTTTTTTAATGCATTTATATTCTGCGCCAACACAGTTACAATATTTTTAGCTTAAATGATCATCGAACTTTATTTCTACAACGAAGCCCAATTTTAATTAATATAATATGTAAATATGTGATTGTAAGATGAATTGTATACGAATTGCTGAATTTTTTTCATTCCAATTTATTTAACTCTGGAGTCTGGAATAAAAGTGTGTGAATAACATATTCACTACTTTTACATAGAGAGCCAGACAATTTATATTTCGACGACGTCATTTGCATGAAGTTTGAATGAAGCTTTAAACATTGAGTTAGAAAGTACTTTTACCTCCATGGTTTTAATTTTCCAAGTAAATAAAATAAATTATTGTAGTTCCGTGATAATTAACATAATATCGCCGCTTAGTATATAGTATTTTAGAGATATTTAAATAAAATTACAGTTGAAATGTGTTTTATAGTCAGTGCTTTATGGATGATTGCTCTTTCTTGTTTCTTTTTTTAATTTGAAGAGAGCAGTTGGATGGAAATAATTTACATACAGAGTTAGTTTTATGAAGAGAAGTGATTATATTCTTTTAAATGAGAAATATTAATATTTTAAACAGATAAATTCCAAGAAACTAAATTCCCTTTATTGCGGAAAAAAGGCCAATCTTTGCTTATCAGCAATTTTCAGAACGATTGCAGAAGATACTATTTTAAGTGCAGAAGAATTAGACAGGCAATGTGGAGTAACACATCGCAGTATATGATTGTTTAGTTTTAAATATTTTTTTCTTTAAATCAATGAAGTACAAAGATATAAATTACTTGTGACTAAAAGTCGACAAATACTGTTTATTCAAAATATTGTGCAACACTCAATTATTTAAAAGCGGGAATTATAAGAAATGCAGGAAATTAATTAATTAAAAATATTTTCTCATTATATATTTTTTTCTGTTTTAATGCTTGCATGATCGAAAATTATTTTTCAAACAAGTAAATATTGTTCCACTCTCAAAACTTTATATACCAACTTTAAATTTTAGATATAGAAAATTATTTCCTTGAAAATATATTCCTATTACTATTTTTCTAGTACAAAAACACTTTCCATCGAATATGTGACTTTCATAATCCCATTCAATAAGTCATTTAATCAAAGATTGCATTTATATAGGTTCCGTTCCGTTTCCTCAAATTTCCAACACTTGTTCACCATATAATCCTTTATAGTTAGTGAATAAATGTAGCAGAAATTTTTGGTAGAACAGCTTCGTTGGTTAGAAAACGTGTCCGGAAATTGTGATTTCCGTATTTCTGCTATCCATCATTTCCTAATTTGATCTACATGCATGCTCTTGAATCAGAAATGATAACCAACATCCGCTTAAAGATAATGCTTTGAATTTTAAACATTTTTATTTATGTTGCATTGCATATGCGTTCTATATATTACAATACACTCTTTCTTTCAATAAGCAATGCAATTTATCTTTCAATAAGCATTTATCAGGGATAAAGTCTAGTTTCCTTTCTTTTAATAAAATATAAATAATATATATATATATATATATATAGTAAACTGTTTTAGATGAGATAAAAGTTATATTGATAAGTATATATATATATATATATATATATATATATATATATATATATATATGTATATATATATATATGATGTGTGTGTGTGTGTTCAAGCATCAAATCATGTTTATCGGTGCCGTATAAAATGTCACAGTTTTGACGAGATTGTTTTCAAATTTGGTACCATTATCCTCTACATCTCTGCAGGTAACCGTTGTATTTATTGTTGGATTTGTATTTATTCGGCTGTAACTGCACTTGAATCATTTTTAACCCCTTATCTTATGCAAATTCTATCTATTTTTTTAATTTTTTACTATTTTTGTTTTGTGCATAACTGTAGCGACAGTGTATAACATGTGGCTTATGGTTACTTCTCAATATTTAATATCAGTATAAGAATTAAACACTTCTCTTTCAGTTTCGGTTGTAATAATAAATTGAAATAAAAGTTAAAATTTCCCCTTTTTTAATTTTATAAACATTACGTACATTTATTTATTTTTAAGTTCAATACTTTTATTTATTTTGACAATAGAAATGTAACCTATCATTCATAAATATAAATTTAAAAGGGCGATTTTTTTCTTTTTTTAAGTAATCTACAAACATTGCTTAATTTTTATTAAAATGTATATAAATGTTTTTTAAAAGTATGTTAAAACTAAAGATAAAAATCAAAAATTCATTCAATACTGAAAAAAACTTCCTATTTTAAAAATATGTGCATATGTTATTTAATTCCTTATTTACTTGCCATAAATAATTTGCATCCCTGCATATTCTTTACTCAAATCTGTATTTCATAATACCATTGAAGAAGTCACTAAATCAAATATTACGTATTGCGTTGAATTTTCTCAAATTTCCAGCAGTGATGCTGATAATATAATCATTTTCTGTTAGTGAATAAATCTTGTCAGAAATGTTCGGTAGAGTAGCTTCGTTGGTTAAAGCACGTGTCCGGAAATTGTGATTTCCGTATCCTTGTCATCCATCGTTTCCTAATATGGTCTAGATGCGTGTTCTAGATGCATGAAGGATAACGAGCATCCGTTTAAAGATAATGCTGTGGATTTCAAACACATTTACATATGATTTTCTTCAATTCTCAATTTTATCTGTCTTTCGCCTTTCAATACATCAGAAATTCAAATTTCTATAGAGCATTTGTGCTGAAGCGGGATTTTAGAAATATAGTTATATCTTTCAAATGTATGATGTAAATAATATGTATTTAAAATATATTTTAAAATATTCGTGGTTCATCTTCAGTTATTTTATAACTTCGAATGATGAATTGGATAAATATATAATAGGTAAGATGACTATGATTTTTATATTTAAAACATCTGCATACTTTGATATTATTAATATGACTTTTAAATATAAGATCTGTGAAACTCAAGGCTTTCATTACGGACTTAGAATTTATTATTTTGAGGAAAAACAATAAAAATGGCGTACATTTTATAATTCCTTGTTGCAGAAAATACATTTTAGATTAATAGACATTTTATGTTTCCTCCCAATTACTTAGCTTTTACGAGAGATACTACACTCGCTGTGAGGAAAATAATATTATCATCTCCCAAACGACCAGTGATATCTGCTTAATGCTGTGAATCACTTTATGGTAAATATCAAATAGAACATTCCACCATTCGATTATCGCAAAGAGATTTTACTTTTTATTAATTTTATGGTTATATATCTCAATAAATATAAATAGTCGATGAACAGCAGTGCATTATAGAGTACGCCATTTATTTTAAAATCAAAATTGCTCTTAAAATGACTATATTAATTTAGCCCGATTTGAAAAATAAAAAAATAATTTCTAAAACAATAAGTTAAAAAAATTGAGGAAACTAACTGTGCATATTTCACTGAAAATCAATAGATGTTTAATGATTAGCATAATTGTACTAAAATTAATTTGAAAGAATATTCTAGAAGAAAGAATCTGTCGCCTCAAAGATAAAAAACGAATAGCCTTTTAAAAAAAGTCAAAGTTATCAAAGTCAGGGGAGGTCACATCTCGTATTATGTCTGGATTGATTTGTTTATATAGTGTGATACAAAGGGAAGAAATGGCATTAAATATTCTACAGTATGCAAAAGCGACAAGATGGCACCAAGCCCCCAGACATGAGGACGACAGTTTTTATGCTGGGAAGGACATCCATTTATAACCAAGAAATTTAATTATAACCTCATGGCAAGTGATTTTTAAGGGCGCAAGCAAGGCCGCAAGGGATATAGGAGATTATTCAATGAAGCTCGATATAAGCTCTACGCTCATTATTGGAGCCAGTGGGAAAACGGATCAAGGAAAGCCAATGGAAACAAAGGATGATCTCACAGAGTACCGCTATACAACACATTCGACAAACTACAGTATGCTGCTATGATTTCAAGTATGCTTGATGACTTCGAGTAGCTTCCATGACTTCAATTGTAAGGTTGGAAGTTAAAATATGCTTTTTTTAGACTTAGACTTTAGAGGTGGTGGACAATGTGATGTCGCGAATAGAATTCTTCGAAGACTTCGAGTCTGCAGTCGCGTTAACTTGTGAGAGCGGGTTCTCCTAAAAATGTGTTTTGTGCAGTTTTTCAGGAGAAAGGTCCAATACGGCTGGACGAAAAGTCCATGTCCATCGAGGTGCACCAAAGATGAACCAGGTAACACACTATATGAAATATTTGAGGAAAATAATTGAAGGCTGACTTTAAGTCAGTAGCTAGTTTACTAAGTCAATAAAATTAGCCCAATGTATTAAAATACCCGGTACAAAGTAAAAAAATTACCTGTAATAATAATTTTTGTAACTGCTAATTTTTGGCAAATACAGTTAATGTTGAACAAATTTAAAGCAAAGAATATTTCAATACATTTTAATTTGGCCAATTATGTCTCCTCATTTCTGTTAGTGAAGATATTTATGTGTATTAATCCTTTTGAATTTCAGGAAAACCGGGAAACATAGTAAATTAAATTGGTCGGGTTTCGCGACCCTGTTATATTAACCACTATATTAATAATAGACTTATCAAGGAAAGCCAATAGAAACCAAGGAGGATCTCACAGAGTACCGCTATACAACACATTCGACAAACTACAGTATGCTGTTATGATTTTAAGTATGCTTGATGACTTCGAGTAGCTTCCATGACTTCGAGTAGCTTCCATGACTTCAATTGTAAGGTTGGAAGTTAAAATATGCTTTTTTTAGACTTAGACTTTAGAGGTGGTGGACAATGTGATGTCGCGAATAAAATTCTTCGAAGACTTCAAGTCTGCAGTCGCGTTAACTTGTGAGAGCGGGTTCTCCTAAAAATGTGTTTTGTGCAGTTTTTCAGGAGAAAGGTCCAATACGGCTGGACGAAAAGTCCATGCCCATCGAGGTGCACCAAAGATGAACCAGATAACACACTATATGAAATATTTGAGGAAAATAACTGAAGGCTGACTTTAAGTCAGTAGCTAGTTTACTAAGTCAATGAAATTAGCCCAATGTATTAAAATATCCGGTACAAAGTAAAATAATTACCTGTAACAATAATTTTTGTAACTGCTAATTTTTGGCAAATACATTTAATGTTAGCATAACACATATGTGGCACATAATGTAGCACATTTAATGTTAGCGTTAGTTGTTTTGCCGTTAGTATACGAAACGCCCATATTTACGCCCGATACGAAATTATACGCCCATATTTTTGCAAAAGTATAGATTTATGCTAATCTTATTTTTTTCGAAAAAGTCGAAATTGGAATCAGATAACTTTTAAACATGCACATTTTGGTTTGTTTAAAAATAAATAAATAAACATGAAGGAATAAACATACGGGTTCGGTTTAAACACCGTTAAAAACATTCTTCGATGCTTCAGTTAATTTCAAGATAGAAATTCCATGACTCTACGATAATATCTTGAATTGCAAAGAAAGAACCGATTTGTATAATTTCACTCAAAATTGGGCTTCATCATAAAGTAACTGAAAATTTGTTTCGAATGATTTAAAAAATCTCATCGAGCCATATTGTCCCGGGGCATAATGTACCTCTGTATTAAATTGCATTGCTGCCTGAAGCTCTCTATAGACGAAACACACATCTTATTTTACTGTTTAAGATATTTCGATTGCGAAGAACATGTATATAGCTAGTAAAAAGTATTGTGGAAGGTGTATACAATGCATCTGTGTCTATAGTATAAAAATAAATCTATATATTTCACTATTATTTATTTTATATATTTAAAACAAGAAAGATCAATCATGCTTAAAGCATTGATTATGAAACACTTTCCAACTTCAATGCAATTTTATTTAAACATGTCTAAAATGCAATACATTCCTTGGTAATATTTTAAAACTTATCACAATACTACATTAATTTATTATATTTGAAACCTTAAACCTTCATCGAAAAAAATGAACTTCATTCAAATGACGGCATTAAAATATAAATTGCCTGGTTTAAACATCTCTAAAATGTGATACATTCCTCGGTAATAATTTTAGAATTATCATAATACTACGATAATTTATTATATTTGTAAACTTTATCGAAAACAAATGAAATTCATTCAAATGACGTCATAAAAAAATAACACGCCTGGCTCTCTCTATAAAAGCAACATTTCATTCATAAATAATTCCCCCATTCATGTCATTCATCACAATACTATAATAATTTATATTATTTAAAAATTAAGACCATGGAGCTACAAGTAAGTAAAACTCTATGCGTAAAACTTCATCGAAAATTATCGTCCTTCTCTTTCTAAAATGAATGAATATTTCATTCATATCAGCCATGCAGACTCCATGGACTAAATGACTTTATGTTAAAGAATTACAGCGATTCTAATACAACTCATTCTACATATTTTGCTGTTTACATTTTATATAGGTGAAAAATAGGCTTAATAGTAGAAATAATCAAATTTGGATGAGCATTTAAACTGAAATATATTGTCATTGAGTTGTTAAAGTATGTAGATGCACAGAATTTAGGCAAAAATAAAGTAGTTCTAGGACGGATACAACACTCAATATGAATTAAAAAGAACTTTAAAAATCACGATTTTGAGACAAGATGGATGCCATATATCATTTTGAAGTGGGTCATGTGATCGTTTCATATCATGTCATCGCTTCATATAAGAGGTGTTATTATTATTTTAATTTTTATTTAAAAAACTACTGAATATATTTCGCTGAATTTTTTTTATATATTTTATGGAACAATTTGAATATTGCCTAAAATTTTCAAAGCAATTTGTGAATTTTAAATCCGCTTAAAAAATGCTTGAAAAATTAGGTCCCATAGGGCTCAATGTATTCCATTTTTTCAACCCGGGTTCAATCCAAAACTAATTGGGTGATATTATTCATTTATATTCCCATAGGTCCTATAGGCCGTCTGAACAACATACTAAAATTTTATTTTGATTAAGTCATTTTTACGGCAGTTATCGTGCTAACGGACAGACAGACAGACAGAATGAACAAAGTCATAAACACTTTTCAACTTTGTTGTAAAGTGTTAATAACTTATATAATACACGGCTGTTAAAAGAAATTGTAGCACAAAAAGCCATGAGCTACAGAGGAAAGACTTATATATTTGATTTCTTATTATACATACATATGTGATAATAATGACTAATATATACGTAATTATAGAAATGCAATACGATAGCAATATATTTATAGTAATAAAAATTTATCTATTTGTCTGCCTGTTGGTGGTATAGCAGAAATTGCAAGCAGCCCATAGCTACGATATTCGGCACAGAGAAAGTTCAGGAAAAGTCCCAAAGAACTTCGGTCGGATATATTTATAATTCGAATTAGTTTAAAAGCCATGAATGCTTAAAGGTATAATTCAACTTATTTTTCGCAATTTATGCAATTAAAACTTATTCAAGGGAAACGAAGTAGACGTTCTTGAAAATCGTGATTGAGTAACTGGGTGGTAGAGAGCTATTTCTTCGGTAATTAGGATTTATATCGCGATTATTTAAAATAGAGAATTTCAGATATACCACTTGATTTTTTAAATGTACAGTTCTTTAATTATTATAAGTTTGCATGCAATCAAAATCTCTTCAATCGTACTGTAATGTTAGAAGACAATATTTCTTTCTTTATTTTAATTTTTCTCATTAATGTCTTCTTTTTGAGACAGAAATTATTTTCATTTATTACTAAAAACTATAGAGTTTAGTTTTAATTAATTTATTAATTTATTTAAAATATAGTGGTTATTTAGTGTTTAATTTGATCATATCGCTGCTTCCAATTACCCTAGAGATTTGCTTTCAAAATTAACATTTCAGCCTAATCTAAAAAAAGTCGATTAAAAGACTAAAATGAAATTAAGCTCAACTTCACTATGTATATAAATAGGGAAAAATATGAGTATTATGTGTACATTAAGTATTTGCTATATAAATTGATTGATTCGAATCGATTGAGTCACCATGAGTTTTATATATGGAAAAAAATATTTCTCATTATTTCTAATGTTTAATTTTGCAATGATTTAATGTTTTTCGAATGAGTCAAGCTAGTTTTTATGCAAGTATAGTAACAGCACAAATAAAGCCCAGCCAAGTAAATGTCTTATCGTACTGACATGCATGCAAACAGATATGATTGTGTTTATAGTGTTTGCAAACCAATACACTCTAACATTTATATCTGCTGTAGAAATTCGACGAATTCAGTGATTCACAAGCTGTGTTTCCTTGCTGGAACTTGACCCTTGTCGGCATTAATGATACTTGCTGCTCGCCACGGTCACCAGCGATTCCTGTATCACTAACAATTTGTAAACTACACTTGTTGCTATCTGCTCGCAGGACCTAACGCCTTCAGCCATACTAATAATTCTACCCTTTTCAATTCCACCTGTTATAAGCACCACAATTCTTAGTGTCAAGCATGATTACCGTATAGAACACAAAATAAACCACATGCCAACAGTTTGTGTTTAATCACACATTTAATAGTGCAGTGAATAATTAAATCACATGATCGAATACCTTCTATGTTATCACAATTTTTAATTAACGGTTTCATATGTAAATCAGTGACAAAGATATCCATTGCCAACAATCACTCTCAATTTCTACTATTTTAGCTGACTGTTTCTAATTACGGCGATTTAAAATACGCTGGATTGTATTTGACAGTTATAAGAATCCAATTGACTATAATATGAATTCAATTCATTTTCAGCATAATATCATGATAAGAGACTTTAAATTTTGTTACTATTTTCCTATAAAATTTAGATGTGTTAATTTATAGGAAAAGTCACGTGATGGATAAATCAGATTTCTGAAAATAAATATTTGTGTTAAAGTTATTGGGGTAAAACAATTAAGTGACATAGCAGTTTCAAAGAACTTTTTAATAAAATGAATGTGACGAGAAACATAATATATATTAGAAATATTAAATTGCATTGGCTGACACTTTTCTCAAAATTTGAAGATATATAGAAAGCAAAATGTCAAATATATGATAACACCAAGATAAAAAAAATACAAATATCTAGTGAATATGGTCTGTGTTATGCGATGACATCGAATAGTTATTTGAAATTTCATATTTCATTTAAATGAAATATTTTCCAACAACACATTATAATTTATTTGAAACCGATTGAAAAATTATTTTAGTCATTATCAACAGTAGTAATGTAAAATCCATTTCACTTTTCTATGTACCTTACGTTTCATTTTAATTACACATATTATTTTTCTAAAATATGTTTAAAAGTCCATTTCTGAAAAGCAAATATTTGTTAAAATATATATTATAAATGATGTGTAAATAAAAGATACAGGTACTGAATATTATATTTTCATAAATTAAATCTGAATATTTTCGATATACACAATTGCAAATAAAAATTACGTTATTGAAGAGGGATATTTTAAAATTTTAAGAGAGATACATTAAATATAAAAAGTAATCTTCTGTGTATATACAAAGCTACTAACTTACTTAGTTTTATTTTTAAAGATGTACAGAAAAATAGATTTACATATTAAATGTATACATCTGTACGAAATCTTCACAATCTGTATTCTTCAATATGTGTTTTATATACAAAATATACACATACCATGCGTTTCAGAAATAGTATCTTCCTCTAAGTAAAATTTAGCACCTCTGAGGGCTATTCCAAATATACAAGTCTCAACACTTTTGACACTGATTCAACTTTACAAAAGTTAGATATTAAAAACAACGGCCTTCTTCCTTTGTTTTTAAAATAGTATATTGCATTTAAATTATCACTTTAATAAAATAATGATGATACTTATTTGAAAATGACTTTCTTTAAAAACTTTATGGTATGGAAGAACTTCACTGAATCTAATTCAATAAAAATCATTGGTGTGGTGCTGTAAAAATATAACTTATATTAGATTTTAGACTTATCGAATTATTCATAGATATGACTGAATATCGTAAATAGTGAATCCTTATAAAACACATTGCTTTGTGTGTCGCTATTAAAACCCACCATATTAATCTTCAGTGCGAGTTCCTGAAATAGAAAACATTAACATACTACCATAATTAATTTCACCATTTTAACTTTAAAATAAAATCATTTATTAACGACATATATAACTTATTAAATTAATTACAACAATTATTCATGTTATTGCGACGGAGAGAGTAAATGTGAGACCAGTTAATTAAAAATGCCTAAAATGCATTGATGACCTTCAGCAATGTACAAGTCTGAACACATACCTTCAAGTCTGTCTTTGGACTTTGTCACCAGCTCGCACTTAATGTCGATTATATTTGTACTGGAACCAACTCGCAGTATGGTACGCCCACTCGTACTCGTCGATCATATCGTACAGCCGTTTACGTGTTAATTTCGAACACTTCTGGAACAACTGTATATCAGGATATTGTCGCTCTTCATTTCCTCCGTTCTTACGTACCAGTCGTCGTGAATTCTGTAGTAGAAGCTATCGTCTGCATTTCATCTCAATTCTCGTGTAGAAGTTGTGAATTGCTGTCTCTATTGCGTCTGTTGTCGTGCAGAAGTTCTGTATATCAGGACATTTCGTTCACATCATAAGAAATCAGGTGTTAAAGTTATATCAGAACATTTCTGTGGAACATTCACTACATCTCAATTGCATCTCTGCGGATATGAATCTGTTGCTATCGCTCTCACGGAATCTTCGTAGAAGCCTCCTGGGTATCTCTCTATGAAAAATCACTATTTAATCTCACGTAGAAGTCATGTCTCGATCGATCTGTAAATGGTCATCATTGGAATTACTGGTATCTTCTTTCATTGAGAGCAATTGTTCAAAAACAGGAAGTGTGCAAAACCCCTTCAAACACGAAAGTGACCACTGATATTGACTGTCCCGTTAATAGATTTTTAGCTCGTTTTTGATATTCGAAGGATTTCGCGATAAAAGGTTTTCTGAACTCTATTAGGAGATAATGACCGTGCACTTTTCCTGCCGCACGCTGGCTGATGACCTGATTCAGGACTGCGATCTCGAAACCTTCGTATTCCGAATATCGTAAAACTTTGAAACGTCAAATTATAATTTGACGTGTCCATACATTTTGAATTAATTTATTTTAATATATATTATCTGCCCATTTGTTATCATTATGCTTTTAAACTTGACTATCCTTTTTCTATTATTGCATGCTATACGTGCTATAGCGATACCTTATTTAAATTTTATTTAGTGGGGTGGCTAGAGCTAATTTGCATTCATTATCAAAGTTAACTTTAGGTGCCTTTCTATACCTTAAATTTGACTTGAAATATCATTTAACCCTTTTATAATAACTTTTTACCAACCATTTTTATTCACTTTTATTTATTATATTATCATTTAAATTTTAATTAACCTCTCAAATCCTTCTTGATATACTCTTATTATCATTTCCAATTTAAATATCTTCCTTAAGACTGGCATAAATTTAAACTTTTTAATTTTTTTTAATTTGATTTTTGTCCAAAATGTTTTTAACTTATATAACATGAATAACTTATTTAATATGAATTCCTTGCATTATTTTATTTATTTAAAAAATTCTATTTAACCTATCCTCCTTGAATGTAAAACATCACTTAAATTTATTGCAATTTTTCGTGATTTGTTTATGTTTTCAAATTACGCTACCGAGTTGAGTAGTCCTTATCCTGTATCCACATATATTTACCACTATTTTGCTTACCGTAGAGTTGAGTTGTATTGCATGAGTCGATCCTTAACTTAGCAACGTAGATTCACACTTGTAAACAAACTTTGCGACATGACTTTATTTATTTACCTATGTTATTATTTGAATATCCTACGATTTTAAATATTTTTATTTTTTACCGTGGAATTTTTACTCTACCTTACCTCAATATTTATAAGATTTATTTACTTATTTATTTATAACTTCGAATACTTGATATTTATGACCTTTCATAGCATGCAATTGAATCTTATCATTCTATCTCACAAATTATATTTACTTATTTATTATCTGGATATTTTAGTAACTGTGGCTAACATACATCTTAGCTATTACAGTTTATCAATACATATTTTTATATAATTATCTACTTGCTACACATGACATTTATTACATATACACTCTATAAAAAAAATCGACGCACTAAGAAGAAGTTGTTCGATTATTATAAAAATTGGTGGATGTGAAGAACATACATAGAAAAGATACGATTAAAATTTCAGAACAATTTTTTTATTTAGAGTTTGACCGTATACAAAGGGAGGAACTCAATTTGGGGTTGGTCCACCTCTGGCCTGGATGCAAGATGTCACCCGGTGTGGCATAGATTGATAAAGTTCACGGATGGTGTCCTATGGAATGCCTTGCCAAATTGTCTCCAACTGTCGGGCTGAATTGTCAACATTCCGAGATGGTTGCAATCGTCTTCCCATAACGTCCTCTATGGGAGAGAAATCAGGAGACCTAGCTGGCCAAGGAAGTGCCAGGAAGAAGCAAGCTTGACGATAATTCATAGCAGCACGTGCCGTGTGCGGCCGGGCATTATCTTGTTGAAAAGTAAGTCCGGGGTGCCGGAAAAGAAACGGTAACACAATCGGTCGTAGAATGTTGTCTACATACCGCTGTGCTGTCAGTGTGCCAGAAATGACTACCAAAGGGGTCCGGCTATCAAAGGGATAGCACCCCAGACCATATCGCCCTGTTGTGGGCATGTATGGCGTGCGATAATAAGGGCAGGATCGCCACGCTGCTCTGGATGTCTGCAGACACGTCTGCGGTTGTCGTCAGGACACAGTTGGAAACGAGACTCGTCACTAAAGACTATACGTCTCCAGTCAGCGCAGTTCCAAGTTGATCGAGCCCGGCACCACTGTAATTGGACTTGACGGTGTACAGGCGTGAGAGGTAAGCAGCGTAACGGTCGGCGCGAGCGTAAATTACGCTCTCTCAGTCGTCTGCAGAGGGTCGTGTTGGACACATGTGTGCGGGTCACACGTTGGATAGTTGATAACGACGATTCGATTCCAGTGCTGTGACAGCTGCTCTGACAATCGCTCTGTCTTCCCGTTCTGTTGTGGCCCTAGGTCGACCGCTGCCTTCCTGACGCTGGCATCTGCCGTTGTTCACCCACTCTTGTCAGCATCGTCTAATCGCCTTATCGCTTCGCCCCTCATGTTGAGCGACTCTTCGATTCGTCCAACCAGCCTCCTTCAATCCAATAGCACGGCCTCTTTCAAACTCTGACATATGCTAGTCACAATAGCACAAATCTTTCGGGGAGGAATTGATACAGTCGACGTCAGATATCTGCAGTCGAAATGCAACAGAAATTTTGACCACAAATTCAGAATCGCTCCTTATATACACCTGCTGAATGCGCAGTTCCGATGCGCTGGAGCTCCAACTATTTATTCATTGGACACCAAATTTTATTCATTTGCATGTTCGCTCAAAATGTCTTTGCATACGAAATTTCATTACAATCGGTTAACTCTTTTTTAGTGAGTCCATTTTTTTGTTATAGAGTGTATTTTATTTTTATTTATTTACATAACCTTCTTCAAACTTATTCAGATACTTATTTATCTCAATTATTCTTTGTATTTACTTCAATCTGCGTATCAATTTATATGAAATTACTACAAACAAATTTTACGTCTATTATTTTGTTTATACTTGCCCAGTTGATATCGTACATCGTTGACATGTTTTTTTATTTACATGCCTAACTGACATCTAAATTATTTATTATCATTTCATATTTATTTATATTCATTTCATATTTATATCATATTTATTTATATTTACTTTCTTACAATTTTCACACATGAATATTTGCATTTTATTTTCTTATCATTACTTATTTATACATATGATTTCCGTAACCTTTCCTTGCGTTGTAATATCAACAATAAAAATGCGTTCATTAGCACTCAATATTCTTCTTTTAGTTATGTATTTCACATTTTTTTACACTTTTCATGAATTTATGATGCATTTATTTAAATCAATATTTTAACTAAATTTAATTTATGTATACAGTCACTTTAGGATTAATTCGGTTATTGCATTTGCTTTCACCATTTATATTACCCAAACACTTATTTAATAAAGTAAATTCCAATGCTTATTTGCATTTTACATTTCACCATTCCTGCAGGAGATACCGTGTCCTCGATTGCTTTATTGCAACGGACGACTTACAGCTATCTTAACTGTCCATAGTTTAACATTTTAAATTCAAATGTATTTAAAATTTTCAATTATTTATGCAATATATTTATATTTTTAATGACATAAAATTTATACCATTAATGACTAATCCTTAACATGCTCATTTTCAGTTCATATCTATTTTTTTACTTTACTTAATCATGGCTTATAATTTTTTAACCTCAAGACTCTCTCTTGAGTTCATCAAATTTGCACCATTTTTTGAGAGCAAGATTTACGTTGGAAAATTCAGAAGACATTGTGGATTGGACTGCCACCACAATGCTACCACAGACCTTTCATCTACTTTTAATTAGGTAACATATTTGATTCTGCCTTTCATTTTTGTAGAGCATTTGCCTAAATATTTTTGCTCAATATTATTATCACATATAAAACTTTTGTACTCATCATTATTTATATACATCATATTATTTTTGCAAAATTTATTTGTACAACCATTTCATATTTAGAATTTCATTACCATTATTCATTTTTAGAAATTCCTTCCATTATTCATGTTTTTCATTTTTAGAAATTCATTCCATTTCCAGATCATTTTTCCTTTAATTCATTGACTTGATATTTTTTATATCTATCTCATTTTACAATTCTTTATGTACCAGTCATCTTGAGAATTTGAGTTTCTAAAAATTGTTGATCTCATGAAAAAATTTGAACCTAGCTTTCTTGCATGTTGTTAATGAATTTACTTATTTTCATTTGTGTTTTGAATATGTATATAATTTAACAACATAAATTTTTGTATAACATATTCCTTGTATTTGCTTTGGTTTTCATCTACTTTATTGGTTTTCATCTACTTTATATTGGTTATTATCCATTATTTTATTCTCAATTGAATCTTGAATGTTTTAATTATCATTATTTGAATTTTGAATTTCTTGAAAATTAACATTTTCATTATGTACTTTTTGAAATTTTTGACAATCACCATTTTCATTTTGCATATTTTGGATACTCGTATCTTCACTTCTATGCTGAATATTTTTATTCTCATTTTGAACATTTTCAATTTGTACACTTTATACCGCAAAACATTTTTTTGATTGAATCTCAAATATTCCACCGCTTCCGCTATATTTATTCTCAATTTGTAACTTTTGAACTATATGGCATTTATTGGCGCGAATTTCCTTTGCTTCAACGTTCCTATCATATTTTTCCGTCAAATTTTTCTCACTTATTACATTTTGTGCTATATAACATTGGGTGGTGTGGATTTCAATTGGTTCATCTTTCATGCTATATTTATTTCTAGTGATCAAATTATTTTTCATTCGAAATTTAATTACTCGAAATCCCTGATATCTATCTTGTAGCAGACCGGGTTTGTTTTCCTCTTTCAAAAATACAGTATCCCCGATTTGTATTTTTTCGTTAGTAATTCTTTTGAAATTTTTAATCACTCCTACTTTCATATTTTTATTTAACGTAAATTTAACTTTCTTTTAGTTACTTATAATTATACTGCTTTTGTTATCTTTTATTACATTACGAATTACACCAAATGGAAAGATTACTTTTGAGTGGGTTGTGGCTCTGAAGATCACCTCCTTATCTTGAAATTCCTGTTCAAGATTTGGTTCTTCGACAGTTAAATGACTTTTTTGAAATAAAAGCGTACGTGGAGGTTTAACATATATTTGGACGTCAAGATTTGACTCCTTAGCCCATTCTTTTTTAGCAGCAAACTCATAAAGCATTTTATTTTTTGGAAAATATTCATTATCGACCTGTGCCGCATTCTGACTGTAAAAATAAACATTTTTAATGTTTTCATTAAACTCAAATATGCATTTTTCTTTATCTTGTGTGGTGACAATTGGCTTTTTCACAGTAGTCACCGTTTTAAAATCATTTTTTGCATCTTCAACATTTTACTATTTTTATCACTTGCACAAGTATAGTCATTAACATGGCTACCTTCAAAAATTTGTTTATTATCCATTTCAAAAACTTTAAAACTAGTTTCCTTAATTTTAGTTTCATGATACTGTTTATTATCGATCTGAGTCGATTTTGAGTTTACCTCATTTATGTGCTCATTATTTTAATTTATTTTCGCATTGCGAATATCATTTTTATTTTTTACTAATTTCTTTAAATCTTACCTTTTCATTATTTATCATGATTCTACTTATATAATTTTCTGTACATTTATTTACCTTAATTCTTTTATTAGTATTATTTGCCTCATATTTCAGTTTTTGGACACCATCATTAAACATTGCCCCTTTGGCCTGCGTCACTTCAGGTGAAACAGGTTGAGCCTGGACCTTCTATCTGAGTACATAGGTATTTTTTGAATGCTTTCCATTCTATTTTCATTTTACCTGTCATTTGTATTTTCATGCAAATAGTTTTGATTTGATTTAACATTGGGACTTGGGCTTCGTGTGCGAACTTCCATTTCATAATTTTGGTACACCGATTTTTAACACTTTACAACAAAGTTGAAAAGTGTTTATGACTTTGTTCATTCTGTCTGTCTGTCTGTCTGTCTGTCTGTCTGTCTGTCTGTCCGTTAGCACGATAACTGCCGTAAAAATGACTTAATCAAAATTAATTTTAGTATGTTGTTCAGACGGTCTGTAGGACCTATGGGAATATAAATGAATAATATCACCCAATTAGTTTTGGATTGAACCCGGGTTGAAAAAATGAAATACATTGAGCCCTATGGGACCTAATTTTTCTAGCATTTTTTAAGCGGATTTAAAATTCACAAATTGCTTCGAAAATTTTAGGTAATAGTCAAATTGCTCCATAAAATATATAAAAAAAAATTCAGCTAAATATATTCAGTAGTTTTTTAAATAAAAATTAAAATAATAATTACACATCTTATATGAAACGATCACGTGACCATGATATGAAACGATCACATGACCCACTTCAAAATGAGATACGGCATCCATCTTGTTTCAAATTCGTGATTTTTTAAAGTTCTTTTTAATTCATATTGAGTGTTGTATCCATCCTAAAACTACTTTATTTCTGCTTAAATTCTGTGCATCTACATGCTAAAACAACACAATGACAATATATTTGAGTTTAAATTCTCATTCAAATTTGATTATTTCTACAATTAAGCCTATTTTTCACCTATGTAAAATGTAAACAGCAAAATATGTAGAATGAGTTGTATTAGAATTACTGTATTTCTTTAACACAAAATAATTCAGTCCATGGAGTCTGCATGGCTGATATGAATGAAATATTAATTGATTTTATAAACAGAAGGACGATATTTTTCGATGAAGTTTTAAGCATAAAGTTTATGAATTGTAGCTCCACGGTCTTAATTTTTAAATAAAATAAATTATTATAGTATTGTGATGAATGAAATGGAGAAAGTTATGAATGAAATCCTGCTTTTATAGAGAGATCCAGGCGTGTTATTTTTTCTATGACGTCATTTGAATTAATTTCAGTTGTTTTCGATGAAGTTTTCAAATATAATAAATTATCGTAGTATTATGATAGATTTAAAAATATTACCGTGGAATGTATTGCATTTTAGAGATATTTAAACCACGCAATTTATATTTCAATGCCGTCTTTTGAATGAAGTTCATTTTTTTCAATGAAGGTTTAAGTTTTCAAATATAATTAATCAATGTAGTATCGTGATAAGTTTTAAAATATTACCGAGGAATGTATTGCATTTTCGACTTTTTTAAATAAAATTGCATTGAAGTTGGAAAGTGTTTCATAATCAATGCTTTAAGCATGATTGATCTTTCTTGTTTAATTTGCGTTTACGATTTGAAATTGGGAATTTTTTAATTGCGATTGGGAATTGCGATTTCGTAATTTTGGACTTAATTTAAACCTTCAAAATGTTTATTATCGTGTCCGTACCTTTTAGTGACGTTGTCGCTTTTATTTAACTGGGACTTTGGTCTATTTTTAAAATTTTCACTCGGTCAAGTCCATCTGTCAGTTTTAATGACCGCGATTTTAACTGCCACTGACTGACTTTGGCTGACACTATTTCTTGCCTCTTAAACCTTCCTGGTACGCTATTTCTATTATACATTTCATTTCTTTCTGTAGTTCTTTCTATAAACCCGTTATGTTGCCCATTTCTAAATTCAATTCTTTTATTTTCATATTTATTTTCTCCATAATTTTTCTGTGTGTTTTCGTTGTGTCAACAGGTAGAGAAATGATGACCTTGCTTTCCGCATCCTATGCAATATATAATTTAATTTCCTAATTCTCCCGCTTACAGGTAGAGAAATAATGTCCCTGTCTTCCGCATCCTATGCAATATATAAGATTTTTATTATCTTCTTTTCCCCGCCTTTCCTCTTTACACTGCTCAATTTCAATTTTTAAATTTTTCAATTGATTTTCCATTTGTTTATCATTAATATATTTGCCTATATTTTCATCGCGCTGAATCGCATTTACTTCCGTGCTGTCGAACCCGGCGAAAATATTTTCAAGATGTCCCGCATACTCCACCGCCGTTTCATAATCCTGTATATTCAATTTTTAAATTTCAAATGCCAGATCTTGTCTTAAAGACGCCATACATTTTACTAACATTAAATTATTCTTTATTTCACGCTATTCATTATTCACATAATTCGTAAAAAATTCATTTGTCGAATTAAAAATTTCCAATGCTAACTCCGATACTTTGATCCCTGGCGTCATTTTAATTTTATTTAAATTTGTCTGCTTTTGCAGCACTGTAAGAGATGTTTAAAATTGTTTTAACATTAATATTTTGATATATTCAACATTTTCTCCTATATTGCAGCTCACATTTTTTGTATAAAAATTCATACGGTTTACCTTTTAACCTAGTTTTCAAAATTACCGCTTTATTTTCCTCCGACCATTCAGCCATCTTTGCAACATTCTCAAATTGATCAATAAAAAAAACGACATCCTCGTCTTTACGTCCATTAAAGACTGGCAATAAATTTATTAATCCAAAATTATCCATTTTGACCCTTAAATTTTCAATTATCCCAAATTGCGATCTTTCCGGTGATTTCTGTCGTCTAGAATTTCTCTGAGATATTTAAAACAAAATTATCCCTTCCAAAATCCTAACTTAATAGCATAAAATACACAATTCAACATAATACACATCTAACGCTTCTAAATGAAAATTTCCTAGTATTACTTTTTCAAACAAATTATTTTCAATTTTTCTTCAACATATTCTATTTATTTCATTAGACATTTAGTGAATGTGCATATTTTACGTTAAACAATGCTGCCATCTGGCCACCACACTCTCCTGCATTAAAATTATTCATCTCCTTATTTTAAATTATTTTTATCAACCTTACAGTATTTATTAAAATTTTCATTTAAATTTTAAACTCGTACCAGTGTCACGGAAACCAAATGCTGTGACAGTTTAGAAAACTTTCACCATACAACTACCACAATTACTGCAGCATTTAAAACTTGGAAATCACATTTTTTTTATTTAACATTTGATTACGTATTAATATTAATTATAACAATTATTCTTATTATTGCGGCGGTGAGAGCAAGGGCGAGACCAGTTGATTAAAAATGCCTAAAATGCATTGATGACCTTTACCAAATATTTAAATAATTATACCTCAGGAAAATTAGCGGATTCGTATTCAGGCATGTTTGAAACGACTAAATATATAAAATGCCACGAGTTGGATTTTAACGAATTCACAATACTAAATTATATATGATTTAAAACTAATTTTGACATTTTTTTATATAGAAATATTAACTTTTAAGTAACTTTTTAAGTAGAAATAGCAATGTTTAAGTAACTTTTTAAATGGAAATATTAACTTTTAAGTAATTTTTTAAGTAGAAATTTTAACATTTAAGTAACTCTTTAAGTAGAAATATTAACATTTAAATAAACTATGTAAGAAAAGTAAAATTATCCATAGCAACCTCTTTGTTACTTTATGTACAAACGTAGTATAATGTATAGGGAAAAAACTGTGACCGGGTCAAAAATTCGAATTCGAGTTTTCAACCCAAAAGAATTTTTCAAGCATTCCGGAACTCGAATGGAACAGTTTTTAGGTGCTGTTTGTGAGTATATATGTTAGTGTATGTGTGTGTATGCATGTTGGTATGTATCTTTATGTATGTTAGTTTGTGTGTCTGTCAGTCTATGGATGCGATATCTCAGAAACAAATAGAGCGTTTCGAAAGAAATTTGGTACAAATATTAGTTATTACTGGGACCATATATTTTAATTGTAATCGAATTTATGGAAGACTCTCCAATTTTTGAATGATTTTTAATACAAGGAATATCAATCATGCATAAAGCTTTGATTATGAAAGATTTTCCAACTGCAATGCAATTTTATTTAAACATCTATAATTATCACAGAACTACAATAATTTATTTTACTTATAAATTTAAAACCATGGAGGTAAAAGTATTTTATAACTCCATGCTTAAAACGTCATCGTAAAAGGCAATGCTATAAATTGTTTGCTTCTCAATGTAAAATCAATAACTCATTCATATCATCTCTATTCCTGACTCAAGTGCCAAATAATTTCGGGTTAAAAAAATTCAGCAATTCTTATACAACCCATCATACTGCTTAATTTGTTTACATTCTCCATACGCTAAAATTAGGCTTCGTTGTAGAGATAATCAAAGTTTAATGAACATTTAAACTCAAAAATATTGTAATTGCGTTGGCGCAGAATATAGGTGCACAGAAAATACGCAGAAATAAAGCTCTTTTAGGACGGATGCAACACTAAATATAAAATAAAAAGAACTTTGAAAATCACAATTTTGACGCTAGGAAAATATGGATACCATATCTTATTTTGAAGTGGGTCACTTCATCTTTTCATATAATATGGGTGCATTTATTATTTTAATTTTTATTGAAAAGACTACCGAACATATTTTGCTCATTTTTTTTTATATATCTTATGGGATAATTTGAATATTTCCTAAAATTTTCAAAGCAATTTGTGAATTTTAAATCCGCATAAAAAATGTTTGAAAAATTAGGTCCCACGGGGTTCAATGTATTTCATTTCTTTGACCCGGCGTCAATACAAAACTAATTGGGTGATATTATTCATTTATATTCCCATAGGTTCGACAAACCGTCTGAACACCATACTAAAATTTCATTTGATAAAGCCATTTTTACGGCAGTTATCATATAGACAGGCAGACAGACAGAATGAATGAATAAAAAAAATCATAAACACTTTTCAACTGTGTTGTAATGTGTTAAAAACTGATATCTCAAAGAATTTGTCATCAAAAAGAATCAGGTAAATTTCTTTCGCTGCATAAAAATAAAAATTTCCGATTCATAAATTTTGAAATTATCTGTTCCGGTGGGTTCATCTATAATAATCAAATTTTCCTATATTTGATAATTATTTTTATACTCTGTTACTTCCAACCTTTGATTTTATATATTTTAAAACTTTTGGTGATATACACGATTCAAAAAGGTAATAATTTACAAATGTTCTTTCTGTTGTACATAAAAATACTGTAAAAAAACCCAAATAAATTTCCTGCACAATTAGTATTATGTTTACACATGAGCAGCTTTAAAGATAACTAAATTTTATATCATATTAAAATGCATATGCACTTGAACATTTAACCTTTGTTATTCAATTTACCAAACTGCTGGCTCACGCCATTAATAAATGTCATAACCAATTCGTGTTACTTAATTGTTTTTAAAGTAACCGTAAATATCCCAATTTCTCAAGTTATCCCGACCGAAGTCCCAAACATTGAAACTCATCCATCACGTAAGGGAATTTATTCACTGTATTTTCACTGTATGTTCTGTAGAAGATTATAATTATCTTTTTGGAAAATAATGTATCTCTCGTTAAAACAACTCTTCCATTTGTGTATGAAAACAAACTTTTCAAACAAAACATTCATTTTTAAACAAACTTTAAAGAAAAAATTAAATTTTTAATAAAACTCCCTCACTTCTATAAATCTTAAATTCATTCATTTTTGAAAATGTTAATATAAGTTTCATAATTGTTACTGAATAAATAATTAAAAATTGAGATGCAGCAGAACAAAAATATACATCTTGGAAGTTCTGTGTGAGACATTTGATTTAATTTGATTATTTTATGTTATAACTACACTAGAATGAATATTTCAAAATTGCAGTATTATTTGCTCGGAAGGAATTTCTATAACACTTTCAATTTTTTGTTTGCAACGTTATATCTGTGGCTGAGTGATCTTTGAAATACAGTTAAAAGACGTATCTTCCTCGACAAGTTAAGGATTTAAGCCGAGGGCCTCAGGTTCAAATCACTATTCCAGCGAGAATCCAGCCACAGCGACGCGGTCAATGGAACTTTTAACAAGGTAGGGTCCAAAGATTTCCTACCAAGTAGAGACTCGCTGAAGGATTTAGACAAAAATTACAAAATCAGTCCCGCTCCTCTGTCTGGAAGTGTCCACTACTTATAACTGTGTGAATAATTGTCTCGAAGAGCTAAACATACTTGGAACCATGGAGATTCATCAGTTCACCACTCACTACCAAATTAATGTTTTCCTTAATCCCCCTATGCACAATGAAAGAAGTTGGATCATTAAATTGAATCGAAAACTTATTGTGAGATCTTGTGGCATGTCGAACACTATGGGGCTAAACTGTTGTATGAGCGTACAATGGAAGTCCAATTTCTTGCTTACAACTTCTTGGACGAGCTTTTGTCACCGCAAAGATCATATAATTTCTTGACTGTAACTGACCAATCCAAACGTCTACCGCATATGCCGTCACCATTATTTTTATATTTTTTCACAGACTTTGTTCTTTGCTCTCGCATGAGTTGCATCTTTAACTAATTTAGTTATGCACGTGATAAAGTAAAATTCACATAAATACAATACTACCACTTACCAATAACGTCCCCCAGTTGACTCAGTATTTGTATGAAATCTGAAAAGGTTGAGTACATTGCGTTAGATTCAGAAAACCAGTCGATTTTGTGGCCGCTAACACTTTTATTATACATATAGATTATGAAACACACTAATAATACTTAAATATTATACACTGCTCCTAACTGAAATCGCAACACCATAACGTTGTAAGTGTAGCTTTATGTAAATTAGGCATTGGAAACAGCAAGGCGAGATATGTAAATGATCACAGTTTCGTTACGCATAGTGACGTAACACCTTGCCGAGCAGCATAAAAATCGTCAGGTTAAGGAGGACACAGCTAAATTGTAGCGTCATAGGTTTCAAGTTGTAAAAATCATCACAGTAAGCTAAGAGTACGTCGACATATCGCATACGTTCAGTTGTCGTCAACGGAACGGCAACAAATCATAGTTTTACGTGAGGGTGGATTGAGCCTTCGACGGTTCTCTGAACTATTAGGTCGTGATGTGACCACAGTTCGACGATGTGTGTTACGGTTCGTGAGCGACAACTAAACGACATGAAGATCAGGTAGGAGCTTCCACGTGTACAACGCCACGTGAAGATCGTATGCCTCTGAGAAGTGTTGCGCGGGAGTCGTTTACCACAGCAACCGTGTTACAACGACATTTATCCCACACTACAGATAACGTGGTTTCGATGCAACAATTCGAAACAGTTTGCATGGCGCAGAACTCCGAGATAGACGACCTTTTCGACAACTACCATTTCAACGTCTTCAACGGTTACGTCACCTCCAATGGTGTCGAATGAGACGTAGTTGGTCGACAGAATGGCGAAACATTCTATTCAAGGATGAATCACGTTTCTGTTTTGGCATGCCAGATGGCAGTACTCGCGTATGGCGGCGCTTTCAACAACGCCGCCAGGAAACTTTTCCTATCAATCGCCACACACCCACCTAAGTGGTATCATGTTTTGGGGTGGTATAACATTTGGTGAACGAACACTTGTGGTCCACGTTTCTGGCAGTATCACGGCACAACGATACGTCTCTTACACTGTGAGACCTGAGGTACAGTCCTATATGTCAACCATGCCTGGACTGCTTCTTCAGCATGATGCCTGGCCATATACTTCATGGGTAACTATGAATAGTTTACAAGGTTTTGATATACAGCCTTGGCCAGCATATTCGCTGGGTTTGTCGCCAATTGAGCATATCTAGGACATTATGGGTCGCCGATTAAGTGAACGCCAATTCCAGTAAACCGTGTTCAGGTACAAGCCCAATTGCATGCTGTGTGGAATGCCATCCCTCAGCACACAATTGACCATCTCATTGACGGAATGCCTCGCCTTTTTCAATCCTGCATAACCGCTCGCGGTGGGCCTATTCCATATTGATCTAATATCAATAAAGTTCCATGATTTCATTTTCCAGGTATGATTGTTTGATCATTTGCACATATCCATGTTACAATTATATTCTGTAAATTTTATGAGGATGCATCAATTTCTTTATGGTGTTGCGATTTCAGTTGTGAGTAAAGCACATTGAACGCACCCTCTTGACCTCGGGATGTACTGCATTATCAAGTAATTGTTAATTAAATTTCTAATTACTTTAAATCTCTGGCTGATATCGTAAGGGAATTTTCCCAAGTTCAGAACTTATATTAATACAATTATATTTAAATTAATATCTATAAATATATACATGCAGACATTATATTTATATACAGATGAATACATTATGTATACGTATATACATGCATACATTATATATATATATATCTTAATGTTACAATTGAATTTCAAAACACAATACCTCCGCACCGCTGGCCTAAGTGGTTTACCCAAGAAAAAGGAACGTCCAATGTTTCACATGGTTAGGGGCCCAGGATTATATGTAGGTGAGGAAATACATGACAGACTAGTCCGTAGAACTTAACAGGGAAATTGGGAGTCCATAAGGGCTTATTACGAACGTCTACTAGGTGCTCCACTGTCCAAATACTGGTTGGCTTTCGGGATTCGTGGTTCGGAGGATGGACTCGACGGTCGATGCCGGATGACTCAGCTCTGGTTGGAGGTCCTGGGAACGTGAGTGAAGGCCGATGCCGATCATAGTATTATCCCGATAGACAGGTTACGGTTGCATAGACCACTCACATTGCGAATCGATGACGGTTGAATTACTCACATGAAGCGTGCTATAAGCTGCGTAGAAGACCCGTATTGGTGCCTCGCAAACACTTCACTTCGCCAATGCATAATCGTCCGGGATGTGTCACTGAGCTATCAAATGACGTCTACCGTGCTGTCCTAACAGATGTCACGGCTTAGATGTAGTTTATAGGGTATCCCAATACTACGCCGTCTATTTCCAGAGCTGTGTCACCCTGCTTGGCGAAAGGGGCGAAGTCTTCGCTGTTCCGATGACCGCCAATGTCCGATGAGTTTAGCAAATATCAGCCTGCTTCCACTCTAGCTTGATTTGGCTTAGAGGGACCATAGGATATCATTTCTTAATAGCCGCGCCTGGTGACGAGCTACACTTTAGTAGATTTACTCACATCAGAGTATCAAATACTTCGGTTCCTTCCTGTACGGCATAGGGCTACCACTAAGGAATAGCAGTGGATACCTGTTCCCAAGGATGTGTCGAAATGCATTTTTGGATCGGGCTTCGATCAAGTTAGACAGTACATAGACAATTTCTGAGACCTTCTACGCAGAGATTAAAATCGAGTCTGACTTGTCAATCGAGTCACTTGACAGGGACCATAATTTTCAAGAGATTTATCGTTTCAATTTTGACATTTACTTCGACATCTCTTACTTGAAAATTTATAACTTCTGTCTCGTGGTATTCAAACATTGACACCGAACTGTCCCATCGTGTCTGTGCAGAAGCATCGTGCTAGCAATTAAACTTACTGTACACATTACCTACATTGAGTAATTACTCCCCCCCTTTCTTTATGGTTAGAGCTCGGTGATCATGAATAGCATTTGCACAATGTGTAAATATTATGTTATGCTTCATAACAATGCATTTTTAATTTAATAAAACCGAATTTAGTGTACTTAATCACTTTTTAAAAAAAACTGTTTTTGCTTTCTTCATCTATAAAACTCTAAATATAGAGACTATTATTTTTCTAATATTCTGGTAGAATGTGATTGTTTTTTCTCATTGAAATATAACTTTGTCGCTGTCACTTTTGTACTGTATTTAAGTATTTATTATTATAAACTAAATTATGTTATTAAACTTATATTTATGAAGTTTTGTTTACGATACTTAAACATAGATGGCGCCAGCGTCATTTGTATTGAGTTAGTGATTTAATATGAGAAGCTAAACTACGCTTGCAGTTATAGTTGATACATATTCATTTTGTGAAATTCATGCCAAAATAATTAAATTTTATTTAATATATACCTTTCCATGATATAATTTTCCTTTTCATTGTTCAAATAAATTGCCAATGGCAGCTATTATGGCAGATATTAGCTATTATGGCAGAAAATTCTATATGATCCCCATGTCGTTAACGTTTGAAATAAACGTATTCATAAATGTAAAGTAGAGCACTTACAGATAAAGAAAAAAATCTCATGTGGACAGCACATGACTTTCCTTGTATAATACAATGAATTTACTTTTTTCACAGTGAAAAAAAAAACGATGAAAAGATCCACGACACAGTTTTTGTAATGTTTAATTGTACATTTGGCGTTTTTCTGAATGACAACATGTAAAACTATTTCGTTCCCGATTAACTTATATTTCGCTCAACTCTAAAGTAGCAATTATCAATATTGATAGCATCCTCAATAAGCAATATAGTCCATATATTAAAATTTCTTTATAAATTCAAAAAACATGGAGTCATTTTTGTAATTTTGAAGGTATTTATGTCAATTTGGGGCTAAATATTGCGAGGTTTTTAAATATTTTGTTAGATCCAATATAGCCTGCATTGTATTTCGCATGTTGTTATTAGCATGGAACTCGAATGCATCATGGTTTCGTCATAAAGATTTTCAATCAGAAACACTCCTGTGCTGTGTGTTAATGTCGTTTTCAAAGATTTACAGGGGCACTAGAATGTTCAAAGCCAAAAATAAATTACATTTTTGTAACTATAATATTTGTAAATGTATGAAATCTCAGCTTTGCAGCTTTATATTATACCATGGAAAGTTTTAAGCGTTGAAAATATTTTCAATAATTTTGTTAAAATATCTGATTTAAAACATATGTACTTATTAGCTGCCAATCAGTGATAAATAAACAAATGAATAGATTAAAATATAAAATGCTGGGCACAAATGATGCGTTTATGATAAAATGCATCATTTGGATCGTTTACAAAACACATAACGGGTTTTCATTTCCACTGTGAGAACGCAACGCAAAGAGCTAAGCGCCAAAAAAGCCACAAACTGAAATATTTATGCCAGAAGTTGCTTGTTTTCATTTTATGTCTATAATTACAAGTCACTTTGTAATTATTTATTACATAGTTATTTTATCAGTTAACTGTAACAAGACTGGATGTTTCTAGCTACAACCATTGAACTGCGCAACGTATTTTATGGGCTGCGTTGCTTTTGATTTCAACTTTTCCCTATTAGAAAGGGCACATTTCACTAAAAAATTTATAAATACACATTTATATTTTTAAAAAAGCAATACACAGTTTTAACTTTTAACAGTAATACACAGTCTTTTAACATAAATACAGAGTTTCATCTTTTAACATGACATAAAGATATTGCGAGCTTTAATGGCTGTAATGTTATAGATTGGATGATAATAAAGGTATTTAAAATTGAACCAAGGAATCAATTTGATATGCAATGATGAATTTTTTTCTTAAATGTGTGTCTGAACAATTGGGAAAACGAGGGGAAACTGAAGAAAATGGCCCCAGCTGAAAAATAAAGGAGAAAGTATTTTAAAAGAAGATTCTCGTTGAAGTCATAGATTTGCAGCGCAATATTAAATAAATTTTTGCAATTTTGCAGGAAAAAAGAATGTTTTTGAGTTCAAATATTTTATCTAAAAATCTGATGTGGACAGCACATGACAGTATCTATATAATGCAATGATGTTACTGCTTTTGCAGTGAAAACATGATGCATAAGATCCACGCCACAAAATTTTAATGTTACATTGCACATTTGGCACTATTTCTGTTGACAACTCATAAAACTATTTAGAAGTACCAATTCACTTATATTTCGCGCAGCTCTAAATCGACAATTATCAATAATGATAGCATCTGCGGTCCATATATATAATATTTTAATAAATAATTCATCGATTTGTGGCTATTTTTGATAATTCAGAGTTATTTTTGCAAATTTGACAAACTTTTTTTCAACCTGGGGCGAATTATTGCAAAGTTGGTGACATGTTGTTACATTAGTCGCTAAATTTATTATCAGGCGTTACAAACAACCGGAGAGAAAAGATTTTCCATTACATAAATAACTATTTGTGAATTGTTAAGCTTAGAAAAAGTAAAAATGTCAAAAATGAACTGGCATTTACATATTTTGACAAACAATCAGTAAAATATTATGATATATATATATATATATATATATACTTTTGGACAATTGCTAAGGACGGATGACACTATTACCCATAGCAACCACAAAATGAAAGGAAGCAAAATGTGGAACATTAGAATAAGTGCGGGATACAGTAAGAAGAGGTGTGCGTATGCAAATTTTTCATTTCCACGCCTGTTTGTCACGTGATACAGCTGATAAGAGATTTAAAGAATTTAACGCGTGTGGACAGTTGTTGTTCCAAGTGAAAGTTTTACGGGAAAGATTTAATTGACGAACTTGAAATATTCGGTCTGTATTCCCGATATCACTAAGATGATTTTACGTCTGACCGTATTGTAGGAAAGATCGAAAAAGGACGAAAAATAATAGATGTTGCTAGGGAGTTCGACATCACCCACAGCGTTGTTTCACGACTGTGGCAAGCATTTAAAACAACTGGAATATGTAGCAAGTGTCACGGGGGAAGTTGTGTTAGAAGTACGACGCTTGCAGAAGGCAGGTACATTGCCTATAGAAAAAAAGGGATCGGCGCATCACAGCTCAGCAGGTGGCAAATGCTAATACAGGACAGCGGATCTCCCGACAAACTGTAGCCAGAAGTTTGGAAGAAGAAGGACTATACGCCGTAGACCTGTTGTATGTATCCCATTATCCAGACTGGACCGTACCGCCCGTTTGCAATGGTGTCGTGAGCATCGCAATTGGACCGAACAGGACTGGGCTTGCGTACTATTCTCAGATGAGAGTAGGTTCAGACTGTCATCGGATTGTAGACGCCAACTGATCTGGCGGGAGAGTGGTACTGCTTATCGTCCAGAAGATATCCCGGAAAGTGACCGATATCCGACATGCAGTATCATGGTATGGGCCGGCATCATGATCAATGGCCACACGCCCCTACATGTGGTTGCAACTGGGACTATGGTCGGCCAACGAAACGTTGATTACGTTCTACTGTCTCATGCTCGCTTTTTCCGTGGTGCTGTCGGTGATAAATTTGTTTTCCTAGACTACCATTCACCATGTCTTCGAACACTCGCTGTTCAGGATTGTCTTGTCAGCGAGGGTATTCAATGCCTCGTCTGGCCATCATGTTCTCCAGATCTAAACCCCATTGACAGTGTTTGGGATCCTTTGGGGAGGCTACTTGCTGGTCGAAAGTATCCTCCAACAAAAAAGAACACCCTCATCCGTGCACTGACAAAGGAGTGGGATAACTTGCCTCAACAGCTGCTGGATAATGTTGTGTAAAGCATGGCATGACGTGTGGGATGTTGCATCGCACTCCACGGTGGATAAGACATATTTCTTCAATAACTGACACCTTTCTCAAAGGTGCTAGCTGTCATTCATATTCATTTTTCCATGTCTCCGTACACATCATCAAATGAACACTTTTGCCCTTTCGGATGTGTCAAAACTTTCTGTATTTTCCAGAATAATAAACAGTCTTTATTCTAAAGTCCGAAAAGTGTGGCAACAATATTTTATCCTGCTGGGCCTCCACCCCCGCTTAATGTTGTGATACATTGCAATTTGTGATCCATCCTTAGCAATTGTCCAGCAGTATATGTATTTATATATATATATAAATTATATATATATATATATATATATATATATATTATATATATAAATATATACATGTTTGATTTTTTTGTGTATTTGATCCACTTTGTCTTTTCTTCTACGTCGGGCCATGTACATTATTTCTGTAATACATTTTACAGTTGTGTACACAGAAACGTAGAATCAGCATTAATGAAACCTGTATGGCCCTTGATAACGTACATGGTTTCAGAAATGCTTTTCATATTCATTTTATTCCTTTTGTATTCACTAGATTCCATTTATTCAATTTTCAAACTTCTTGCCTAGCTCATCGTGCTACACTTGGCTACTGATTTGCAATTTTTTACCTTTACCTTCAGTTTACAAGCAATTTTCTTTGGTATTTCTCGGGTATATATATATTACAAGTAATCATAAAAATCTTCAATTATATATATATATATATTTCCCCCTCGAGAACGGAGATAACTGCCCGCACGTTTTAATGACACTTCATAGGAAGCGACTATGACGATACAACTTTCGGGTGTCTAATACAAAATTTTATGGGGGTGGGAGATCTTCCTTCATTTCAGAGATAGGGAAAAGTCCACAAAGTTGTGGAACGTTGCCAAATTAGTACAAAAATGTGTTTTATGGTTATATTATGTTAATTGCCACTATTTCTGTAATTGTATATTAAATGTTACTCTTTCTGTAATTTTAAACTAATTGCTACTTTTACATTTTAATTGATCTATTCCATTTCACAAAATAGGCGTTTATTTTATTTATATATACATAAACAACCCGCGAGTTATAATTGCTTTGAAACAACTGAAAGTATCGAAGCCATGTGACATTGTTCTACTTAAAGTTCGTAACTTTAAAACTAATACATCCAAGAGTACTTATATCGCTCTATTCCAGTTTCTAGAGGAATGGTAATTCCTCTTTTAGAATATTAATGCTCTGCTTATGTTAAGAGCTATTTTATGTATTCATAAAAACATTTAAAAATATAACATTCAAATACAGTGAAATAAACCTATACTCAACATAAATCAAGAATAATCACTTTTAAGTATATTAAATAATAGTTTAACTAGCTTACGAAATGTAGCATAGCAAGATTAGTAAGATTAATGACTCATGTTTGAAACATGAATCTTTTCAAAATTTATTATCAACAAGACTAGAGGAAACAATAAAATTATATCCATAACATTTTCATCTACCTTTACTTCTTTATAGGGGTTTAAATGGGCCCAAGTAATTAGAATTTTTGAACATGGATATATCAAACTTCACTTCCATGTGCATTTAATCCACAGTCATACCATTTGAAATCATTTGGAGTGTTTTCCATTTCAATGAGATATTTTCAGTCAGCTAAAGGAATAAATTTTTAGTGTACCGCATATACCCATTGACGTTTGGAGCCAAAAGTTATCTTATGGCTTATCGTTTTGAGTCAGGAGATATTTTATGGAAATTATAGCCAGGATTCCTGAAATCGAAACCTGTCATTTGCTACTTGTGATGACCCAGATGTGATATGACCATGTAACATGGAAAATACCCGCTTTCACTGCTGTTTAGACACTTACTAGAGGGCTTTAATAAACATTAGTTTTATTGAACAAAATATGTGATCGGACAACATTATTCGGTAAAGTAGAAATACAGTTCTTGAAACGCCACTCTTTTGGCCTTCTCAATTGTCATACAGTACAGTATACTACTATTATGAGAATATATTGGATTCTTTTCGTCATAGTGCTAAACAGACCAAGAAACTAAGTCAGAGAGACAAAATAGACATACACAGAAAAAATAGATAGGTTTACAATAAAAAAAGGCCGATTTAGCACCTTAGCAATTGGAAAACAGAAAAAAAGGATGATTCATAGTAAATCTGAAAAAGCTAATCAGAAAGCGGAGTGGGCCATTTTTATAGGTAGAACTAAGACACGAGTCGCAGTGTCCCCATACACAACAGACCGTTTATAAGAAGTCGGGAGAAGTTCTAATAAGTTTAAAAATTTAGCTAAATAATTACTTTGTAATTTCTTTTTATTTGATAAACACGTTTTTTCTTATTTATGATGATTAGATTCATTAAGCCGTAGTAAGTAAGTAGTTAGTTAAATAGTAGTAGTAATAGAAATATTAATAGTAGTAGTAGTAATATATCAGTAGTAGTAATTCTTAGAAATAATACACTTTGTTACTCGGGATATATAATTCAAAATTCTGATTAAATATAGTCTAGAACTCACATCGAACTTCAGAAAATCAAAAAACGCTTTAACTACATGCCCACTTAGAACAGAAAGAAACGGGCTGTGGATGCACACTTGATTACGCCACGAGTGATTCGTTTTTTAAGCTCTTCGTTTTTTAAGCGTTTTTAAAGCTCTAAACTGCAAAAACTTTCTTTAAGTAACTTAAAATAATATCACTTTAATAAGGTATCAAATAAACATCCCTTGAATACTTTCTCATTATTGAATTCAATAATATCACTCCATATTCATGCTGAAACTTATAATGGTGCAAATTTTCAGTTTTCCGATGTAAAAATATATAAAATTGAAATTGCATACATTACGCATATTTTGATGAATTAAAAATAAATAAATATAAAGAAATTGCCCTGCGGCCCGGCTTAAAGCCCGTTAAAAAGATTGATCCTTTTGTTTTATCAAGATGGGCACTCTACAGCATTATTATTTTAGATCATTAAGGGACAGATTTATATGAAAATTGCTCAAAAGTGTGCTGCAACATAAAATAACTAAAACACTATTTCGAATTTTAAAAATATCCCTCCGAATTATCTTAACACCTGATCAATAGTATATTTGTACAGAATAATTTAGCTATGGGCCACTTAACATTTTAACTATGAGATTAACAAAAGAAAAGATAAACGTATCATCCTTTATGCTAGGTATTCATTTTTTGCATTTCTACCACACGTTAAGAGGACCAAGACGTGACAAACTTTTAAAAAATTGACATTTTGTTAAGTAGTCTTAACAAAAAATGTTTTGCTGACTGCAAAAATGTGTAATTTCTGTATCTTTTATCTCATGAAAAGCAAAAATTTTAAGCATGAAGATGTTTGGTATCTCTGAAATTTGTATAAGTGTTTGGAAAAATTTGCCTACTTAATAATATCTAAACTTGCATTGATTTTTGTAAAATGCCAAGTAATTTAAGAAGAAAAGTTTAGTTGTACTAGGTTCACAATCATATATTTTATGCTCTCGCAAAATTTCATGAATATAAATGCTAGAGAATTTACATAAAGTATACCAAACCAGATATATATACATTTCGAGAAAACTCTCTTTGAACGGCCCTTAGAATGGACGTTTAAGCATCTCAGGACAAAATGTTCTCTTTTCAAGAGATGAAAGGTACATAAATATATATTTTTGTAATTAGCAGAGTTTTTTTTATTGTTTGAGCTACAAAACAAAGAAAAATTGATATTTTGAATGTTTATCATGTCTTGCTCTCCTAAAATATTATTTTGTCATATACTAGGGGGGGGGAGTGTCCCCTGCTCGCTACGCTTCGCCTGTTTCTCGCTGCGCTCGCAGACCTCGCTTTATACCTACAATATCTCCTAAAAATTCTACTTTAAAAAATCTCATTTACTATCCCTAGGAAATAAAAGAAGGAATTTTTCTTAGCACAGGGAATCCAAAAACTGAATTCCTTGATCCTGAGCTCGCTTCGTGGGCTATTTCATGCCAAACTAAAGTTTAAATCAATAAACGGTTTATTTCATCGTGCTACCCTATTATTTCTATATAAATATACCAAATTTCATAATTTTGTATGCTATAGTTTTTGTGGTATGAGAGAAAATCACCAGAAGTGCCGATTCGAAGCAAAAGTTCACATCAGAAGGGCATAAAAAGTAAAATATCTCAAAAACTACTTCGAAATTAAAATAAGAGGCTCTTTCCTGCAAAAATGTATGCAATAGTTTTTGCGGCACAAAGCAAATAATCTCGAGAAACGAGAAATTTGTCAAACAGAGGAGGTGTCAGCTACATTTTTTTTAATATAGAGAAATAAGTGATAACTGGCATATATATATATATATATATATATATATATATATATATATATATATACCATCTATATAATATGACACAGGTATTATAGATTAATACATGTATAGCTTTTCACAATACTAGAAATATACTTATTGAAACTCTCCACAGAAAACAAAAATTATGGATTCAACCTATAGCGCAGTTTGTCAAGACACTTAATAATTTACCTTTAACTTTTTATACTTTTATGATCCACGGAATGGTTTTAAAAGATTTATGATGCAAGTTTTAAAATTTTAGAACTTCTGATGATTGCATTATGATTGTGAAATATGTTTCTGAATTATTTATTTGAATTTTCATTTCGTAATTTGTAATTTTCAATTTGTAATTTGTCTTTTCCTTCTCTGTAATTTCCTTCTCTGGGCTTTTTCCTGTTGAGAAGTGTATTTCAAGTAAATAAATAAATATAACAACGAATGTCTGAATTTAAAAGTATCTATATCTATATCAGACTTTTGTAACTCGGTTAAATACTAAAACTTTAAATGTTTCAACACTTGCATCCCGTCTGTAACTTACGCATTGTGATGAAAGTTTCAGTTTCCTTCGTCATTGGACAAATTATTTTAATTTCTTGCACACAAAAGTTACTTCCGAGTTCTGATAGATTCGTTTATTAACGCTGATATATTTATTATCAGTCAAAGAAAGGACCCAAATCGGGAAGGAAGCTAAAATTAGCATTCTGCTAAGGATTCACTTTAACAGGTAACTCGTGAATACCCAGAATACTTTCATTCGACCAAAGACTAATTAGTTCCTTTTCGAAATAGTATTTTGCGGAGGTTTCAATTACCCGTTTCCATTTACGGATCAGAGCAAAGCTGCATGTTAATTGAGAAAGCAATCAGAGACTTTACATTAAAATATAACTTTATTTTAAAGAATAAATTTTCTTTCCTGAATGTTCTTAATAGACAATTAGTGACCCTATAGTAATTTAAAACATTAATAACTATATTAGGATCATCATTTTAACCTAATTTCAAACTCTATGCGTATCGAAATGCGTTGCTTTTACTTCAATCTGCAGATTCTAATTATCTATCGAAGGTATCAAAGGAGGCATGAGCCCTATATTTTTCGCATCTTCAATGAATATTCTAATGAACCAATTAGACAGTGAGTCAGTTGTTAAACCCGTGAAATTTGTGCTGAGAATATATTTTGTAATTAATAATCAGGTGAATGAGCGGATGAGTTTGATAGGGAATTAAGTATATATGTAGGTGTACATGCAATAAAAAAAAATAAAAAAGATGATATTTTAAAACTTCAAATTCTATAGAATTGGAAATGAGTATGCATTTTATGAGCTAATTTGTGCTGTAGAATTTAAATTAGATAAAATTGAAAAATTAATAGAGTCTGCAAGCAATGCCATGTCATCATAAGTCTGCACCTTCACTAATGAATTTCATATTTGCACCATACATTCAAATATGCAAAAACGGAATTGACTTCAGAACATACATTGAGGATTTATCAACTAATTATTATCAAAATCCTTTGATTACAGCTGATAAATATAACTTTAATATTTACCATTTATACAATTTTTTTACACATATAATATTTTTTTCATGGCCAGGCACTTTGTAATTAAATTATTCGTCTATTTAGCGACCGAAGCGTGAATAATTTTGACCTTAAAACACGTTGCCTCGGCGCATCATAGGAGGGGATGACCTCACGAGTCACCCAATTTAGAACGGAACACAATTGGGTTGGCAAACCAAAATGACCCTAACTTCCCTTAATCAACCCCCTTCACCTCTTGGATGGATTTTAGGACTGATATTGGGATAATTTCGTAAACACAGGGATAGTTTCAAGCGGCGTTGAGCATCGAACAGGCGTTTTCCATATGCTATCCTCTTGTCATAACCACTTGGCTGTCCTGGCCCTTATATACTTATAATATGCTTCAAATTTTTTTTTGCATTCAGTAAGAATGTTTTTCGGTATATACATGCATGGATATTTATAGCACAAATAATAAGTTAAAACTATTATTGATTTTTCTAATTTCTGTAAATAATTGTAAATATTTTTAAAAAACTGAATTTATGCAGGACACTATTCTAAAATCCGATTGTATTATACGCTGTGTGTAAAATTTAAAGTTATCTTTATACAGAGGGTGTTTATATATTTTTAGAATGATTTTTCCTCTTTTTAAATTATGATTTTGATAAAAACATTTATTGATTAAATATTCTATCTCACATCCTTTTCTCTGGACTATCAACCTACATCTAGATTTCTAAGATAAGAGGGCATTTCTTAAAGTTAGTAGTGGTATTTTTAACTTTATCCTTTTCTCGTTTACTGTTTTCATCGATCCATAGTTCATACATAGTCTATCCGAGGATATTAAAGCATTTCCAACAGTTTGTTGTGGCATTTTTCTATACTACTCATTCATTGCTTTTTACAGCCAATTTATTGGTTATCATCTTTGTTTATAAATCGCTCATTTTAGCAGCCCATTGTTGACACATCAACAGTCTTTGAAATAATATGAGATAAAAAGTGTAGCTATGATACCTGCCTCTTTTGTCGTTTTTTACGAAGTTTAGTGTTAGGTTTGAATTATAACTGGTAACAATAACAATCCCAATTGAGTTGCACTCCTAATCGAGTTCTACTTTTGAAGACCCAATACTATATTTCTTCTTTAAATATAAGATTTAAAACATTATTCTGATGATATATAAAGTTGATTGTGTAATGCTTTTTTATTTTTCTTAACTTTAATATCTTGTAGATGAAATCAGCAAATATTGGAAGAGTTTTTCTCCTCTTTTGTGATAGTAAATCGAGCATTTTTTGCTGCAATCACTTAAGTATATAGATTCATGTCTCATCAATAGTCATCTTTTCATCTGGCTTAGATAAAATTATTTTCTTAAATCTACAGAATTACGGTTCTCACTTAAACATTTCGTAAAAGGCAGTGAAAATTAAAAAAATATGAAAAATTTTTAAGATTAATAATTTTGTTTATTTTCTTAATTACAGTTTATACAGAATAATAAAAAATTGCAATTGTTTTTTTTTTAGTCGGTGGACATATTTTTGCTCACAAAGACCTTACTTTTGAAAAAGTCGTAGAAGTATGCTCATTTTGGATTTTTGGTGTTATTTTTGAGGTTGAAAGCAATGTTGGAAGATTTTTCTTTATCATTAATAATATTGCTTATTTTTATATTTAGAAATTTTACGGAATTTTTAATTACATAATATGAATGAATCGATAAAACAAAAACAGTCTTCGGATTCCCTATATCAGACTATAGTTTAGTTTTCATGTAAAAATATGTTGCCAAGTAGAATTATTTTATTTTTAGTATTTTATATCGCAATCAATCGTTCTAACATATATAAATATTCTCCACACTTTTGTTTTTTACTTCTGTTTTTTAAACCCTGAATTGCCTGTTTTCAGAATTATCTTAAGGCTAAATTATTTTACAATACCTTGTCAGGATCTTTAAAAGAAAGAAGGTCCACTGTCAAGCAAATCGAAGCTTAAGAGACGAATTTCGTTATACGATATAGACATTACGATCAATTAATGAAATTATTTATTCATACGGGGTCTTACAACAACCAATTTCCACTGCATGCACTAGAGAGATACTATATATATTTTTAAAGGGACACGTACTTCTTAAAAAGCAAAAAATGTATAAAGGATGACAATCATATTTAAATATTTTATGTTTCCATTATTTATAAACTTACAAAAGTGAAGTTTTCTACACATATAAATAAAAATTTTATCTTTTAAATACGTCGTACATAATCTGCTTACTTATTTACAAATGTTAAAATAATTAAAAGAGAAAATATCGTGTTGTTGAGAAAAGAAATGTTCATGTACTTCGCACAGCTTTCTGCGGATGTGAAAACTCATTTTAGCATAAATTGTATATATACATAGAGAGAAGTATTGTAATTTTAAAATGCCAAGATCATATATCGAAGTATGATTCTTGCTAAAGAAAACTCAAAACGGTAGTCAAATCTGTAATAATGCTCCACAATTTAACATTTATTAACTTCCTCTTTTTTAACATAGTGTTCATATTCCTAATTACGAAATTTTAAAGCACGTTTAGTTTGACAGATATAAGAAACAAACACTGGCAAGAAATGCTGTAAATGCCCCTACTATTAGATATTTTTATTGGATTTCCAAGATTAGAAAACCTGGGTTTATTATAAAATGTAAACACAATATTAAACTTGCATTTTTAAGGAAGTTAGCGATATGCTGACTGATTTTTTGGAAAATTGGTACAATGATAGTGTTGTTGAAATATTTTTCAAAAGCAAATTTAGAGAAAGGTTTAAAACATTTTTGAGAAACAAGTTTAACAATGCTACGAGAGAAACCACGATCGACAGCAATTGCTTTTAAATAATTTATTTTAGAATTGGGCAAATCCATAGTAGAACAAACGTTCAAAGCACGGTGGATAAACGTATTAAAAGCAGCAATTTCTTTTTGGCGGGTGGCAGTAATTTTTATATAACGGTAGAGAGACCGAAATTGCTTTGCAAAAGGCCGTAATGAGAAATTAATCATCGTTGTGGATGGCCAAGATATCAAAAAATGTAAGATGGTTGTATTCCATTTCATAGGTAAATTGAATACAAGGATCGACGGAATTCAGTAAGATACCATCGACATTATTAGGAGAGTGATCCAGACAAAACTGTCATTAACATAAAGTATATAAAATGCAAGTTGGATGATTCCGAAAAGATTAACTTCAAAATAATACATAAAGATATCACTGTGAATGGGACTGAGTGGATTACCTATAGCAAAGCTATAGAGCACAATGCAGAATTTATTATGAGAGACAAAGTAATTTTATGATATACAAGTGGAAACAAACTCATCAATTTCAATTTCAAAAAAATGAAATTCATGCAGTCTTTTCCCAAGGCAAGACAATGCACCCTCAACTGTGAGATTGGTAAAAAGAGACTTAACATCAAAGTAGACTATAGTCAAACCGTGAGAGTTTAAGTGACCAATTTTCTTTACAAATTTTGCAGAATTTTGGCAAGTATGAATATTATTACTAAATATATTAGAGGACAAAGAAACTAAATGTTTTGTTAATGTATAACGAAATACTAATATATTTCCCGGAAGTACATTCAGCATCTATAAACCCTTCGGTGAGTCATACGGTCTGGGGTATTCGGGGATTATAATCGGAATTATTCGCCTACGACGGATACAAAAAAAAATTAAAATTTTAAAAATTACTTTACATTAAAAGCATTTGCACAATTTTCCTTAAATAACATAGTTTTTATATTTAATATTTTCTAAATCAATCAATATAATAAGCAAATTTTTTAAATTTTCAATACAGCGCTGGTCATGACGTCACTCATTAACGATAACGAAAGTCTTAACGATGACTTCAGTATTAGTGCTCTGAATAATAAAATTATTTTTAATTGTTAATTGATTTAAATAGTAATTTTTTTGAAGTGGCAACAGCGCTTGAAACAATGGAAATTTAGTTTTTAAAGATAAATTGTGCAAAGAATAAAATTTTTATCTTCAAAAGCGTTTAAAAAATCGTTCAAAAATCGTATAAAATAACTAAGTTAATTTTTTAACTTTTCCAAATGGAGATCCTATTGCGAAAATTGTATTAAAAGATATATTTTCTAGATGGGTATCTATTTGGTTCTTTTTAAAACGGAATTTTCATCGTTCTGGAATTAAAAAATCTTTAACAAGGAAACTATCGATTTTTTTTTAACTTTCGTCATTTCAGCAACAAAATTGAAAATCTCAGAATCAGTATAAAATAAAATATTGCAAAAGAAAATTATGTTACACGCTTTTAGTAAAATGCACTAAAAAGTAAAGAATAATTTTTAGCTATCACTGCATGGTCATATGCGACTAAAAATAAAATAATGGGTTGTGTGGTAAAAAATAATTCGGTCAGACGTAACAAAATATTGCAGAAAATAATTATATTTATGAGTATCTATTATATATTAATGTATAGTGATGAACTGTATACATTGCGTTGTTTACAGTGAATAACCCTCCAATTTTATTTTTACCGTGAGAGTCTACTTACTTCGCCTGAATATATTATTTTATTTAGTAACGTTCAAAGGTTATAAAAATTAACATCTACAAACAATATTATTCAACTCATTTAAACATCTTGTGAAAGGGTGTTAGAAGGCGATATTATGAAACCATAAAAATGAATTACCAAAAACGCTACTAGTTCTTGGTTCAATCTATTTTATTTAAATATAGAGTGGGATATACCTTGTGTACATGTTAAATGCATTGGAGTGAACACTTAGGATGGTAGGATGGGCATTTGCAAATACTGAGTCCGTTTTACTCCATATTTCACATCAAGATTTGACTAATATTTTTCTTACAAACTCCTTTATATGTCTGCACACGAATACTTTTACCAGTCGTTACATCTTGAATATTTTTACGGGTCTAATAATTTTTAAATCTGCCAATCTTCTTTCTAGTTATCTTGACTATCTTATATTCAATTTTCTTCGGGGAAACACGCCTTCCTTTTAGCCCCTTAACTTGATAGGCCTTGATGTGCCTCCTGTAGGGCCGGTATTGATTTGCTTCCTCCCTGTTGACGTCTATTATATGGTTCAGGTTCCAGAGCCTGGGTTCATCCCATCCACACTCTGTGATTCTTTTACTTGATTTCCTCGCAAATGGATGATGTTATGGGTCAAAAACCTTGTTCAAGTATAATGTCAAGACTAATGCCTATTCTTCTGAACCCTTGTTCAGATTCTTTCACAGCATGGAGTATTGATTTAAAAATCGTTGCTGTTTTGGTCTCATAAGGCACCCATAACCCTTTCGCGACGGCGGCATTCCGGAACTGCCGCAGCCCAAAGGACGGAGCGCTTCGCTTCCGAACAGTTCCCAAAGGACGGCAATTTTTTTTGCACTAAGCCTAACTCTCGAAAAAAAATCACTAAAAATCACCTATTCAACACAGAAATCTATTTTTTTAGGAATAAAAGAAATATTTATTTTCTATTTAATGTATATTTTGCATACAAATCTGACTACAAAATACTCGTTAGTTGCTCCCATTCTTTTATCCGAAATAAACGAATAATTTCACTGCCGCACATTCCTCTAAAACCCAAACAAAAAAACATTTCTTATATTCCTATGATTCACCAACGAAATCATTAAGTTGAAATCAAAACGAGAACCGGAACTCAATTATAAAATAGCTGATGCTACGAGAAGTGCTCTATTTGTTTATATTATAAAACCATGTTTCACCACTCCAAATGGAGAAATTTTTCATTGGATCCTTCCTATGCTAAGGTCAAGTATCTGCAAAATACTTTGGAGTTGTTCGCACGGACATTTAACGCTATCTAGTAGACAAATAAAAACGTTCGACATAAAAACGCGCGTCCGTCTTTTAGGGTACAGTTTTCTCCACCACGAATGCGTTGCGGCCGTCCTTGAATGCAAGTTCGCAGACGACGCGCGGGCGTGGCAACCGTCACGAAAGGGATGAAATAATTGCATTTGGACATTAACATAATTTTAAGGAACGATAGAAGTGGTAACACGGAAATAACATATATAAGAATGATTAAATTCATATAAATTAAATTTTTCTTTGACAATTTTGATTTAAAAATGCGTCATTTTTACATATGTCATTTCCTAATATTGGACTCGTCATTTCTTAATATTGGAATTTTTGGGGGGCCATTCGGAGCATGAATCTGAGTGGGAGGTATCACCACAAATTTGATGAAATAATGCATTGTCATCGCAAATTCATATATGTGTAAAATTTCAAAAATATCGTCTCGGTGGAAATGATCGAAAACTATTTTTAAGATTTGGCCCAAAAAAAGAAACCAATCTAAATAAAACATTGTAATAAAATGGATGTAGCAACGCTAAAACTGAGGTGTGAGTTAGATTTTAATAATGAGTTTTCTTGTAGTCCTTCTTCAGAGATTTTTGATATTTGTCTGCCTTTTAAAAATCTTAAAAAAAAAAAACTATCGACAATTTGTGAATTTTGTCTCCTCGGCTTTCTTCATAAAACCTTCAGCTTTCTTTTTATCACAATTTCAGCTCTCTTTATAACACATCCATCCCCCGTTTAAGAAACATTCATGATCGCAGATCTAATATAGAAGATAGGAAGATTTGATTATAGGACAGGAGCGATTCTTCTTTGAAGATAAGATTTGATTTTAAGGACAGGGGCAGTTTTTCCTCCTTTTTTAGAAATTTTTCGAAATTATTCAAACATCTATATTGAATTTTTCGAAATTTCGATATTCTCATGCAGTTCACGGACAGTGCTACATTTTAGAGAACATCGGGAGATCGATTTAATTATTGGCATTGGAATAAAGGTAATATACATACATATATACTGTGGTGCACAAAACAAAATTAATTTAAACTTAAAGTTTTAGATTAATTATTTTCAACATATATTAACATGGTCGCAAATTGCTAGTATTAGTGAAACTCATTATTAATTTATACATTGCATTGTTTTGACTCTTATAACCCTACAATTATTTATCTTTCGCGCGAGTTCTGTAAAAAATATTAATTAGTATAATACTAAATTGATTGTACCATTTTAACTTTAACAATTAATCATATATTAACAACATAAAATACTTATTGAATTCCTTATACAACTATTCATATTACTTCGGCGGAGAGAGGCAATATGAGACCATTATTAAAAATACCTAAAATGTATTTAAGACCAGGTACCATATTTGAGGAACACATACCTTCAAGGCTGTCTTGGATTGGTCACGAGCACGTACTTCGCCGATCATATTACTGAAATTAACTCGAAGTGTAATTCACCCACTCGTAATTCGTCGATCATATTGTACTGCTGTCTAGGTGTTAATATCAAATACTTCTGGAGCCTGTAATCTGGACGTTGTCGTATTTGTAGAAGGCATTCTGCCATCTCTCTCGAAGTCTAAGTCATATATCTCTGGAAGTCAAAGTCGTTCTCTAGATCTTATGTCACACTCGTAGTCTACATATCCATTTTTTATTCTGTAAGTATCGTACTCGTTCTTATGTCACAGATTGTGGCTCTTTTTGCCTCAGGACTGACAATCCTCCTTTACTCTTATTAGCAGTCTTCACAGCAACGCCACAAGCATCTTCTCCATTGGCCAGCCTTTTTATCCAATGTCTATCTTTACATTTTCTTAAGAGTCCTTTGACCCCTTCTTGTCTTGATGCCCCTAAATTTATGATTTTAGCTGATCTTTGGGTCAGCGTGTCGTAAACACTGGCGTCATTCAGACTGGAGGTACAAATAATGTACATAAAACCGTCTCACAATAACTAGTGTGAGATCTATTTCTGGTTTTACACATACACACATACCTACAGTGGTTTTCGGGAGTTACTGTTTACCACGTTATGCGCCATACATTATTAAATAAAGTAAGAATCATAAAAATAAGCTGTAACTTAATTTTTTATAAGTGTTAGTTTCCCTGTCTATGGCAGGCCCAATTACTAGTTTACCTATATAATATGCACTGAACAGACTGAGTGAGTGAGTGATTGATGAGGTGATGTATCAAAATTATCGAGCTCTTCCTCTATAGTTAGAATCTCGGTTTTGGTGTCATTCGATCCGCCTCAGTATCGAAAGCAAGAGAAAAAAATAAGCGGTGGCTCCTGTCCTATGACGCCGAAATGCTTTTGCGTAAATAGCATTTTGTAAAATAAAACTTCAGTAAAGTTTAATAACTCGATTTTATTTTTTCAGACTCATTTATATTGTTTACATGCCTTCAAAATGCAACAAATTACTTGCTAATTGTTATAGTTATCTAGCACAGTTTTCGCCAGATTTCATCCGGATACTTTGGCCATAAACTTCACGTCAAAATATCAAATTATTGTAATAACTTGCTTTGCAGTATATAAATTGAATATATCTGACGATATTTTACATTAAGGTTAATCTATAAACTTGTCTGGTGATACATATATATATATATATAGATACTTGGATATATATATTCTCATCTATTTTGTTCAAACTCACCGATCATTAAACGTTTTTAGAATCTCCAAGTTCAACTCCTATTTTTTTAAACAGGATAAAACATATCGTGCTTATATGCACCAATATTTCATCAAGAGTAAGTAAACATAATTAATTTCCAGAATTATGGCATTATATGTATTACAACTTACCCACCTATTAGAAAACCCATGTTACAATATTAAAATATTGAAATTATAATACAAAAATCTGATGTGAGCAGCACATGACTTTCCCTGCAGACTTATATCCACGTTCTCTTTATTTTAATAAAATTTATTTCACTTTTAATTCAATTTCCGTCTTCATTTGGCTAAGGGACTTATTTTTAAAGGTGGAGTAGAGAAAATACGAAAAACTAAAATTTCTCGAGAACGGCTAGTCCTAGTGTAATGGGGTTGATCTTATTCTTTTCTTTGTTAAAAATTACGTATTAAACAAGCATTTAATGGATATATTTGAGCATACGTATGTATTTATTTTAGATTTTGACGATTTTTGAGGGCCATTTCTAAAAAAAAGGCAGGTTATTATTTTCCGAATCGTACCAAAATCTAATCAACTCCAGGATATCCCACAAGTGACTTATCAACTGATTTTTGTGAAATTCGGTCCATTAGTTTTCCAGTTAGAGTGGATACAAGCTTTTGCGGGCTATTTCGCAAAGAATGCGGGTTCTGTTATCACGTATCATACCCAAAACTAATCAGCACCAGATTCGCTCACAAGTGATTTATCTGCCAAATTTTGATAAATTCGGTCCATTAGTTTTTGAGCTAGAGTGGATACAAAATCTGCACAGATAGACAGACACACACACAGACGTCACGCTAAAAATGGTTTTTTCGTATTCTAGAGGTCTCGAAACGTGCAGATCCGTCGAAAACTCGAGTTGCGATTTTCGGCATGATTCCAATACTTACCCTATACATTACCATATATTGCAGGGAAAGTAAAAACTAAAATAAAAAAAACCCTCAAAATCATTTTGCTTAATTATCGAGCATTTACATTCTAGCTAGAATTATTGTTTGGGTCTTATTCGATCCGTCTCAGCTTTGTAAATCAACGTAAATATAGAGTATTTCGAAAATTCGAATTAAGGAGGGACGATGCAAAGTAATATTAGAAAAACATTAAACTTATTTAATACCTCCACATTAGCTAGAATTTTAGTTTTGGTTTATTCTATCCGCCTCAGCTTTTAAATGAAAGGATAATATAGTATATTTCGAAAATTCAAATTAGGGAGGGATGATGGAAAGTAATATTAAAAATAATTAAGCTTATTTAGTACATTTACATTAACTAGAATCTTAGTTTTGGTTCTTTTGATCCATAGAAGTTTCTAGATGAACTTATAAAATAATATATATCGAAAAATCGAATTGGGGGAGGGGGAAGCGATGCAAAGGGATTACCAAAACCAAAACACCAATTTGCCTCTGGGACATAATGCGAACTTAATTTGATATCTTTTCGCTGTCAAAAATTAAAACAGATAAAGAAAACTTCATAAATAGAACACGCTATTATTTTTCAACTAGTTAAAAATAGTTTCACAATAATTGAAAACAAAATTGTCGCTTGGAAATGATATTCAAGATGTTTCAGAGCCAAAAGTAAGAAAAAAGAACGATATTTTATATATTTTCGCTGCGAATAAAAAAAACTAAACAATTAAAATCACTTTGTTGAGCTTGAAAATAATATTTAAAATATATTTCTATTTAAATGTTAATAGGGTTAAAAAATGTGCGCATTATTTGTCTTAATCTAAAAGGGTTTTTGATATTCAGGAATGTTACATCTTTTGTTAAGTGTATAAGTTTCACGTTCAATGAACACTAGTCACTTTCACCTAGGCTGTAAATGGCTAGTTTTAGATAAAATTCATATTAACAATGATGTAATATGCGTAAGATAGATATAGCTTTATACAATGTAAACATAACTCTTCTCTAAAAGTAATGTCTAACTATTTTAATCTTCAACACAAAGAACGTAAAACTATCCAAACATCTTATGATATAAACTCTCATTCTTAAAGATAGACAAGGAATTAGACAAACAAGACAGACGCTTTAATGTTTCCAAGCTATTAGAGCAGGAAGAGATCTGTGTTTGTTTTACTTCCTCCGGAAATTCACTCCCGGGGAGAATACGACGTCAACAAAGTAAATAGAAAATCGAAAATTTATCTACAGGAATTAAACAAGGAAAGATTACGTATGCTTGTAATATTATAAAGTTTTATGAAGAACGATAGCAGTTAGAAATTTTGAGTTTTCTCATTTCACATATTTTGATCGTATGTAGAAAAGTTTGAATGCTAGCTACATAATTAAGCAAAAGAGCATAGAAGGGGCAGGTTGATGCATTTTTAGTTCTAAAGTTTACTGTTTTAGTACACTTAAAAATATTATTCTATATATATATATATATATATATATATATATATATATACATATATATATATATATATTTATAAAAACTATTACGTACTGAAAAGACAAAATGAAAATTTTAAAATGTACCTCGTTTCTTTTTTTTAAAGTGGCATTTTACATTTTTATGTTTGGAATGATAAATCCATGAAAAACTGTCCAGTTAAATAAATGGAAGCTTACAAATTTGCTTTAACCTGCGGTAGTTTGATTAGGAGCGTATATTATTATTTCATCTGTTAATAATGCTAAGAATGCAAATAATGAAAATAATCGTTTTATAAGTTTTACTCATGATTATTAGAAATTCGTCTTTGCCGTGTTAACAAATTCATGTAGACTGTGCGTGAGGCTTGTTGAAGTCAATTACAATAATTGCTCTGAAAACAAATAATTGATTAGATATATAAATAACTAGCAGCATACCCGTTCTTCGTACGGAGCATATAATATAAAAAAACTTATAATTCGCAATCATGTGCAAATTCTGTTAAAATATTAAATGTATTGCTCATAAAGAGAAGTTTAAGAATATCTGTTCTCACTATGCAAAATAATCTTCACGGGCAGATCTGAAGAATAAAACATCCTGGCCCCTTTTGTAAGCAAATTTAAAAAAAAAGGAATTGAATCAATATATACAACCCCGTACTACTTATATTGTCGCAGATTAGAAAATATGCCAGTGTGTTAGTAGAAGCTTACCCGTATTGCAATATGAGTCTCAAAAATATTTGCCAAAATAAAAGAGATGACGTAAAAAATTGAAAGTATCAAAAATCTCCGTAATCTTAATACCAGAAGGTCGTAATTGATTCCAATATATGCCAATATATATCAAAATATATGCCAATATACCTGTACTACTTATATTCTCGTAGATTGGAAGATATACCCATGCATTTGTAGAAGATTACTCGTACAACGTAATATATATGAGTTTCAACAATTTTCGTCATAATAAAACAATTCCATAATAATTTGAAAATACCAGTAATCCCTAAATCAACAGTTCTCGAAAATATCAATAATAATGATGTTTAAACCTGAAGACCGTAATTGATATTATCCAGTCAAAAATTCAATGTCAATGAAATTTATTTTAAATACATATTTTTACTATTCTAATCGGAAAAGATTTAATAAAAATCATATGCCGCATAACATATTGGATTCTTTGCTAAGCGACATGATATCATTTGCTTTAAATAAATTGATTTAAATCATATCATATGAATAATGCAATCTCCATGGAAGGTTTGGCGACATTTTCGTCAATTTAGCTATAACTTAAAAAATCGCCAAATTTATCGCCAAGTGGGACTGTAGAACTGATAGTCCCATTTTGCGACAAATTGACGAAACATCATCACAATACTATCCCCTAACAAAACACAATTAATTTCATTTATTAAACGCGATTTTATCAATTTCATGATATTTTTATGGATTTAGAAATATTTTTACCAATTTGGTGATATTAAAAAATTCCTTAAATGTGCTACTAAGTAGGATGGATGGACTGACCGACAAATGCTACGGAAACATCATTTCAGTACTTTATTCTAAAAAAACAAATTTAATTTCATTGATTTGGGTCATTTTTATCAATTTGGAGACATTTCCACTAATTTGGTAAGTTTAAGAAAAGTTACCAAGTTATTTAGAGATAGATATTCCTCTAAATTCGTAGCTCTGAATTTGCAGATCTGAAGAATAAAATATCCTGATCCCGTGTGTATATACTAAATGAAAACAGTAAAATTGTATAAGAAGATACATACACCCGTTCTTCTGCTTCAACAATCGGCTAAATGAATTTATTGGGTAAACACAATGTATGAGTTTATTAGCTAAACACAATATATGAACTTGAAACCTCTTTGCTAATATAAATGAAAGTGATGTACGCAGTCCGCAATATATATAATTAAAAGAACAATCAAACCGTTCATTTATAAAATATATTTTTACATCCATTTATTTATTATACAAATAGAAAAAATAATAATAGATATTAACAACACATTTAATTTCATTCAGTTGCCGAGCAACATGATATAAGATAGAATATTCCTCATAAAATGCGAAATTAAATAGCCATTTTGATTTCTTTATACTTTACTTCGTTGAGTAAAGTATAAAGAGCTTGTGAAAGATGAAACATGGAGGTAGATTTTTCCATTTAAATTCATGTTTCAAACAATTTATGTTTTCCTATAGTGGCTAATTAATGCAAAAATCCTGCACCAAACTCGGAAATAAAGTTTTATTTCATTTTGGCGTTTTAAACAAACGATTTTCATCCTTTCCGTTTGGATAAACCACGGAGTTGGAGAGTAGATCTCCTAAAAAAAGTTCCGTTTTTCATTAATATCTCGACAACCCCTGGTCTTAGAAACTCGAAACTTGGATAAAATTTATGGGGGGCTATTTCAAGGCTATCCACAAAATTTCATTAAATTCCGTTCAGCCGTTTTCCCGTGATGATGAGACAAACGAAAATTTCGTTTTTTACTAATATCTCGAGAACCACTGGTCGTAGAAACTCAAACTACGGACTAAAATTTAAGTGGGGCTATTTCCAGGCTACCCACAAAACTTCATCAAATTCGGTTCAGCCGTTCTCCCGTGATGATGGGACAAACAGACAGACAGACAGACAGACAGACAGACAGACAGACAGACAGACATATTTTCAATTTTATTTATATAGATAAGATGTAAAAATTCACTTAGAAAATAATGTTTTATATAGATATCATTGAGATAACAGAATGCATAGTATTAAATCGCCCTATTTTAAACGTATAAACGTATCAATATATTACAAATAATTCTGTAACATTTTATTAATGACTAGCAGCATACCCGTTCTTCGTACGGAGTATATAATATAAAGAAACTTGAAATTCATAATGATGCCCAAATTCTTATAGTATGCTAAATGACATGTTTAATCAAAATATTCTGTTAAAATATTTAATATAATGCTCCTAAAAAGAAGTATAAGAATCTCTGTTCTCGCTATATAAAATTATCTTCATGGACATATCTGAAGAATAAAACATCTTGGACCCCTTATGTAAGCAACTATAAAAAAAAATATGGAATTGAATCAATATATGCAAAATAAAAGCGTTAAAATTGTATGGGACCCGTACTAATTATATACGCGAATATTAGAAAATATAACCTGTTTTAGTAGATTTACATGTATAAATTGAAAATACCAATAAACCCGTAATCTTTAAATCTGAAGACAGTCATTTATTCCAATATATGTCAAAATTAAAGTGCTAAAATTATATGGGAAGATATACACGTACTACTTATAATGTCCGATTATTAGTAGAAAATTACCCGTTTTGCAATATGAGTCACAAATGTTTTTTGGTAAAATACAACAGACGACGTAATAAATTGAATATATAATTAATCCCCTTAATCTTCATACCAGAAGACTGTACTTGATTCCAATATATATGCCAATATATGTCAAAATATATGCCAATATACCTGTACTACTTATATTCTCGTAGGTTAGAAGATATACCCGTGCATTCCTAGAAGATTACTCGTACAACGTACAATATGCGTGTGTCAGCAATTTTTGCCGCAATAAAACAATGGCGTAATAACTTAAAAATATCAATAATCCCTGAATCAATAATTCCGGAAAATATCAATAATAATAATGTTTAAACCTGAAGAGTATAATTGATATTATCCAGTCCAAAATGAAATGGCAATGAAATTTATTTTATATACATATCTTCATTATTCAAATCGGAAAGGATTTAATAAAAATCGTCTGCCGCATAAACACATTGGATTTAAATGCGTTGCTAAGCGACATGATATCATTTGCTTCAAATAAATTGGTAGAAAAAATATCGTCTAAATAGTTATATTCCAATGGAACATTTGGCGACAGTTTCGTCAAATTAGCGACATTTTAAAAAATCGCCAAATTTATCGCCAAGTGGGACTGTAGAGCTGACAGTTCCACTTTGCGACAAATTGACGAAATATCATCACAACACTATCCCCTAACAAAAAACAATTAATATCATTTATGTAGCGCAATTATATCAATTTCAAGATATTTTTATAGATTTGAAAACATTTTTATCAATTTGGTGACATTTTAAAAATTCGCTAAATGTATTACTAAGTAGGATGGTTGGTCTGACAGAGAAATGCTAACCAAACATCATTTCAGTACACTCTTCTAACAAAACAAAAAAAATTTCATTGATATGTAGAAGACCCAAGCCACACGACCAACCCGAAGGTTTATGGCAGCTGTTTGTGTGTCGTTTATATCAATTTGGCGACATTTCCGTCAATTTGGCAAAGTTTAAGAAAAGTTGTCAAATTAGCGATATCCCTCCAAATTCGTAGCTTTGAATTTGCAGATCTGAATGAAACATTCTTATCCCGTTTCAATATACTGAATGAAAACACTACAATTGTATTAGAAGATATACCCGCTCTACTCTTTTTCTGTTTCAACAATCGGCTATATGAATTTATTGGTTAAACACAATATATGAGTTTAGTAGCTAAATACGATATAAGCTTGAAAACTCTTTGCCAAAATAAATGAAATTGATGTACGCAGTCAGCAATTAATATAATTAAAAGAAAAATCAAACCGTCCATTCATAAGATATACTTTTATATCCATTTATCCATTTATTTATTATTTAAATCGAAAAAAAATAATAAAAACATTAACAAACACATTTAATTTAATTGCGATGCCGAGCAACATGATATATCCTCCTAAAATGTTAAAATTTATTAACCACTAACAGCACACCCGTTATTCGTACGGAGTGTATAATTTAAAGAAACTTAAAGTTCGCAATCATGTGCAAATTCTGTTAAAATATTAAATTTATTGCTCCTAAAGAGAAGTTTAAGAATATATGTTCTCACTATGCAAAATTATCTTCACGATCAGATCTGAAGAATAAAACATCCTGCCCCCTTTTGTAAGCAAATTTACAGAAGAAAAAATAGGAATTGAATGAATATATGCAACCCCGTACTAATTATATTGTCGCAGATCAGAAAATATGCCAATGTGTTAGTAGAAGATTACCCGTATTACAATATGCGTCTCAAAAATATTTGCCAAAATAAAAGAGATGACGTAATAAATTGAAAACATCAATAATATCCGTACTCATTATACCAGAAGGTCGTAATTGATTCCAATATATGCCAATATATATCAAAACATATGTCAATATACCTGTACTACTTATATTCTCGTAGATTAAAAGATATACACGTGTATTTGTAGAAGATTCGTACAACATACAATATATGAGTTTAAACAATTTTTGTTATAATAAAATAATTGCATAATAACTTGAAAATATCAATAATCCTTGAATCAATAATCCCCGAAAATATAAATAAATTTTAAACCTGAAGACCGTAATTGATATTACCCAGTCAAAAATGCTATAAGAAAAATCAAATCGTTCTTTTCTAAAATATATTTTTATATCCATTTATTTATTATTCAAGTCGAAAAAATAATTGTTAAAATTAACAGACAGATTTAATTTAATTGCGCTTCTGAGTAACATGATATAAGATAGAATCTTATAACATGTTAAATATGTCATGTCTTATAACATAAACTGCGAAATTAAATAACGATTTTGATTTCTCTATACTTCTCATTGTTCCGTAAAAGCTTGTTTTAAATAAACCATGAACCATGGAGATAGATTTCCCCTTTAAATCATGTTTCAAACAATTCATTTTTTCAGAAAGTGACTAATTAACGCAAAAAATCTCCCATCAAACTCAGAGATTAAATTTTAATTCACTTTCAAACGATTTTCAAGCTTTTCGTTTGGATAAACCACGGAGTTAGGGAGTAGAACTCCTAGGAAAAAGTTCCGTTTTTCATTAATATCTAGACAACCCCAGGTCTTAGAAACTCGAAACTTGGACAAAATTTATGGGGGGATATTTCAAGGCTATTCACCAAATTTCATTAAATTCGGTTTAGCCGTTTTTCCGTGATGATGAGACAAACGAAAATTTTGTTTTTTACTAATATCTCGAGAACCACTGGTTCTAGAAACTCAAAACACAGATATAATTTTAAGTGGGGCTATTTCTGGGCTACCCACAAAATTTCATCAAATTCGGTTCAGCCGTTCTCCCGTGATGGTGTGACAAACAGAAAGACAGACAGACAGACAGACAGACAGATTTTCATTTTTATTTATATAGATATGCATGCTTTACATGTCGGAAATACCATATTTATGTTATTCTGGATACGTGGAGAAGGAATAAACACATATAACAAACGTCAATAGAATTATGTTACCACTAGCAGAATACCCGTTCTTCGTACGGAGTATATAATATAAAGAAACTTATAATTCGCAATGATGTGCAAATCTGTTAAAATATTAAATTTATTGCTTATAAATAGAAGTTTAATAATATCTGTTCTTACTATGCAAAATTATCTTCACGGGCAGATCTGAAGAATAAAACATCCTGGCCCCTTTTGTAAACAAATTTACAAAAAAAAAGGAATTTAATCAATATATGCAACCCTGTACTACTTATATTGTCGCAGATTAGAAAATATGCCAGTGTGTTAGTAAAAGATTACCTGTATTACAATATGATTCTCAAAAATATTTGCCAAAATAAAAGAGATGACGTAATAAATTGAAAATATCAATAATCCCCGTAATCTTTATACCAGATGTCGTAATTGATTCCAATATATGCCAATATATATATCAAATTATATGCTAATATATATATCAAAATATATGCCAATATACCTGTACTACTTATATTCTCGTAGATTAGAAGATATACCCTTGCATTTGTAGAAGATTACTCGTACAACGTACTATATACGAGTTTCAACAATTTTCGTCATAATAAAACAATGGCATAAAAACTTAAAAATATCAATAATCCCTGAATCAACAGTCCCCCAAAATATCAATAATAATAATGTTTAAACCTGAAGACCGTAATTGATATTATCCAGTCAAAAATGCAATGCCAATGAAATTTATTTTATATACATATCTTATTATTCAAATCGGAAAAGATTCAATATAAAATCATATGCCACATAACACATTGGATCCGTTGCTAAGCGACATAATATCATTTGCTTCAAATAAATTGATGGAAATCATATCGTCTGAATAATGCTATCTCCATGGAAGGTTTGGCGACATTTTCGTCAATTTAGCGATAACTTCGAAAAATTTATCGCCAAGTGGGACTATAGACCTGATAGTTCCATTTTGCGACAAATTGACGAAACATCATCACAATACTATTCCCTAACAGAACACAATTAATTTCATTTATTAATCGCGATTTTATCAATTCCATGATATTTTTATGGATTGACAAATATTTTTGTCAATTTGGTGATATTAAAAAAAATCGTTAAATGTGTTACTAAGTAGGATGGATGGACTGACCGACAAATGCTACAGAAACATCATTTCAGTACTCTATTCTAAAAAAACAAATCATTGATTTGCGTCATTTTTATAAATTTGGAGATATTTCCGCTAATTTGGTAAAGTTTAAGAAAAGTTACCAAGTTATTTAGAGATATCCCGCTAAATTCGTAGCTCTGAATTTGCAGATTTGAAGAATAAAATATCCCAATCCCGTTTGTATATACTAAATGAAAATACTAAAATTGTATTATAAGATACACCCGTTCTACTCTTTTTCTGCTTCAGCAATCGGGTAAATACAATATATGAGTTTATTAGCTAAACACAATATATGAGCTTGAAACCTCTTTGCTAAAATAAATGAAAGTGATGTACACAGTCTGCAATTATATAATTAAAAGAACAATCAAACCGTTCATTTAAAATATATATATTTACATCCATTTATTTATTATTCAAATAGAAAAAATAATAATAAATATTAACAACACAATAATAATAAATATTAACAACACATTATCATGTTGCCGAGCAACATGATATAAGATAGAATCTTCCTCATAAAATGCGATATTAAATAGCCATTTTGATTTCTTTATACTTTTCATCGTTGAGTAAAAATTTTGAAAGTTAAACCATGGAGATAGATTTTTCCATTTAAATTCATGTTTCAAATAATTCATGTTTTCCGATAGTGACTAATTAATGCAAAAATCCTGCACCAAACTCGGAAATAAAGTTTTATTTTATTTCGACGTTTTAAACAAACGATTTTCTTCCTTTCCGTTTGGATAAACCACGGAGTTGGAGAGTAGAACTCCTAGGAAAAAGTTCCGTTTTTCATTAATATCTCAACAACCCCTGGTCTTAGAAACTCGGAACTTGGACTAAATTTATGGGGGACTATTTCAAGGCTATCCACAAAATTTCATTAAATTCGCTCTAGCCGTTTTCCAGTGATGATGAGACAAACGAAAATTTCGTTTTTTACTAATATCTCGAGAACGGCTGGTCGTATAAACTCAAAACACAGACTAAATTTTAAGTGGGGCTATTTCTAGGCTACCCACGAAATTTCATCATATTCGGTTCAGCCGTTCTCCCGTGATGATGGGACAAACAGACAGACAGCCAGACGGATTTTCAATTTTATTTATATAGACTAGCAGCATACCCGTTCTTCGTACGGAGTATATAATATAAAGAAACTTGAAATTCATAATCATGCCCAAATTCTTATAGTATACTAAATGACATGTTTAATCAAAATATTCTGTTAAAATATTTAATATAATGCTCCTAAAAAGAAGTTTAAGAATCTCTGTTCTCGCTATATAAAATTATCTTCATGGACATATCTGAAGAATGAAACATCTTGGACCCCTTATGTAAGCAAATATAAAAAAAAATATGGAATTGAATCAATATATGCAAAATAAAAGCGTTAAAATTGTATGGGACCCGTACTAATTATATACGCGAATATTAGAAAATATAACATGTATTAGTAGATTACATGTATAAATTGAAAATAACAATAAACCCGTAATCTTTAAATCTGAAGACAGTCATTTATTCCAATATATGTCAAAATTAAAGTGCTAAAATTATATGGGAAGATATACACGTACTACTTATAATGTCCGATTATTAGTAGAAGATTACCCGTTTTGCAATATGAGTCTCAAATGTTTTTTGGTAAAATACAACAGACGACGTAATAAATTGAATATATAATTAATTCCCGTAATCTTCATACCCGAATACTGTACTTGATTCCAATATATATGCCAATATATGTCAAAATATATGCCAATATACCTGTACTACTTATATTCTCGTAGGTTAGAAGATATACCCGTGCATTCCTAGAAGATTACTCGCACAACGTACAATATGCGTGTGTCAGCAATTTTTGCCGCAATAAAACAATGGCGTAATAACTTAAAAATATCAATAATCCCTGAATCAATAATTCCGGAAAATATCAATAATAATAATGTTTAAACCTGAAGAGTATAATTGATATTATCCAGTCCAAAATGAAATGGCAATGAAATTTATTTTATATACATATCTTCATTATTCAAATCGGAAAGGATTTAATAAAAATCGTCTGCCGCATAAACACATTGGATTTAAATCCGTTGCTAAGCGACATGATATCATTTGCTTCAAATAAATTGGTAGAAAAAATATCGTCTAAATAGTTATATTTCTATGGAACATTTGGCGACAGTTCAATTTCATCAAATTCGGTTCAGCCGTTCTCCCGTGATGGTGTGACAAACAGACAGACAGACAGACAGACAGACAGATTTTCATTTATATATATATAGATATGCATGCTTTACATGTCGGAAATACCATATTTATGTTATTCTGTATACGTGGAGAAGGAATAAACACATATAACAAACATATGACAGACAGACAGATTTTCATTTTTATTTATATAGATTTCAATTACTTATGGAATTATCATATGGGGAAAAGCAGTAAAATTTTAAACCCAGAGACAAGCCAAATAGCCTACAAAAGTGTCACTTGTAAATCCAGGCTAATAAAATCTGAAAGTGCTCTCAAAATTGACGAGACCTTTCTGTTCCCAGAAAGACAGTTATAACAATGTAAAAAAAATAAATTACTTTCATTTTCCAAAAAAAATGGGTAAAACAACTCTGAAATCATATGATACAAGAAGAAACCTAATGATAGAATTCCTATCAGACTGAGAAAGCTCTGTACAACTTTTCTAGGCTAATACGGCAATGGAAAATAGTAAAATCTCAAGTTTAATTTGCCCTCTCCACCACCTCGATGGTAACCTTGAACCTGGAATGCAACTTGAATGTTTTAACAGTTAGAAATTAGAAGTGACAAGTCATACTTATTCAACCACACTTTCCCAGTTCTGTTGAAAATAATTACAGTTAAAAAATGAATGAAGTTAAAAAATTGTGGTCTTTTTAATATTTTCGTAAATGTTTTATATTCCTGATATAGACGTTACTTTAATGAAAGTGATATTTGCGGTAAAATGTGTTTTCAAAAGTTTTCCTGATAATAATCACCATACTCAGCAAAATACTCAATACCAAATACAGCTTTTTATTCGGAGTGAATCATTTTTTACTCTTAAATCCATACTTAGGGGAAATCGTACCATAGAGAGTTTTGTAGAAAATCTTTTCATTCCCCTCAGTATGGGGTTTTGGGCTGCATCATTACATTGTCAAGCAACATTGTCTTTGAAATTGTAATGTGAAATTGTAAATCATTAAATTAATTGTCTTTGAAATTTATTTTAAAAATTAACGACTAAAACTATGAGTAATGTCATAATTTATTTGATATAATGAATATTTTATAAACGTCACCTTACTTTTTATTTTGAATGAATTCAATTTTTAGAATCTAGCCGTAGAATAAATATTTTTTTAATGTTACTTAAGATTGTTTTTATTTAGACTCCAAAAATTAATGTTCTGCATTTCAGAACTTTTCCAATATGTCCAACAAAGCAACAAGCAATTTCTAAGGGGGTTCATGCCGATATGCACAATGTAAATATGCGATTTTGCATCATCTTCTTAATTTTAATTACCACATTTTAATGCCTTGTTTTGTAAAACTTAATGTTACAAAAGGTTAATGAATGTTTTCAACTCGAGTAGAAACATTTGGCCAAAATAAAAAGTTTAAACATTTTGATAATATACATAGCTTTTAGAAAGTCCAGGTGTTGGTGGTGTACCTATCAGTTCAAAATCAATAAGATCAATGTTTTCCGAAAATAATTAACTTACTTAAAACGAAATAAGTATAAATTTGGAATGTTACATGAAAATGTGAATGTAACGTCTGAATTACTTTAACTTGCCCATATATTGCCAGAAACACGCATGTTAATTTGATACAATTGCAGAATACAATTATTATCAGATGGAGAAAAATTCGTAATATGAAAAAAAATAAAAACTTTTATTAAGTCAAGCATAAAATGAGTAAGTAATCTGTAGTATTTTGCAATTACTCCTAAACTCTCAACCAATTCGAAAAAATTGAGTTTATGAATAGATATTTACATGTACATAAAACGATTTTGAGATTTTTTTAATACTAATTTATATCATTCGCATTATGTGTATACGTATTTTAAAATATTTCAAACTCTCTAATTCACATCTAATTCCCTTATCTAACTCACATCTAATTTATTTATGTAGTTCACATCTAATTCACTTATCTAATTCACATCTAATTCACTTATCTAATTCACCTCACATTTACTCCACTAAAGCATTTTAATATGAACATATTAAGATTACAGTTAGAGTGTTCTAAATGTGATTGCTGAGCCTTATCGATATGAGCATTTTGAAAAGCTATAATTTTATTTAATTTTATAAAATATATTTATATTAAAGGAATTTGAAGTGCAAAATTAAAACATGAATACACATTTTGTGTCACGACACTACATACTGTAAACTTCCGCATGCTCAGTTAAAAAATGATATTATTACAGAATGCAAATCTTCTCAAAGCACTGTCATTGTGTCCTAAAAAAGGAGCCTAATTTTTGCCTCCTAAATAAGTTCACTTATTTTATAAACTATTATATGCCGCACTAATGAAATTTAATATTCTTCGTTAATTTATGTCACTAGTTTAAGTGCAATTCTATATAATAAACAATTTTACAAGAACTCTGGAATATTTTAAAATTAAAAATAAAATAAATAAAATCCCGCTTTAAAATTTTTAAAGTAACAATTTGCTAGTCTTTGAATTCTGTTGAAAGTAAAGGAATGCTCCTTTGGAGATTCCTGGAAAATCCCTGAAGTTTACGGAACAAATATGCAACATTTAGCATTTCCTCTAGATAATCGATTCTAGAAATTGAAGCAGGTTAAGCTATGAAGACGTTCAGTGAATATCATCGGGAAATCATGGAAACAGTTTAAAATAATCTTAGGAGGAACAGTAAAAGTTTCCGACTTTTCAAAGAATGTACTGTGAACTTTCACTATTGATTTTGAGATTGCGAGAAGTGTCAGAGTACTCTGAACTTGAGGTAATGATTTGTAGTAATATTTAGCAGGAAATGGTAGAACATGTCATTTTTTATAAAATAAACTGTAGTTTGAATAATAGCAGTAAATTCGCATCGACCATTAACGACATGAAACTTAAGAAATGAAGCAGGTTCAATAAATCTCTCTCTCTCTCTATGTAATACATAAACAATGTTTTACATGGTTACTTGAAGCTAGTGTGAATGATAACAATTTGAAATATATATGTTTTAACAAATATCTTAAAATGAAAACAAAGGAAAACACCAATAAATCATCCAAAAACATATATCATTATTAATAGTTTTGCACGAAGTATCACACAGTGGTGTACTCAAAAATAAAATTAAAAGGTAAGTTTTAAAATTTCTTTAGGACTCAAAATTGTTTGCTAGAAAAAATAAGAGTGTAACTGAAAAATGTCATCTCATTTAAAATTTATGCATTTGAAAATATACAGCCTGAGTCCGATATTACGAAAAATGTAAATATAGATATTGCAAGTGACAAAACATAAAGAACAGTTATTAAAAGCAAATATCTCATCATGCACCCAAAGCATTCTGATTCCTTAACTGCCTGTCTTTAATCCTAAATATTTCTTTCAACAAGTAACGGTTCTACAAAAGCAACCCTATTGATTTCTCCAATTAATTCTCTCATAGAAGTGTTATAATAAAAATACTCGTAATTACATCATTCCAAATAAGTTATGAACCCAAACATCATTTCCTTTAAGCAAATAATTATATATCGGATAGAAAAATGTGATATTCAGTTTTATTTGTTTACTTAGCAAAAATAAAAGAAATGCTATCATTATTCAATACATCAATTAATATAAACAAGAGTTCAATGGAAACGAAACTCGCTAATTTAATATTTTGGTTTTAATTAATGGTTCGAACTTAATAGACTTCATTCAATTAACCGCTGATCCTATTTGATTTTCGATAAATTATGTCAAAGCTAAAATTCTTCAGACTTTTCATATGCTTCGTTAACACAGGTTACAATTTATTATGTTAATTGCTCAGTTTGCTTGTTACTTTGTCACTGTTAATTGTATAGTCTGAAGTTAGCTTTTTCGATAGAAAGGAATGCTGGTTTCTGAAGTTAATTATAAAATAAATGTTTTAAAGAATTGCATATATCTTTTCATGCGTAGTTTTATATTTGAAAAACATTTTCAATATGTGAAATGGAAGAAATGCAATTTTAAGACATTCAAAGATGTTTTAATATATACAATAAATTCAATCTAAATTTTAAAATCATTGTTACACATTATTTTAAAGCTTTTTGTCTTATATGTTTTATTAAACTTTTTGTGTAAATTCTTTATAAGAAGCTGTAAAATTGTGAATTATACTCATTCATTTATATTAAGATACTACTACAGTTACTTTCCGGAAACATTTAATAAGACAAATTTAGGCAGTTATAATTTATAATATGTACATGCTTTTATAAACAGTAAACTGTCATAAAATGTACAAAATCAGTATTAACGTACAGCGTGATGCATGAACACGCAAGAATATTGCGTAAACACGGAAGACTGATATTTGTCATTCTGTACAACCTTCTATGAGCCTAACCAGTATATAATTATGCAGCCTGTCTATTGCTAGAAAGAGCCATTTTTATATGCTGATATTGATTGCTACATCAAGAATTTACAGCTGAATTATAGACACGTGAGTAGCCACATAAATATAAATCGCCACGTGCTGATACCACAACACAGTGATAGGTTCTATCTGACCAAACAGGCCCTAAAAGATGAGTCACAGCTTGTTCTCTACAGCTGTGTGAGTATAGCAAAAAATGATTGTGCACAGTCAGCGGATACTAAAAGAGATGGAATAACTGAATGGGATGGAAAGGGCCCACATTTAATATGCCCTTATCTTCAGGTTTTTGCCGATGACCTTGTGGTAGTTGCCAGTGGTAACACTCGGAAACTTCTTGAAAATAATACAAAAGCCTAATGTCTGAATCTTCAGCTTCACCGCGCCTTGACGTATCTTTAGATAAAAGTAGCTCCATTATCTTTGGCAAAAAGAAAAGAAAGCCAATTTATAGATTACAAAGAAAAACAACGAAAATGCCAACTCATTTAAAAATTGTAGGATTAATTCTTGATTATAAACTTTCTTCTAGCCCACATATTAAAAGAAAAATGTGTCATATGTGGCGCAGATTTTATATTAATAGGCAATAAATTTTTCAATCCAAAATTATCCATTTTTACTCTCGGATTTTCACTAATCCTAAATTGCGTTCTTTGTGGCGATTACTGTCGTCTAGAATTTCTCTGAGCCATTTCAAACATATTTTTTCCTTCCAAAGTCCTAAATAAAAGCATAACATACACAATTCAAAATACTACACATCAAACACTTCTACATGTAAATATTCTTAATATTAATCACATTTTGAAACAAATTATTTTCAATTTCTTCAAATATTCAAATCATACTTTAGGGAATGTTCATATTTAATTATTGAACAATGCTTAAATCTGGTCATCACACTCTCCCCCAGTAAAATAATTTATCTCCTTATTTTTATTATTTTTATCAACCCTAGTATTACTTATTAAAAATTTCATTTAAATTTTAAACTCACACCAAAGTGTCACGAAAACCAAATGTGGTGCACATTTAACATTAATTATTCCAGCATACCTTTTAGACTTATTCTTTTATTAAGTATTATTGTTAATGCGCTGATTACCATTAATTCCGCACCTTTGAGAAAAAAGCATGAAAGTTTATTTATTCTTAGTTGAGTTGATTATTTAATAATACCGCTTCAACCATCATACAAGAATTATGCAATAGCATATTAAATTGAATTATCTAAATATGGTAGTAAATTATCGTGTTCTTGGAACTCATTAAATTATCTATTGTGCCGCTGAGAACCCTCCAATTTCTTGTCTTTAGCGGGAGTTCTGTAAAGGAATATTAATTAACATAATACTACTCCATTAATTGCACCATTTCAACTTTAACAATAAATCATTTATTAACAACATAGATCACTTAATTACTCAATTACAACAATTATTCCTCTTGTTCGCGCCGGAGAGAGACGATGTGAGACCATTAGCTAAAAATGCCTAAAATGTATTTAAGACCTTCCACAATATTTAATGGGGACATACCTTTACTTTAGGCTTTTGCCATAGACTACAATTCTTGCATTAATATATCGTACTGGCTATAACTGTACGTGTTTGGTTCCAAATCATACTGCTAATTGTACTTCAATTGATCTAGCCATTCTTTTGGAATCTTTACGGAACACTCTGCAACACTTGCGTAACACTTATCGACTGCTTTGCTCTACTGTGGGGTTTGGAGGAAATATTCGGGACTCGTCATGGCATTCTTACCTCTTGCTTCGGACTTTACCAATTTCTTCATCACTTGTTTTATAACTCTGACTCAACTCAACTGTTCTCTTAGAAGTTGTATAATATCATCTCGTGGTTGCCGTCTCTTTTTGCCTGAGATCTGACACATCTCTTTGGTTTGGTTTCGGCCACACAAACAGCTACCATAAGCCTTCGGGTTGGTCATGTGGTCTGGGCTTTCTACACCTCTTTGGTTCTTATTGGTAGCCTTCAGGGCGAAGCTGCAAGCATATTCTCAATTGGTCAACCTTTAACCCAATGTCGTTGCTTCACCTTATCCTTAGAGTCCTTCGACGCACTTGTCTTGATGCCCCTAAATTTATGGTTTCTTCTGACCTTTGGGTCAGCGTGTTGTAAAATCTGGCGTCATTGAGACTGAAGGTATTGTCTGACGTTTCAGACACAATAAATAACGTACACAATAAACTGGTGAAACGTCGTATAACGTCTATAAACTGGTATAACGTCTCAGAATAAACTGGTGTGAGATCGATTTCTGGTCGCACATCATATTTGGAAGATTGCAGGGATTAATTGGAACGTTAATAGAGGTTTCTTGAAACTTTGGTCTTAGGTTCTTGTCGAACTTTCGTATCAGGTTCTTGCATGTGGTTCTGGTGTTTGGAGAAAAATTCTAAATAATGGTTAAGTTAAAAAACTAATTTTTCTTGAGACATCCTGTTTACTAAGCATTTCTCTGGAAACAAAGAATAGACCCTTTTACTGGTTCAAATTTTCCTTCCTAATTTTCTTTCCTAATTTAATTTCAATAGCCCTATTTCTTATGTTTTACCTCCAAACCATACTATTTCTTTTTCAAATTTTTCTGATAATAATTCTTTATTTATAAAATCCATACAGATGGTTCTAAGATTTATGCAAGCGTTGGTTTTGCTATTTGCGTTTATTTGTAACACATTATAATTACGATTAACTTACATTAATTATATATATATATTATTAAGAAGGAGAATCTGCACATCTGAGACCAGGATTATTTGCTCAAAATCATCTATTTGACCTAATATATATTGTAGATTTGTACATACCTATGTTTGTCGTCTTAGAAATTGAACAGCACTGTTGTACTTTCAACACACTCTGACTTAACAACTGAGCAATACAACTGAAACACACTCTAAGTGTCTACGGCCACCGCTACTTGACGGTCATTGCTTGCCATCATTTTTAAAGCCCAACACTCTTATCCGGTCATTCTTAATTCACTGCGTCTCCATCTCTGAATATAGACTGAATATATTGTTGAACTTTCTCTGTTTGTTGACGTTGTTGACCATAATATATTTTCTTGTCCCCATACTAAAATTTTCCATTTAACTAAACCCTTTCCTGCTAATCAAAAATTATGATTTTAAAGTATTTGTAAATACAAAAAGTATATCGACAGAATTAAAACTTGTATTCTCATTGCAAACAGGATTTGGTATGGTATTAACTGATTTACTCTTTTATGAGTTATCTATACTTTTACTATTCTTCTGATCAAAGGAACGTGGGCTAAATGTTTGCACTGTTCCACTTTTTGTTTGTATATTTTTGTTCTATCTTTCCTTTTTAATTTTTTTTCATGTTTTTTAACTGTTCAAACATTTCATTCAAAATTATTTCACTACATTTTTGTAATTTTTAAATTATCTATAAGCTATTTATAGTTTAAAACTATTGGGTTATAGTTTAAAACTACTGATGTTATTAAGGATTGAACGGATTCAATTCATTAACTAATAAATAAATTGGCATCACATCTGATTTCAATTAGCAGAAACAACAAGCACACAACTATAATAGAAGGACTTTATTTCACTTCTTATAAGACGTACAAAATTTTAAAAAGGTCAGAGCGCTTTCGAGCGTAAATACGCTCTTCATCAGTGGCTACATGGAAATAGAAATGATCGTTCATATATAGACCAGAAAAGGTCACAAATTTGCATAAATACAATTATCAAAAAACATACGTTTAGCTAAAGAGAATACAAAAATACAAAACATTTTACACAAATTCAAAAAATTGAACATAAATCACGAAAAGTACAGTAAAAATCCTTACAATTTTATTACAGAAATTTCAAATTCAAAAATTTTTTATAAAAAAAGGGGGCAGCCAGGCCCAATCCCCTAGAGGATGACGTCAAAGTAACTATGAAGAGACTTGAATTGCATGGAGTCGAGAATGAGTCGCCAAGCATAACTTAAAATCTGTACGGGGTCAAAATTAGAAATCGACTCGCGGTAAATATAAATAAAGAGGGATTCAAAAAGGAGAATATTACGAGGGTTATTACAACGCATAAGAAGGAAAGTTCTTTCAAAAATGGGTCGGAAAATTTCTTTAACAACAAAATGAGTAAGGGTTGTAGAAAGTTTACGACCCTTGACATCCCTAGCATGTTCTGCTAAACGGATACCAATAGTACGTTTTGTACTGAAAATATAAAATTTAAAGTTACCATCGATGGACAACAGGGGAACCACATACACCCCAGCAAAGCTTTTAAAGTCATGCTCATCATCCAGCTTATCAGACCGAATCCGGTTAAATACAGAAGAAACATTAGCATGAGCAGGCCTGAAACCAAACTCAGAGTAAAACTGAATAAAGGAGCGGAAAATCCTAGGATATTACGGGAAACTAGATTTATGATTCAAACGATCTTTTAAAGAAATAAGTTTAGTATCAATGACAGAAAATTTACGACGAACATGGGAAAAAACCTTATGTATAAATTCAAAGGAATGGGCAACCTCATGGCCAAGATTGAAAATAAAATCAATTTCGTCACTTAAAGAAGAAACAGAAGAACAAACGTTAAAAGCACGATTAAAATAAGCATTCAAAGAAGCTTTTCTAGAGGAAATAGGATGGTAAGAATCAGCAGGAATACAGGAATTAGTAAAAGACGGTTTACAGTAAACAGAAATGTGAAACCATCAGCAGAACGGGTAACCAGAACATCAAGAAAAGGTAAGGAACAATTATTTTCATGCTGAACGGTAAAATCAATCGAAGGATAAAAATCATTAATCTTGGGCAAAAGAAGGAGATCATTTAAATCACTATCCCAAATAATAAAAACATCATCAACAAACCGGGACCAAAGAGAGGGGGGATGGGCAAAAAAGGCAAAATTTCATTTTCGAGCTCTTGCAAAACCACCTCCGCCAAAATACCAAATAATGGGCTACCCATAGGGCCACCACAAATTTGTAACTAAATATTATCACAAAATCCAAAATAATTGGTCTCCGCAACAATGTTCAAAGCAGAAGTGATTGCGTCGATAGTAGGGGTTTTAAAATTATGATTTTGCAATTTTTAACAATAATTCTGATAGTAATGTCAACGAGAATGCTGGGAAATAAAGAAACATCAAAACTATGAAGGGTACTATTAGGATTAAATTTAGTTTTAAATAAAACAGTAATAAAATTTTCAGTGGAACTAATAGAAAAACTATGGTTATTAAAAAAAGGGTTTTAAGAAAAAAGCAAGGGATTTCTCTAAAAAATAAGTAGGTCCAATACATTTAGAAACTATAGGACGCATGGGATGATTAGGTTTATAAAGTTTTATTTGACCAAAAATCTTAGGGAGTTGATGAAAAGTACGAAAAATCGCAGATTTAACAGTGGGAGGAAGATCATTACATTTTTTAAGTTTTGCGATCCTAGCATTAATCATATTGATCGGAAATTTTTCAACCTGGTTACATTCCATCTTGTCAATACACTTCTGCATTGAATGCACATAATCAGATTCAATAACGCCTATGTATGTCTCTGTATATTTATGAGTATTGTTTTCTGTTGGTCTTGTATGTGCATATTTATTGTCTTTGTATGTGTATGTATTTATGTGTATTGTTTTCTGTATTTTTCCCTACCATTTTTATGAAACTGCTCTACACCCTTTGGGTGAGCTGGCTCACCTAAGTAATAGATAAATAAATATATATGGAGGCGCTAGTGGTCCGCTACTGTGAGTGTGCAAGGCGTGACAAATCAATTTTATGGAGCAACCTATCTAAGATAATTGTTTATTATAATGAAGACTGGGCAATTAATAATTAAAACATAATCATTAATGGAAACAAATAAATAAAAACAACATAAGAAACAGATAAACAATAATAAAATCATAACATAATCACTATCCTATAGCGCTCGCTAAGATTAATAATTGAATATGTATGTATAATATTAATGCAAATTACAAATTAAATACATTTATTTATGCGCATTCATTGACCTCCCAACTAATTAAATTTCCGTTACATAAATCTAATAATTATGATATATTGTATGAAGCAGCAAATTGGTGGGTTAAACACAACGTAAAAATACAAATAATAATTCCTATTTCGGACATTAACTTAATTTCTAACGTATTATGTAATTATTTAATTGAGTTATTAACGTTTTTTATGTCACATAGACTACTGTGAAAATAACATAGATATTAGTGCGAAAAACTTAATCAGAAAAAAATCAAATTAAAGGGTTGAAACATATTTTTTAATTTTTATTGATATTTTTACGTGTTCACAAAATAACATAATCTACAAACACAAAGTTTAGTTTTAGTGTTTTCTGCGTCATGCGTGTCTAACTACCATAATTCAAATATGTAAGACTTTATACTTCAGCCGCAACCCATGATTAAGTGTACATACCGTCCTAAATTGCAGTTTGAATTACACATAAATAAACCGTCTCTTAAAAGACGTAACAAAAGCCCTACTATTTGTTTCTGGTAACCACATCAAATTTTATCCCTGGTACCAAGCAGTCAGGAACTCCATTAAGGGAAGCCTGATTAACTCATGCGGTCATTTGTCTTTACTAAATAGTGATCTAAAGAATAAAAGTTCCACTAAAGAGCAAAGAGAAAAAATGCACTAAAATGAGGCGAAATTTAAGACCTTTAACTCTTTTAATAAGCAAAAAGGGAATTTAGAAAGGAATTTACTTTATTATAGTTTTTTTATGAACAATGCCATTTTCTGGAGTATTTTCGTAAATTTTAATGAAAATTATTGTTAAATTAAATTTAAATTTCTTTATTGCGGTCCTCTTAAATTTTCTAAACGTCAACAGTGAGTTAAAAATTATGAACATTTTTTGTTTCTATTTTTATTTCTCACAAAATACGTTATATTGCTCAATTAAGGGAAATTAAATTGAGAGTTAAATACCAACACTCATACTTTCAAAAATCGATATGTTTGGCATCTTTACAAAATAACCGACCAATTTTTTAATTAATTTCTATATAATTTAGACTGTATGTAATAGAAAAGTATTGTGATTGAACTGGAAATTCGAATATAGAATTTTGGATGGATTTACAGCTTTTGTGCTTTCTCGAAAACGAATTATCAGTTTGGAGGCAAAATGCTGCTGACGGCAAAATTTTGCCATACAACATTTTGCCTCCTTGTTTTGCGAAAAAAATGTCCCTTGAAAAAATTCTCTAGATATGCTCTGGTTAGAACTCAGATGATGACTGATTTAGATTCATTATTCTGAGAAGAATTTGGTTCACTGAGGATTTCGACACTTTTTCTCATTTCCGGAACAACATTTTCATTTTACTTAAAACATACATTTCTCCAAACTGGCTATAGATATAATTTAGATCAAAAGTGAAATAGATTCAGGATCAAATTTAGGATGAGGTAAGATAGTTCCCCAAAAATGTCCTCTTCTCGTATACTTTCCACGGCCACTTCAGAAAAGTTCCTTGAAACATCTATTAACAGAACATAAATCCTAGATGATGACTGAAATAAATGTAGCCTTATATTTTGTAAAAGGGATGAAGGGTTACTAAGGATTAGCTTTAAATTCGGATAGAAAGGGTCACTAAGAGTTTCACCTCATGTTTTTCCATTTATGGTTTAGAAAAATTTCTTTAAAACATCTATTTCTAGAGACTGGTTACCGATAGAGCTTCGTCTATGACTAATATCGATTCAACATCAAATTCCAAAGAGCATTGGGGGCTTAATAAATATTCCCACTTCTTCCCCAATTCTGATTTAGAGATTTAATTTTCCTTGAAAGTTCTATTTCGCAGAAACGGCTATAAATAGAGCTTTGACGATAACTGATATGAATTTAGCAAAATGTCTTGAAGAGAATAGAAGGATTCACTACGGATTTCAACTTCCCGTCCTTCTGTACTGTCTGTTCAAAAATGTTTTCCTTGAAACTTATTTTTTAAACTCAGCTGAATATAGAGCTGATATGAATACAACATTAAATTCTAGTAGGAGTAGTGGGTATCTCAAAGGATTTCCGCATCCAGTTCTAGAGATGTCAGTTCCGATTAAAACATTGCGTTTTCCTTGCAATTTCTCTTTTTGAGGATTGACTATACTTAGAGTTTTGGTTGTAACTGATATGCATTCGGTTGTAACTGATGTCCACTTCCGATTCTTGAGATGGCACTTTCGGTTTTTCCAAAAATTCTTTCGAAATAAATGTGCAGAATACTATAAAAACCCTTAAAAGTTCGTGGTGAAGAAGTGCTCATCATATGACTCCTTCATAATTTAATACTGTTTTCTTTGTGTGTATATTTTTTTGGCCAAATACATTGTAAACTTTTGATATTCTGATTATTAATTCAGGAAATTTAAAATAAAAATTACTATTATGAACATATATAGACACATTCACACTGCATTTATAACTAAATTTAACTATTTATTACTATAACTTTTATTAAGGTATTCAACATCGAGTTATTTGAGATATGATATTCTTTTTAAAATGTTAACTCCATCATAAAACTTTCTTATGGATATTACCTGAAATGTATGTAATACTTGGTATTTTCTTTTAATTATACACTTAAATGTTGTAGAGGTTCTTCTTGTCACAGATGGGCTTGAACCGCAGCTCTTCGTACTATCCACTCGACGTTTTCCCATTTGAAATAGGGAGATGAACTTAACAAGATCAAATCGTCGGTGGACTCTGCACTCCCCTTACTCTAATACCAAATATATGCACCTGATATTTTGACTGACAGCCTTTTGCTATCTTTACCTCAGGTTAGCGTCATGATGCTATTTTTATACTTCAGGTTAGCTTGCAGGGTGGTCGTTGATATTCGGATTTGAATCGGCACTAAATCACCAGAGTCCAGTAAATTCATCTTTCCCATACTGAGATCACATTCAGACCCCGCCATAATTGTACTAACCTGCAATGGGAATTTGTTGGAACACCATTGTAAAATATACTGTTGTCTGAGCCAGAGTTCGAACCAGAGTCTTCGTACTGACCAGCTGGCACTAATGGGATGGTATTGCTAACTCGAGTCTGAATCTATGATGCTAAACGATAACCTCTTAATGACACTAATATTGTATACATTTAATTAAATTTCAAAACGTACCAACATTTAAATGATTTTAATTTTGAAAATAAATTTTTATTATTAATAACATTTGAAAGAATTGTCAAAATAGAAACTATCATCTTTTTATTGAAAATCTATCTCGACATAAGATACGCTATTTTAAAACTTGTTGCTGTCCGCACATGCGTCTCAGTTAACGTCATTCTGATACAAAATTTTGAATTTGAATAAATGCTGGCTTTGCTATTGTCTTATTGAAGTGTAACTTTAACTTCGCTTCTGAATTTCAAATAGGAATTTCTTTCTCCTGTACGGGACTTCAAACTTTCAAAATTGCTTTACTTGAATATTTTCAAATAATCGCAAAATTCGGAGATACGCTTCTCGCAATGTTCTTTTATGCAAATAAAGAATATGGGCAAAATATTTTTAAATATTTATCTACATATGAAT